>JADRCH010000011.1:11709112-11742038 GCA_019843965.1 Rhynchomys soricoides
CACTCACCCATGAGGACACACTCACCTCTGAGGATATATTCACCAATTAGGACACACTCACCCATGAGGACACACTCACCTATGAGGACACACTCACCTAGGAGGAAACACTCACCTCTGAGGACACACTCAACTTTGAGGACACACTCACCTATGAGCCCACACTCACGCATGAGAACACACTAACCCCTGAGGACACACTCACACATGAGGACACACTCAGCTATGAGGAAACACTCACACATGAGCACCCATTCATGTATAAGGACACACTCACCTCTGAGGATATACTCACCGATGAGGACACACTCAACCATGAGGACACACTCACCTATGAGGAAACACTCACCTCTGAGGACACACTCACCTATGAGGAAACACTCACCTCTGAGGACACACTCAACTCTGAGGACACACTCACCTATCAGCACACACTCACCCATGAGAACACACTCACCAATGAGCACACACTCACCCATGAGAACACATTCATGTATAAGGACACACTAACCCAGAAGGACACACTCACCTCTGAGGATATACTCAACCATGAGGACATACTCACCTCTAAGGACATACTCACCAATGAGGACACACTCACCTATGAGGAAACACTCACCTTTGAAGACACACTCACCTATGAGGAAACACTCACCTATGAGGACACACTCACTGCTAAGGATATACTCACCCATGAGGACACACTCACCTCTAAGGATATACTCACCCATGAGGAAACACTCACCTATGAGGAAACACTCACCTATGAGGAAACACTCACCTATGGGGACACACTCACTCATGGGGACACACTCACCTATGAGGACAGACTCACCTATGAGGACACACTCACATCTGAGGACACACTGACCCATGAGGACACACTCACCTCTGAGGATATACTCACCCATGAGGACCCACTCATCTATTTGGACACACTCACCTCTGAGTACACACTCATCTCTGAGGAATCTCTCATCTCTGCCAATGTTGACTCTTTAGTTCTTATCTTTAGCTCATTAGTTCATTTCTTTATTTCATTAGTTCACCTCTCTAGTTCATCAGTTCATCTCTTTAGTTCATTAGTTCACCTCTCTAGTTCATTAATTCATCTCTATACTTCATTAGTTCATTTCTTTAGCTCATTAGTTTTTCTTTTTAGCTCATTAGTTTGCTCATTCATTAGTTCATCTCTTAGTTCATTAGTTCATCTCTTTAGTGTATTAGTTCATGTCTTTATTTCATTAGTTCATTTCTTTATCTCATTAGTTCACCTGTCTAGTTCACTAGTTCATGTCCTTAGCTCATTCATTCATCTCTCTAGTTTATTAATGTACCTCTTTAGTTCATCTCTTTTGTTCACTAGTTCATCTTTTTAAGGAAGCTGATACTTTACATATAGGGGAACTGAGGTGTCATGACAATGCACTGGGTCGAAATGGAAGAGTTGGAAGCAGTAGAGATTAGGTTGAAAACCATAGTCTGAGTGTGACCTATGATTTCCATGAAATGTATAACTTAGCAGCAGAGTCCTGCTCATTGCAGCCTGGGAGGAAGGCTGGATACTGAAATCAGAGGAAAGACTAGTGTGGAGGCTACTCTGTCAGTACGGTTATGTGAAGGACTCTGTTAACTGCTGTGTCAACAGTGACTTTTCAAATCAACTTTAAAAAATGTCTACCCCACCAATCCTAACTCACCTTTCAACATATTTATAATTCTTAGAAGTTCTCTGGTATTTCAAAGCTATGGACCTTCTATATGGGTTTCCAGAAGAAGTGAACTTAAATAACATCAGTATGCAAAAATGAAAACACAAACAATTAAGTAAACAAAACAACAAAACAAAAGAAAACCAGAACCAAACCAAACCAAATCACACACACACATACACACACACACACACACACACACACACGTACCTTGAGAAGTATGTGGTGTCACAAACCTTTAGTTCCAGCACTCCAGAGATAGAGGCAGTGAGAACGCTGTGATTTCCAGGCCAGCATGTTCCTCAAAAGAAGTTCTAGGATGGTAATGGCTCTTGCACAAAAATACCCTCTCTCAAAAAACCTAAACCAAGCCAAACCAAAACAAAACTTCTATAGACAGACATTTATAAAACTGTCGGTTCCTTCCATTTAAGAAAGACTTGGCTGTACTTCTTTGTATGTGAAACTTGCCTTTTCTTTTGCTTCATATTGTTTGGTGGGTGATGATTACTGACCTTAACCAACCTTATCCAAACTTAGCTGACCTTATCCAACCTTAACCAACCTTAGCTGACCCTCACAGACCTTAGCTGACTTTAGCAGACCTTAACTGATCATAACCACTCCTACTTTAACCCCCATGCCTGTTTTCCCAACATGAACTTGTGGGTTCTTGTACGTTGTTTTCTTTTTGTCATTTTCAACACATTTGTTAACACAATTTGTTAACATTGTGTTTCACTGTTAACACATTTGGCAGGGCAACTTTGAAAACCTCTAGGAGCAGAAGACCAAAATGTGTATGTGTTTCTGCAACTGGGGAAGTGGTTCAGTCATATCAACTTTCAGAGAGGTGGGAGAAGCTACAGCCAACATGTCTGAAGGGGAAGGGGAACTTCAGGGAAATTTTAATACATTGCTTTCATGAAGTCCATAGACTTTAAGCTGATGTACAGCCACAGCTTAAAAGGCATAGAGAGCTAGGTCTGTTATCATGTGAAATACTCCTTTTAAATGTCTTACCCTAGTATGCATTAATTATACACAATACATTTCATTATAGCATGTCCATATGTGTAAACAATGAATTTATATCATATTTTCTCCCCTTGTTACCATCTTTGTCCCTTTCTTCTCTTCACAAATCCCATTCTGTTCATAAGTAGTCTCCCTTTAAATTTATTTTTGCTGGTATGTGTGATTTTTTGCTAAATGAATTTTATTAGGAAAATACAGGATCATGTTTATAGACAACTGCATAGAACCATTAAAGGAATTATCCCTCTGCCCCATTAATCATTAAAAAATGATACATATTTGATTCTTTTGC
The DNA here is from genome assembly GCA_019843965.1 of Rhynchomys soricoides. Lineage (NCBI taxonomy): Eukaryota > Metazoa > Chordata > Mammalia > Rodentia > Muridae > Rhynchomys > Rhynchomys soricoides. The sequence goes on from JADRCH010000011.1 coordinate 11,712,155, forward strand.
ATGCTTATACTATGTTTTCTAGACTGCTTTTATAGATCATAACTCCGTCATTAATAAGGGAGAGCAGAGAAAACCATCTATCTTTTACCAAGTCTTAAAAAGATTTAAGCCTCTAGTGGTGAACAATGCTTTGCATGTCTATGGGAAAAGGAAGAATAAGACCTTTCTTATAATTAAAACCTTAAATGAAATATACATCATCTTCTTATGGGATAAATTAGTGATGAGCATGTTAAATACTCAGAAATGTTGATTGTACAAGCCCCCTGTCATTTTAATGTGGTTTGACAATTAGGACTGGTTTTTTTGAGTAGCATTAATGTACAATTATGGTTACTAACAAAATGGTAAGAAATTACTAACAGTCAAAAAATATTGTGGAATGCATGGCATGTAAGAGACATCATCTCTATTGTGTTAAGACATATAAGCAAGTATTCTTACTGATGGCTGAGCTTAAACAGAACAGAATAAGTTTTAAGCATGTGAAAGCAAATTTATTTGCATTGTCCTCTTTTTTCTACCCTTCTCTAAAACCTGGCAATTTATGTAGGTTTACAAAAGCTCTACTTCTAATAGGGATTGTATCATTGTTCAAATATGTTTTCATTTAATGGCAATATGATCTGGGACAAGTCACTTAGCCAAAAGGTGCTTAAGCTTGCTTCTCAATCATGGTTGGAGGCTCACATCATTCACAGACTGAAAAAGGAAATACATTGAGATTACTTGGATTGCTGCCTACCAGACAATGGAATGCTATAAATATGTATTATTATATTTAATCCTTCTGTTGTTATTATAATTATCATTGATATTACTCATCCAGCATCTTATAATTAGCCAATTGTAGATAGTATGTGCTTATTAAATGAGAAATTAATTATATGCAGCCCAACTTCTCTATTTCTTTGGAATTTTTTCTTCACTAATTTAAAAAAAAAATGAAACCAAACAGCTTGGTAGAATGTTGAATTCAAGTTGTTCTTGATTGGCAAATGGGAGAGCAATGATATCATTGCTTGTCCTACTGAAACTTCTTCCAATGTAAACCAATGAGAGAGGAGGTAGTCAGCGCATTTGTTTCACACAATGATCTACAGGCTTCTAGTAGTTGTGGGTTGGATATTTATCATCTAGCTATGGCTTCAAGTTTGATGGAGGAAGATAGCCTTCCTGATATGATTTTCCTCCTAATGCTTATATTGGGCATAGCAACAGTTAAGATGTTTTTCACATCAAAAAAAATGGAAGTCAGGCATAAACTGTCTAATGTCTAAAATCGGCATGGTCTAGGACTAGCTTCTAGTAATGAGCCTTCTCTGTCTGTAAATCCTCTTGTCTCTTCCTTCTTTTCATTTACTAAGTTTGATGGTTTTTCATTTACATGCTTAAAATTTAAAAAGAAATCGTCTCTCTTGTTGAGTAAGGGCATGATTCACAGGATCCCTTCTCCATCTACAGCCTCTTCCCCAAATCAAGCTTTTATTAAATTTTCCCCGTAAAGGGCCACTTCCCGGTTCTCCTAGCCCTATACTGTTGTATGAGACCTTGAAGAATGATCAGTACACCTTAGCCTACAGAGAGTATGCCATTTAAGCTGCATCAACTTCCAAATATCTTAGCTGTGCACACTGGACATTAGCCATCTTCTAGTCATTCCAGTGCCAGCTACCAACACCTATTTTTCCTTCATCATCATGCACATTTAGCAACTTAAAGCAGATCTCCATCTAGAGACAGGAAATCGTCTAACTTGTGGTATTTCCTCCAAATCAGTCCCAGGGAGTTCCCCTAATACTAATCTACCTTAATCGAAATTGAATGTGCTACTTGGATTGAACAACCGGATTAAATTGATTTGAAGCTTGGCATTATTGCAGAATGATGTTTTACATCTATCCTCAGACACTTGGTCAGATGTTCCAGAATATTAAAATATGCCCACACTTCATTTTGCTGATTCTTTGGGTTTGATTATATATGTACATCACATATATTTTCTCTTTAGTTCTGAAGTTGTCCACACACCACAATTCCGCCCTCTCTTTTCTAGTTTTTCTCCTTTGCCTTCCATTATCTCAAACTACTCCACAATTAGTACCAGAGATTCAAGCTTCTCCCAAGGCCTATTCTGTCTTGACATTCACACTGTACACAGATGTCAGTATGAGCACACCACTGGAATCCTCTTTCTAAAAGACAGAGAAGGCAAATCCTGCAGGGGCTCTGTTGTCAGATCAACAATTAGCTTCCATTTCTACAACTCTTCACTGAATGAATGTACGGCTGTTGAAACACAGGTTGTGATAGCTCTATGATGGAAAGTATCCAAAGTAGAAAGGGATAAGTCAATTTTGACTGAACTATTGAAGAAAGTGACATTTGGAAGATGTGCAATCCAGGTACCAAAAGTTGCTGGAAAACCTATCTAGATCAAGGTAACAACACAGATAGAGAATAGGCTTAAAAGCCTTCTGGACTAGAGTGATATTTCTAAAATAAGCTTAGAGGCAAGCAATGAGAAGACATAAGCTAGGCTTAATAGGACAGCTGGATGGTGCCTAAATCAAAAGAGCTGGGTAGCTCTAAGATTTCAAGGCTTACTATAACTAATATCTGAATAACAAAATAGAAAGGCTAGAATGGAAGAGGCTGTATAGGAAACTGCCTAAATATCTCAGGCTGTAGATGACATTATTTTCACTAGGAAATTAGCAATGAATAATGACAAGAAGAACTGACCTACTACTAGGGAAGTAAACGCAACCTACCACTGAAGAAATCCATTTAGGAACTCCTCTGGTTTAAATATGGTTTAAAAATGGGAATCGGCATTACCGGGAGGTGTAACCTTGTTGGAGGAAGCATGTCACTGTGGGCGTGGGCTTTGAAGGCCTATGCTCGAGCTCTGCCCACTGCAGAAGACAGTCTCCTCCCAATTTATAGAACTCTTGGATGTAGATGTAGAACTCTGGTTCTTTTATCACCAAGTCTGCCTCTCAGGTGCCATACTTCCCACCATGATGATAATGGACTGACCCTCTGAAACTGTAATTAATTACAGTTAATTGTTGTCCTTTAAAGTGTTGCTTTGGTCATGGTGTTTCTTCACAGCAATGAAAACCCTAATTGAGACAAGAACTGAGGGAAACAAATCAAGGATAATTTCTGTGTTTCTGGTATAGACAGCTGAACAGTGGTGGTTTCCCAGTATGAGAGAACCAAGTGGTAAAGGGTTATTGGGATTCCTTTGAGTGTTTGGTTTTAGGGAATCTAAGTTCAAGTAGAGCTTTTAAACCAACAGTAAGATGTGAAGTCTCCTGCTCAAAAAGATAAATTACAGCAAGAGAGAAATCTTTGGCAACTGAAAGCATGTAGAAGGTCCTAAAGGCAAGAAGCTGACTGTCAATTAGGCAGGATTAGGAAGACATGAAACGTGTTGGAAAGCCCCGGACTTCTGTTTTTAGGTCAGGTGGCCTCTGTGGAGAGCTGTTGATAGAACTGGAAAAAGATATGGTTTATTAGATGGGGCAAATCTGGAAAGAGTATTCAGTCACAGAAGCCAGGTGGCACTTCATGAAAAAGGTGCGCTTACAAGTTTCCAATGTTGCTGGGAAGGCTAGTCTCTGAGCTGCACAGATCTGTTCTGTGGAACTCACTTGTGACTTGTAAGAAGCAGCCTTGTTGAAGTCAGAATGGAAGATGCTGGGTTGAATTGTTTAATGGTGACACATAAGAGAGATTTGGAGACAATTTTTGTAAGCAAAATTTGTTTCATTTGAAGCAGTGGTTTAATGGTCACACAAGTAGGATCATGCTGAAGAAAGCAGTATTTGTGAAGACATCCACTCCTATCTTCTAAATCTTTTTGTTTGCCTGTTCGTTTGCATTTGGGACTCTCTAACCTCTCCTTCTGTTTCCCATCTACTCCTAACCAAAAGAGATACATATCGGAATTGCCATATGGAGAAGAAAAGAAGGCAGATCAAAAGATGTGTATAAAAACAAAAGCCACCCCTGGAGAGACAATGTGAGCAAAAAGAAGAGGGACAGATGGATAAGCTCACCACACAAGAATGAGCCCTAAGTCTCTGCACAATCAATAAATGTTGACTGGCTATTGACAAAGAAAGGGACAGGAGAGCAAAGCAAGCACATTGGAGGGAGAGGCATGTCTTCCTAACAGCTGCTGACACCACCACCAAGCAGCTGCTCAAGTTTTCAGCACAGAACCTTCCAATCCCCCTTAAGACAGTCCTTGGTCCCAACTCACACCCTAATACTGCTGTCGAGGAAGAGGTGTCATGTGTGATTTATACCATATGGAGCCATAACTTGTTAAATTGTGAGATAAAACAGGAGAAAATTTTGCCTTGAGTAAATGAAGTTTATACCTTACTTTTACCATGCCTTGGGTCATCCTCAAAGCCACAGTTCTAGCCAGCCAAACACAGTTCCAGTTTTTCCAGCTCAAAAAGAAGAGTAGTCACATTCTAAAAAAAATAATTGTCTACTTATTACTGTCTCTGAGTGTGTGTGTATGTGTGTATCAGGACCACATGTAACATAGTATATGTACAGAAATTAGAAGTAAAACTTTGAAGCCATCATGAAATGTTATCTGCTGAGCCATCTTCTCAGTCCTGGTTTAGAGATTTAAATGGGGACTTACCCCTGTCAAAGAACTGGAATTAGTGTCAGGAAATCAAGACTAGACTGGATCTAGATTACTGTACAGTCTGAGTATCTTACCCATGAGTTCCCATGTTCTGTCAGCTCCTTAACTGCTTTTGCCTATTTTATGTGATAATATGTTCCCATCCACAAGGAACACATATATAATATTTTTATTATAAAATGAATAGTAATTGATTCATTGCTTAAAGGTATCCTACATGAAAGTGTTTATGTCAGATCAGTGGTCCAGTCAGATCAGTGGTCCAGTTCATAAGCAGTGGTCTATGTTCATAAGCAGACTTTGGCTTAATGGAAATCAGTATAGTGAACTTCTGTTTTATGCCTGTAAGAAAGAATGAGACTAAATTACCCTGTAGCAAGCACTTATAGACCAAACAATGGCTGTCCTTGAGGCAGGATTGTTGATTTCAATGTAAGAGAACAATGTCAACACTAAGTATTTTGTTGTCTTTTATGCATTACAAAACCACCACTTGTAATTTGGTGTTTCATAGCAAATAGATTCCAAACTTATGAAAAAAATTTATGTTGTTATGAATAAAATATTCCTCATTTTGGATAAACATATCCTAACTTCAGCACCATTATTTACAAGGGAAGGGCAAGTGGAGCTGGGAGGATATCAGTAAATAGGGAGAAGAGACTTAGGCTAGGATGAGAAGGCTATGGCAGGTGAGTGTCTGAAGTATATGAGAGTGCTGCTGGCTTGATTCTTAGAAATCATGCAGCGCAGCCTATTGGGATGCAGTTCTCAGCACAGCTATTGCAGAAATCTGGAGAATACTGGCAAATGTTTGTCTTTTGTTCCCTTCTCCTCAAGACTTATGGAAGACCACCCAGAAAACTCATTTTTTATGCAGCCTATAATTACTAGGTTTCATCTTTACTTATTGCTTCTGACAAATAAAAACATATGTTAACGTGCTCTATGCTCTGTGCCAGTGTTCGGCACTAATGATTTAATTACCATGGCATGCAATCTATGTACACATTTATTCTATTCATTTCCTGCATTAAGCAAATCTTCCGTGACCCTGGCTTATGTGGAAAGTGAGAGCGAAATGCAAGAAATTAATCCAAAACAGTGGATGTTTCATCAGTAAAAGTCGGACTGTACAGAGAACAAAAGCCAAGAGGGATGGGATTAATTCATTCCGTGTGTACTTATGGAGCACTATACTACAGAGGATGAAACAGACATAAATAGTATGCCCTTTTGCAGTGAAGGAGTTTATCTTTCAAGGGTCAGTTCGAGGAAATGACCTCATGAAAGGTATGGAGTATAAGAATAAGGAGCCACAGTGCATGTAAGAAAGGATCTCATTCCAGTCTAGAGAGTGAGAGGAAAGCAACCATTGAAAGGCATAAAGCATGAGAACCAAGCTGTGACTTGGAAAGGCGTTTTGATATTCGAGGCAGAGAGCCATGAGCAATGTCCTGAAATGGAAGAGAACAAAACAAGTCTAGGGAAGTAAGATTGGTTGGTGTGGCAAGCTCTAACACAGAATTGTGAGGAAAACAATCAGTGAGACATGGGGGGAAGGAAAGTCTGAGCGAAGGCCATTAAATGCCTCTCTTTTAAGCTGTTTGAACTTTAAGTGAAGCCATGCACAGCCACTGGAAAAAATTAAGTCAAGAAGGACACAAATATACTTGGATTTTAGAATGATGACTCTAACAATATGAGGAATGAAACGGAAGAAGTAAAAACAGAAGGAGCTAACAGGCCAAGTGAATATTGCAGAAAACAGAAAATAAAGAAATTGTGGTCAACATGACTCAGTGTTGTGGAGAAAAAAGTAGACCTACAGTCCAGGTTTGCCAAACACCTTGAGCTAGGACACACCGTTCTAGTTATTTAAATAAAAGTTTACTTAGCGCTTATAGTATGCATGTTTGATTGTGGATGTTAGAGAAATGACTTTATAGACTGGCTCCTATTGTTCACTGAGCCTTAGCTGTAAGAGCAGGAGAGACAACAAGTTTCCTGAAGCAAATATACAGGAACCTGAAGTGTTAGTGAGGCCATCAAAATACAACGTACTAGGAAAAGGAGGAATGTTGCTGCAGATAAGAAAACAAAGTTAATATCTTATAGAAAGATTCATAAAACTGGGAGAGAAGGTAGGAGCACAAAGTAGTGAATACAATTCATGAACAAGTAGTGCAAAGCTGATAAAGACACCCAGCCTGTAAAATCAGAGGTATAAATATATAGAGATAAGACTTTAAAAGAACCAAAGCAACAAGAACAAGAAAAGGACCAGGGAGACTAAACTGGTACTAGGGATGAAGATCAAGTTGGTGAGTGCTGCCTAGCACACATGGAAATGCCTGGCACTGCATAACCTGAGCAAGGTGGTGCAGGCCCAAATCCCAACAGTGAAAGAGTATGGGTGGAGGGGTGGAACAGAATGAGGGTGGAAAAAGAATCATCAGAAATTCAAGGTCATTCTCTACTATTTAGAGTTTGAGGCCAGCCTCTGCTAGATGAGGCTCTCCCTTAAAAAATAAATTAAATAACTGGGTTTAACAGGCCATTCCAAGCGACCTTGTTGTTTGTGGGGGAACTACAGTCACAGATGTACTGGTGAGCTGGGGAATCCAGAGAGTAGAGACGCGAGCCATGCAGTATAAACAATTAGAGTCAAAGTGAAGGGAAATCAATCACTGGAGGGGAGCTAAGCACACAGGGACATAGAAATGTGTTTGTTCTAATATAGGACATGGTTGGATATGTTTAAAATAAGGGTTCAAGGAGATAGTGGACTTGTTCAAGGGGATAATAGTTGACAGATTGAAGTTTCGGAGGACTGAAGAAAGCCTGGAATCCTGGACACTACACTGAGGAAAGGAGTGGGTATCGACGCTGTGATGGAAGAAGAGGGAGAGATGTTGGTTGGTACAGACATCTGCAGCATCAAGACAAGTATGGATCTGGACCATCTTTGTAGTCATGACCTTAGTCTTCACAGGTGAGAAATGATGACAATCTGGATATGAATCATGATGGTGGGGTAGACTCATCGTGGGCAAGGAAAAGGATTAAAATTCATTTATGGTCTCAAGGAAGCTTTCAGTTTTTCATTATCAAGGCAGGTAGATATGATCTTCCATTTTCAGCATCCAAAAAGAAGCAAATAGACGATGAGAAAGGGTATCTACAATGAAAACATTCAAAATTAGTCCCACATAGTTAGCATCACGGGCCATGAGCTGTCAACCGAGAGTACCATGAAGAGAACAGTGGTTAAGTGAGTAGGAAAAAACACCGTTCAAGGATCTATAAGCATCAAGACCAAAAGAGTGCCCAGAGAAAAGGGTGTGTTGCCACAAATTATAGGGAAGGTCTGTGGCATAGTCCTGAAGGCAGATGATCAAACAAACAGAAGATGGGACAGAATTGATTTGCTCTAGAATAGTGATCTCAGAGGAAATGGTTACTGCAAATACTATAGGTTTAAAGGAGAGAAAGCCAGAGTAACGTGGAGCTTATGCACATAGATTTTAATCATTGGCTTGGCAGAGACATGGTCACCTTGAGTTCCATAATGACTACTGCACCCACACATATCAGGAACAAGAGAGTCAGGTATTAATTCCTGCTCACCTATTTCCAGGTATGTTACATAAGAACATTTTAATGCATGTTTTTAATTTCAGAATTAATCATACTATGCAAAATCTCTTTCTTAGGGAAAGGTAAATACAAAAGCTGTGAGAAACATTTTAGTCCGGTTATACGGATAGGGATATCAATTATGTTAAATTAAATGTATCTTCCCTTTTCCAAAATGAAAACACTTTTTTAGAGAATTATCATTTAAATAAACTGAAAAGAGAAGATATTCCTTCAAATACTATACTTATCAAAGAAGTTGACAGGCTTCTAAAAGCTTTTATTTTAAATTATATAATTGGTTTCAATAATTGAATTACTTTAAAAAGTTTATGGGAAACTCTTTTATAGATTTCCTGGCAGGGAAGGAGTAATATAGGGCTGAGATCCAAAGTACAAGAGAATTGCTATTGAAACAGGAAGTGTGTAGTTTAACTGTACAAACATGGCTGCAGAAATTTCGCCAATGGAACCCTAACGATACTGACTTCATTGTTAACCAGGAGTTAAGAGACATCAATGAAACAGAAAACAGTAAATGAAGCAAATACTTGGAATTCACTGTAGGTCTCTATAGAATAGCTACTCCTGCTAACACACCTTTGTCCTTCCAACCTTCCTGCTCAGTGAGCTAAAGCAGTGATATTTAATGTCAGGCAAACCTGAAAAGTTATAGTAATGTTAAACAGCCACACAGGGAGAGTGAAGACCATTAATTTTGGGTTCTATGATCATCCTCCTTCTATAATTTGGGGCCAGTATCTGACCACCATGCCCTACACAGTGCTCCTTTTTTTTTTTTTTTGACCAGACAAACTACTAAGGAAACATTCACTAAGGTATGAGGAAGAAATCCATTTCTTGTATCAGCAGGAAACACCTGTATGGCCAGCTAATCCTCAATTATTTTAACCAATAAATAACAGTCATAAAATACTTAATACTTTCTAGAATTATGAAAGATAAACTACTTCATAAACAAATCAAAAGATTTTTACATGTTTCTCAAGGTAACAAGAAATGGAAAGTACTTTACATCAATAATACTAACAGTATCTTTAATTAATATTCACATAATTTGGTAGAACATATTTTAGCCCATCAGAGCAGTATTAAATGCTGTGAAAATCAGCTATGATATTAAGAGAAAGAGATGCCACATTATAAAAATGTAACTGTTGAGTTAAATAAAAATAGGAACAACCTCCATATTTAACATTTTCTAAGTTTAGAAAAAAATTTTCTAGGTTTATTCAAAACATAGAAGCTCATAGAAATTTAGAATGAATCCATAGGTTCAATATCTTACAACTGGATATAGAGAACAAAGAAAATGGAGGAGAGAAGACTGTCCAGCAAGTAGGGGGAAACAGAGCTTCTAGTCTCCTGTCGCTGTGTATCTGGGTCAATGAAGAAAACAAAGCAAAACAAAATTTCTCACATTCTGACACATCCTTGGAAAGTTCTAAAACATCAAGAAAAACTAAAAGGTCCTAAAATTTTCCATAAGAGAAAACAATTTCCCACTGGGATTGAAATCAGATTTTTGTAGATATCCTCTTATTTTTTTTCTAGAAGAGAACATTAATGTCTATACAGTCAATATTCTTCAGCCCTGAGTTTCACAGGCACCAAAAGTGGTGGCTAATGAGACCAGAATGAAGGTATCTTAGATGTTTAAAAGCTCAGAAATTTTTACCAATGTTTCATATGCCATTATATTCAGTAGCTGACAACATATACTAGCAAATGAGTCCTGGCTATCCATTCAGGTATTTTTTGGGGACTATGAGGAATGGATTTAACTCTCCCTAGCTCACCAAGTATGAGCATTAGCAATCTGTTAAACAAGGATGGGAAGTGTGAGTGTGATCTAGCAGTCTGGCACTGAACCCCTTACACTACAAGAATAAGGGTGTAGAGTATCCCCACCTATCCCATTCCCCCCAATGCTTGAGATCTTTGAGGTAGAGAGGACAGAAAGTCTAGATGCATGTTTTACATTCCAATAATGTTTACTCAAAAGATAGAGAAACAAAAATGTACCTGGGTTGGAATTAAGAAATGTGAGTACACTTATTTAATGCAGATTCAAAATACAAACACTGTGTCAAACTAGGATTGGAAGGAACAAAGCAATTACTGTGAATGGAGTTTTTAGAGAAATAAAAAACTACTAACAAAAAAGCCCAGGGTAAAAATAGTTTTCTAAAAAAAGAATTTAGCTTTATGACAGAATTAAATTCCAAAGTAAGTGTTCAAATTATACCAACTAGTATAGTTTATAGAAGGAAGAGCTAATATAAATTATACCCAGGCATAAAATTTACTCATTAAAATAGTTGTGTCATATGAAGATAATAATGATGTTTGGGTAAAGATTTATGTATGTATTTGCTTTTTAGTTGTACATGTATCTGCTTGAATTTGTATACATCACATGCAGATGCCAGAAGAGGGTGATAGAAAGCCCAAGTCCTGGGTATTTACAGGCAGCTGTGAAATGCCATGTAGGTGTTAGGAAAACAAAACAAAGAATCCCCCAAAGAGTCCTCCACGTAGGAACATGCATTCTCTAACCCAATTCATGAGAATTGTTGAAATATAGATAATGAGATAAGATAATGACAAACCAAATATCATCCATGTTGCTTAGATATTTAAGTATGTTGCTATAATATGCTACATACTACTATAAAAAATTAGTAGATGTAGTCCTTATAGGAGCTGTAAGTAATTTATGTTTGGCCTTAGTAGTATGGAGGGAATTAGTCTGATGAGGATTTTCATTAAAAACCAAAACTATCCATATTGAAAATTGTGATTACAGTCTTTATTAAGTCATGTTTTTGTCATTAATATATCTTACCTTTTAGATATCAGTCCACTATAACCTTCCTGCCTTCATCTATTAGTTTGTTTTGCCATAATTAAGAGTGATTTCCTGTGTTTCAATCCAACATTTGAATTCTACATTACTCTTCACCCCAGTAGCATTGCCAGGGTAGAGTGCTACCTGGAGCAGCATTGTCCAAGGTAGAGTGCTCCCTGGAGCAGCATTGCCCAAGGTAGAGTGCTCCCTCCAGCAACATTGCCCTGGGTGGAGTGCTCCATCTAGGAGCATTTGCCCAGGGTGGAGTGCTCCCTCCAGCAGCATTGCCCAAGGTGGAGTGCTCCATCTAGGAGCATTTGTCCATGGTGGAGTGCTCTCTCTAGCAGCAATGCCCAGGGCAGTGCGTTCCCTCTTCTTTGGAGTGTTTTCTTTTCATATGGTTGTATTCTTAGCCTCATGTCTATTCCTCTAACAGTAAAAACAAAACAATTTCTCCAGGAGTAACTTCACAGCAAATGCTGGATTATACTTTTCTGAGTCAGCTAACTATCGGGCTTTCTCCAAAATGACCCAAATAGCTCCTCTGAAGTTGTATTGTTTCACTTCACATCTCTGTATACATCAATGATTATCATGTGCTGTAATTTTTGCTACACGCCAGATGCTGTTCTTGGAGTTCTGTACATGCTCATTTATCTTTATAATTTTCACCCTCACATTATTCAATTATTTTTTTCAGGTTAGAAAACTTATCACAAACTAGTGAAATAAATTGCTTAAGTTCACAACTGATGTCTGTAACTTCCTTTTAGTCTGACTACAGGGCTCACATTCTCAGCCAGGTGTGAAGACCATGATTTACTGTGTAACATTTCACATGATAAAGGTGACATTTCAAGTCAGAATAAGAAAGTATAGCCAAAAGCAATATTTCCATAATTAGACTATTATTTGAGAAAAATTAATATACTGATTTGCTATTTTCTTCATCATACCTGCTAAGTGAGTTAAAGACTCAGGAGTAAAATGCACATCTTTAAAAAGTGGAAAACATGCATATGCTTTTTAAAAATACTTGGATAGAGAGCTACCTTGTACATAATGTGATGGGCTGAAACAAAGATGAAGAAGCAGTAGATTTGACTGCAAGAACTTACCACAAAAAATGCAGACAGATATAAACCTTGGACAAAGTCACTAAGGAGTAACCGAAGCAAACCAATTCACTGAAGAGAAATGGAAAATATAACAAATTTCTCATAGAAACAAACATACACACGTATGCGAACATATGGAGTTACTATCAAAATAAAAATGGAAACAGCATTTTTCCATTTGATTTGCTAGCATTTATTTGTAGTATTGATTCCCAGCATAGGTATAACTGTGGTCTGGAAGGTTTGATGATCCTTTGTGGCGCAGTGTGTTTAACTGGTAAGGTGATTTGCTAAACCAATTAGGTAGTGGTTATTTTGCCTCAAATTGTTCAGTTGTTTTGCAAACATTTTTATCTTTTATCTCAGTATTTCTACACTAAGATATTTTAATATAATGTTTTATCCATGCATTATTTTGAAACAAGTTCTTCCTATGTAGCCCTGGATAGCCTGTTATTTATTATGTAGTCCATGCTAACTTGAGGTTACAACGATCCTACTTCAGCCTCCTAACCTGGGATCACATGAGTGCAGCCACCTTTCCAGGCTAGTCCATATATTTTAAAGGAAAATTATTTCAGTTCATCACAGCAATCAAATAGTGGCTTCATTCTACATATGCTATCTGAGAAGATTGCTGTAGATTGCAAAAGATTGTGAAGTTAATTGTATTACGTGAAACACATGTTTGTAAATCTTTGTGTTTGCATCTGCTTTCAGAATAGCCTGGCCACACTCCATTGTCAAGGCTGTGCTTGCAAACAGATGGAAATACATTCAGAGGCCTATGAATATCTCCAGAATGGATTCTTGGGCTGTGTATGGGAACCTTCTGGCTTAAGATATAATATGAATCTATTATATTATATTACTTGAACCTTACCATATTCTGCTTTAGAAAGATACTGACCATACTCAGTAGTAATAAAACCAATGTCAATATCTCCTAAGGCTGCCATCAAAAACAGTTATTTCCCTTGAGAGAATGTCATGATCTACTTTTTAATCTTCATCATCATCGTCTTCATCACCATCCCATTATCCCCCTGTCACTGAAAATAATTTACCTTGTACTATTCAATTATAGAGTTCAAGATATACAGTTCAAGAATGCCATCCTTTTACACTTGGTCAAAAGAGACAGTTTTTTAATATTTAGATTGTGGAAATGAAGCATCAGCCTATAACATTAGAAAGTCATAATAGTCAGATGTGGTGGAGTTCTTATGCAAGGTTGAGCTCTGATGTAACCTCACTGTATGGTCTACTCCAAACCTGGCCCTTTCTCCTATATTTGACCCTGTTGACAAGCAGAAGCTCCAGACATATCACCAAGTGAAGGCCTGCTGATTTTTATACTATACAGAGAAGACACATGACCATAGATGCCCTTAAGAATCCACCCCCACATCATGCAGGATTGATACCTGATATACAGGCCACTTCTTTCAAATCTGGATTTCAAATGGGCCACAAATGCTCTTTGAATACATTTGACATATGGCAAGAGTTGATTGTGACGTGCAAACTAACAGTCATCTAATATTTCATATTAAGGATTTCCTTGAATGGATTGAAGATGTTGAAGTCTTGAACTGATGAAACATACTTGACTCAGAGCAATTGTGTCTGAAGTACTAATTTCATGGGGCATCCCTCCCCTGTCATTTGCTCAGGGGGCATCCTGCTCTTGTCATTTGTTGGGGGTGGTAACTCTTACATTGGTAAAGTGGTTTTTTTTTTTGGTTCTTCAGTTAGTGATCAGTTTTCTGAAGCTGCCTCCTCATTTCCACTGTTTGTCTTGTTGCTGAGTCTCTTGTACAATGTCTATCTAAAGAGTTACCTCTTTTTTGTACAGGATTCATATGATTTACCATGCATGTTTTCATAATGATGGTAATGATGTAAATAAAAGCAATGCTCAATGTTGAGGTTTACATAAATAGCAGTGAATTTTCCAATAATTCTATCTAATTATTACTAATCACACCATACTGTTTTTAATATAACCTAAAATTCAATTACATGTTTTCAAATATTGTCCACATTTTTCTTTCTCCAGTTCTGGTTGCAGGATGAAGGAAGTAAGTTTTTCATGGCAGACATATATCTGATAATTATGGACCTGAAACATCACCATGATGAATAAGTCTTGAGGATCATAGATTCATAGATTGAGTCAGTTAATGTAGTACTTGGAGGTGGGATGTACTATATCCAAAATTCCAAGCTGCTGACTTTTGTGCTAAGCTTAGAGTATATATATATGTATTTTGGAGAAAGAAAACTGGACTTTGATATTTTATATAATGAACCTGCATTAAGTTTCTGTATCTTACAAAGAGGCATTTATTTTCAAACTGAAATTTCCCAAAACAACTTACTTCTTAAGTTTTAATATTTATTTTTATTCAAAGAAGCATACATACCCCTTTGTTCTTCATACCATGGGTTTTTATTTCTTATCAAGCATGTGTTTATAAATTAAATTTCTGATTGAAACTGATTTTTACACAAGCATTCCCCAAAACTTCCATAATGGCTTTCACATAGAACTCAGGGAAGATATTTAAAATGATTTATTGAACAATTGTACTTATCAGAACCCCTTCCATTGAGATGGAATCGGGGGATGGAATACTGTAAACATTTCCAAGAAAAAAGGAATGAAACACGAGTGCTTAAGAAAATGCAGTGAGCTTGATTGAAATACAAGATTTAAACAAAAATGGAAAAATGACAATTTGACCTTTGCAAGTCATTCCTAAAACCAGATGGAGAGAAACATCAGTTTCAGGGGAATTCCCCACCTTGTTGTAGCATTTCACATGCACTAAGGTGGTTTTCATTCTTCCCATCATTGATCAACTGAATGTATTCTAAGAATAAGTGTTTATTCCCTGAGTTTTATTTGGGGACTATTTGCTACATTCTCCAATATAAATCATTCTTTTCTTAGAGATCAAATCCCCATATGATGCTTCCGTACTGTTCTGTTACTGAATTGTGTTTAGTAGATGAACTACTACTATGTTAGTAAACTGTCTAAGTTCTAGAAATGGAATAGAAAATAAAAGAAGATGAGAAATTTGGCTAGTATAACTGATTTTTTTTTTTTTGTATCCGAGTTAGTTTTGTCGATTTTATTTGTTTTTGTGGTATTCAAAAGAATATCCTTTATTATAAATCAGATAGAGCAATTTATGAAGTCTCACTTCTAATTCTTTTATCAAGGCTGCCTTATAAACATTCACAACACTCCAACAAAGTCTATTTCAGACTTTAGTGATTTTCAAGCAGTGTCTTTTTCAATTGATAATAGACTAATATTTCATACCATATAGCAAACGCAGACTGCTACAAAATGATGTGCTTGAACACTGGAACAATATAAGAACCTGAAAATTTTAAATACTTGTTTTCATTTTCTGAACTTGCTACAAGCAGATATCAGCTAAAGGACCACTTTTTACCTAAGCATTAAATCTTGCCTCACTCTACTTGATTTACTGGGTTCAAATTTTATCTCTTCCATGTTCTACTCACAAGTTTGCTGAAGATAACTACATGTAAAGTGAAATTAATATCAATACATACATCAAAGCCATGAGGATATACTGATACACTTTCATACCATAAGGATGTCATGGTGAACCACTATAACAACTGGATAATTTCATAAGATCCAGTATGCTTTCTCCTACCTCAGTGACTTTATTTTCTACAAAATCTCCTTGGAGTGTGTGAAATAAAGTCATGATCATCCTCCACTGCATAGCTGAGCAAACCAAGGGTCAAGTGTTTAAACAGATGCTGAAGGGTTTAATTTCACAGCTGGTAAGTTGGAAAGTCAGGAGTTAAGTGGACCTTAGTTCTCCCATGTTCAACAACACACACACACACACACACACACACACACACACGCACAGCACATGTCAAAGGCTACATGAAGTAGTTCTTTTCATGAAGAACAAAACATTTCTGCTCATTTTCTGAGTCTACTGGTATCATGTCAGACTTGCGTGATAAAGAACAGGGTCTTCTCAGCATTACCAGGCTCTCTGATCCCCTCATGAGAGTAGCTTTCTTCCATAGGAGGGTGTTTGGTTTGACTCTATGCCTGTTTCTGTTTCATAGCTACTGGAGAGCAAGATCTGTCCAGCTGAAACTTTCAGGTTGGCATGATCTGTATCTGGCTAATGTGATGGCAACTAGGTTTCAGATGTTAGACATATGTATTAGAAAAGTAATTTTCAGCACTAAAATGAGAGAAATGGCCATTTCTTTTCATGTGTGGATGGTCTGTCTTACATTGGATTCTTGAACAAGCCCAGATGCCACGAAGGGTTTCTTGGGGTTTGAATATTTTATTTCCTGTAAATCTGAAGAGATTTTTATATATTCCTGTAGTTAAGTTTCACATATAAAGCCTCAGGAGGCAAGCACATAAGAAATTCATGCAGGACTTTGAGTGTTCTAGTAATTATAATTTTTTTATACCAGTATGGTATCAAAGTATACCAGTGTGGTATCAAGACTCTTCAGGAAATGATCTTCTAGAGAGAACATTCTCTCCTTCACAAAAGTGTCAAGTAAAGGAAGCTCCTCAGCCACGCTTGCTTGTGAGTGATCCTGTACTCTGAAAATCCTAGGCTGAGGCCAAGAGAACTACAGAAACCATGATGAAATGTGAGATCTGTCCTGTCTCAAACTCTGTGTTACTTCACAGGCAGAACTTCAAACTAGATAAAGAGAATTTCTAGACATTGTGTGGTTTATAGTTAAAATGAAATAAAACAAAATAAACAACTCTTTACAGGAAACTAAAGATTTCTAAGATCAATGTTTTGAGATTGAGACGAAAGTACAGTGACCATGGAAGAAACTTGATTTCATTAAAGGTGAAGGAAGATTACTCAGGTGGCTACAATATTGCCCACATTCTCCTTAAATACTCTACATATTTTATGCCCTCAATAGGTGATCTAATTTTTAAAAGAAAACTATGGGAACATATGTGAGAAAGGATATTCATGATTAAGACAACTTTCATACTTGTCTTACCAAGCAACAAGTAATGGTGTTTTGTCTTTATTTCCTGTTATCCTTCATCGGAGCAATTTGTGTTTTGTAGAACTGTAGTAATACACTTTAAGGTATATCTTTGTGCTTGGAAACTAGTGTCATCCAATAAGACTTAGCTGTGATCACCAAGGATTCTCATCAGGGCTACCACTCACCATACTAGGTACCACCATTGCCTCCACACTGTCAGCCTCATCATTATTTTATTGCATACAATACTGTGCAGCTTCTCTGTTAAAAAAAGAAAGAAAGAAAGAAAGAAAGAAAGAAAGAAAGAAAGAAAAGAAAAAAAGGAAATGTACTGCTTCCAATGAAACACTTGGCTAATCAGAACAACCTTCCATCAGTCTTCCAGAGCAGCTGAGAAGGACACTACACTTCAGAAGTGAAATGTGTCCTGTTTTTACTGCAGTTAGCATTGGTGTACAGCTGCTCCTGATAGAACATGTAGACAGGTACTAATTAACAGGTGGCAGCCTCAGGGGAAAAGAGTTATGTAAATATGTATCTAGACAATATTTAGGATAGTCATTGCAGAGCTCCAATTGCCATGTTTTATGGCAAACTATTTTCTCAAATGAACCATCAGGATGAAGCCACTCCATTAAAGATTCATTTAGTAGCACATTCTTACAAATGGCTGTACACTATGTGGTTCTGGGTACAGGTTTAGCACTCTTATTTTGTTTTCTCTCAAGACATTTAAAGCACTAAAGAAGACAGCATTTGCGTATGTGAAGGAATCTTGGTATCATGGAGTGAGTTTGTATACATGAAGATTTTGGCACAAAGGATCTCAAAGACAAATGGTTTAAGTGTGGACTCAGAAGAACAGGTATTTGATTTTGGGACCTCAGTAACTCTGACATGAAAATATTTGGAAAAGTCAAGTGTTTGAGACAAAAAAATATTGAGTGTTTACCTTTACTGTTTTTCTGTAGTTCCATTATTTAAAAGCAAGCCAAAATACAAAACAAACAACCAAAAACAGTGCTGTGCTCATAATTCCCAAAGGTTGATCACCAGTCCTAACCTGTCAGTCAACAAACAAACAAACAAACAAACAAAAACACTACAGTATTGTATAATGAAAATGTTGGGTTTTATTTGAACATATGCTATTAACTTGCTAGGTCACAGTACAAAACTTCAAAAATTACCTTTGACTTTTAACCTCCTATAGGTACCTATTTCTAATTCATCAGCAAATTTTATAGATTTTCTTTCAATATTTCTCTAATCCTGTCTCTATATCATCTTGATATATTTCATTTATTCTAAGAAAAATAAAATCTTGTCTTCCTTGAATCACCACAATAGTCTACTTGGACTCCCTGGTTCCTACTTCATAATCCATCTCCAAACAAGATATAAAACTTTTGATACACTCGAGTCAGATCCTATTATTCTTCATAAATTTTTATAGAGGCCTTAGCTCAGACTACATATAAAAATTAAAATTATCACCCAAAGGTGTGTGACCTACATGGCCCTTTGACTCCAGGGACTGTCTCCCTAGCAGTCTTTCTCCCACTTCTAACCTACTATGGTAGGTTACGTACCATAACATTTTTTTCTTACTTTGATTTTGTCATTTGCTTTTTAGAACATTCTTTTCCAAAATCTATACTGTGAATAATTTCTTATAATTAATCCTTATAGTAGTTCTATTTTACATCTCTATTGTCTATTCCTCTTAGTAACCCGTTTATTTTTAGTGCTCATAACTCTTTGAATTAATTCTGCCTGTTAGCTAACTTCTTTGCTCACAGTCTCACATACTAGGATATAAAGTCTTAGCGAAGATGCTAGGAATGGTTCTTTCTGCTTTTCTGGTTTATATGGAGCATGTGAGAATTATTCATTTAATGCATTTATTGTAATTTTGTTTTAATAGTATATTCGCTATCTTTTTTAAACTTTTTTTATTTTTCATTTTTCATACTTTATGTACAATTCAAATGTTTCCCCCTTTCCAGATCTCCTGTTTGGAACCTCCCTATTACCTCCCCCTCCCCCTGCCACTATGAGGGTATTCCCCAACCACCCACCCAACCACCCACTCTCGTCTTCCCTCCTTGGCATTCTCCTATACTGTGGGATCTAATACCCTCAGGCCCAAGGGCCTATGCTCCCCCTGATGGCCAAGAGGACCCTCCTCTGCCACATATGTGGCCAGCACCATACGTCCCTCCATGTGTATTCTTTGGTTGGTGATCCAGTCTCTAGGAGCATCGAGGGTTCAGGCCAGTTGACACTGTTGCTCCCTCCATGGAGCTGCAAACTCCCTCAGCTCCTTCAGTCCCTTCTCCAACTCCTCCTTCTGGTACTTCACACTCAGCCCTATGGTTGCTGTGAAGTGACTCTTGGGTATTTCGAACGTTTGGGCTAATAACCACTTATCAGTGAGTGCATACCATGTTCCTTCTTTTGTGACTGCGTTACCTCACTCAGGATGATGTTTTCAAGTTCCACCCACTTGCCTGTGAATTTCACGAACACTATCTTGGCCTTTTTTGTTATTTTGGGGATTATTCTTCGTTTCTCCTTCTTCTGTTCAAATTAACTGAGTGATTCAAGTATCCCTTTATTTTTTTTTTTATTCTATTTTATGTTCCAGGTATTTTTTTTTTCATTTTTCTTTTTTCATTATTTTGTAGGTAGATGGTGTGTTGAAATGCTTGTATTTAATAATCATCTATGACACATATATTACCTCTTGTCCAAAATTTATTTTCTATAAGATTATTTTTTATCATTCTTTTCTATTCCATAAATGCTATAATACATTTTACTATGGTTTTATCATACTATCCAATATTACTGTTGAGCTGGGTAGAGTTGGTCAACTTGACACAAGTTAGAATTATTATGAAAAAGAGAACCTCAATTGAGAAAATACCACTATGAGATTGGACTTTGGGCAAGATGTTGTGCATTTTCTTGATTGATTATTGATATGGGACTGTCTATTTCACTGTGCATTGTGACATGTCTGGGATGATAAAAGAGAACAGACTGAAAAAGCCATTATAATAAGCCTTAAAGCATCAGAGCTGGGCAGATATCAACCCTCTATGCTATTTTGTTTACTTCTCTGTCAATAAGTACAAGATATAATTTGCCATATTATGTTTGGGCTTACATTCAAAATGACCATTCCAGTCCATTTGTATTTTGCAACTCAGGAGAAATTATTCTATTTTTTTAATCCTATATTTGTGAGTTCAGAGTTTTGGATCCAAACCATTTTAAATGATCTCTTCAATCATTTCTAATTTTTATAATATGTACTTACCAACTTTAAACATCCTAAGATCCTAAAACCTTTCCTAGATACTTTTTAAATTAAGTTTTATTGTGAGTCTATGATTATTTAGTATTCAATACCATCAGAGACATGATAAGGAATAAATATTATCTAAATAGGCAGAGAAGTGAAGACAAGCAGCTTCCAAAAATTATAGAAATGACAGAGAGTTGACTGTCTGGACAGTCCCCAACAATTTCTATAAAGTTAGAGCATCCTTCTGGCCCAGTATTTGTGAAGCAGGAATTATGAAGGACATTCTTATTCTGTTGTAGCAGAGTTTGTCAATTGACTTTCCTGTATCCATTTGTCTTTTCTTGACAGCATTCTGTCTGTAGATGAAGTTTGGGCATTTTCTTTGTCCAGTGGCTAGCTTGTCACAATTGAAGCAATTCCATATGGAGATTTTTTGATATGTCTCAATGTCAAAAGGAAGTTAAATTAATAAAAAAATCTTTAAATTTCATATTCTTTGAATCTCTGAGGTTCTTGAAGACCATTTATCTGTATATAACATACCTTAACTTGCAAATATTGATTGCTCCTAGCAATTTATTATCTGCTCAACCCAGAATATATGATTCTATGATGATCTGGACAAGTATCTGACATGATCATGAGGTTGAATGTCTGACTATTAAGTGTGTTTCTTAACCATCCCCAATAGTTTGCAATAGTAGCTCTCAAAATGACTGTATTTTTAAATGTGCTGCTTAGACATAATATTTATATAAGAGTTGAAACATATATTATGCTCTAACAATATTATTCTTAAATTTTATATCAATATACAAAGATTCATACCAATAAAACCTTAAACCTACAACAATATACAATCCATTAATCTGTAACAATGTATTATTATATACTGATATGTGGTCCCCTATAGTTTTTGCTTCCTTTTCTGTCTCTTGGTTCCTACCTGACTACGCTTAGGGAAGGAATATGATTTGAAACCTTAAGATGAAACTAAGACTCTGTAATTGCCAATGATTATTATGTTTTATCACAGCATGGGAGTTTAAACAACTATTTGTGTGTAAAATATTTAACTTTCTAATAAGTCAATATATTTGCTTTTTATTCCTTTTATGTTCATTCCTAAATTTTCTGTCAGAAATCTATACTTTTGTCTAATTTTAGAATAAAAATTTTCAGATTTCTCATAATTCCAGTTCTTTTCAGTCTTGTTTTCTTTTTCTGAAAATGTATATATTTGTCTTTTATCATTTAAGTTTCTTCACATTAACATTGCTTCCTTCAACATTTTTCATTTTTTTTAAAATTATTTCCTTAAAAATTTGGAAATTATACATACATCATTTCCCCATTCATAATCTTATCTTGGAACCCTATCATATACTTTTTCATTTTTTCTTTCAAGTTCATGGTCTCTTTATTAATTAAATTATATTTTATGCACACACACATACACACACACACACACACACACACACACATTTCCTAATCAGAAATATACACTGCACAGCTGATATAATGCTACTTGTATATATTTTTTATGGATTCCCATTTGATATTGTATTTTATTATTTTTATATATTCACTAAATTTATTTTAAAAATCATAAAATGTTTCTTACAAAAAGAGCATTACATTCTGTACACTGCTCTGAGCAAATACCAGGGTCATGTGGACTATTACTTTCCTCCCTGTCCTCTTCCCCCCCCCCAATCTTACAGTGACCACAAAGCAAGGTGTTCACAATAATTACATAGGGAGATGTTTTAAAAACCACCAACAATGAACAAAAAATAAAAGTCACTCACTCTGCTGCTGTTTTAAAATTTCAACGTTAGTTTTTGAATGCCCTCCCCCAACCCTGTATATAAAGAACTAAAACATTACATCTGGTGAACAGTACTGATTTCACTACACCTCAAATGCAGAACACCTATGAAGCAGAGGAATGTTGGTTTTTTAAACAGAAGCAGATTCACAAAAAAAAAAAAAATGTAGGACTCCTTCAGTTCTTCACTTGTTTTAGAAAAACTTTCCAGAATACTGCTCCACAGTATAAAAAAGAAAAAAAAATATCTTGCATTAGAATCCTTCAACATTTGCATACTGCTTCACAGTGTTCTGCAGCAAGTACTGTACATTTTGTATCTGGTCCTGTGTTCCTGTAATGGTAATGATCCGATCTTCAGATCCTTCTAATAGTTCATTAATTTTGATTGATTCTCCAGACTCATGACATATTTGTTTAATCCTCTGATCACCTTTGCCAATTATAGATCCAGCCAAATCTTTGGGAGTAGTTACTTGTGTAGTAATAATAGATATGCAAGATCACTGTATGAGCCACGATCCCCTGCATAAGAATAATCATATCCAGAACCACCCTGTGGTTCATAAGCCATTTGCCATTCTGATGGGCTCCATGTGTCAACTGCAGAGTCCTACATTTCATCAGCACTGAACACATCCATGCCACCATCGCAGTCTCCAGGCCTTCCTCTTCTGTTGTAAGCCATTAGAACTCTACCTCTGAGTGGTGGAGGAGGAGGAAGAGGAAGATTCCTAGCTCTGCTGCCACCCAGGCCACCTCAACCAGAAGGAGGTGGAGGAGGTCTTTGTTGGGGGCTCATATCATCATAATCTCTTTTAGAAGGAGTCATGGGATGCTCACCCCGACCAGGAGGCATTCTGTCAAAACCACCTCCTCTCAGCATGCGGAATCTCACAGGCTGCCCTCAGTAGTCATCAAACATCATTGTAAAACCACCATAATCATAGGTTTCATCATAAAATTTAGGATCATAAGGTTGTGCATGTCCTTTGATGGGAGACTCAGATATAAGGTCAAGGATGATCTTGATGCATTCTACAACCCTACCAGGTTTTCTTCCAATAAGAACAACTTTGTCAGTAGAATTTTATAGCCAATATTTTGTTTTTATATTCCAAGGCTCATATTTTAGATGATTCAATTTGTTTCCCAGGTCATTGCAGCCAAATCTATATTTGCTTTAATTCTCTTTTTCCCTCTGACTTAATCATCCATTTTTCCAGTTGTTCACAGTATGTTTTTAAATTCACCCCCAAAATACACACTTGTTTCTTAACTCTAGAATTCATTCATGAAGTTCCCATATTTAATCAAGGTTTTCTAATTTTGTCAGTCATTATCGATTTTTATTCATATCTATTAATTTTTTTTGTTTGTGTATGTAAAGCTATAGTGATCATAAAGAGATTATTCCTGAATATATATTTTTTTTCTTAAATGGGTCATATATAGACAAAGCAGGGCACTATATGTTTGTACTGTTATTGTTAAAGTGAAAGTCATAATGATTTAACATTAAAAATGGAGGTATGTGTTTGGTGAGATGCTCTTTATTTAAGATTCTCTTAGATCTGCCCTATAAGTAAGTGTTCATTGTTTTCATGACAGATTATGTTATAAGTTCAAGACGCTTAATAGAATTCTGGACTTCCTATCACTGTCATGAAGAAGTGAACATTATAATTTCAGAATTCTATAAAGTTTTGTAAGTTTGTAAATTAGTAAAATAATGTTTGTAATGCACTTAATTAGTAGTTGGCATGTTATAAGAAATGTTATCGGTTGGTGTAACTGCAGCTTTCCTTCTAACACTTTGCAATTTGTCTGTCATACTTGTTATCCTGATGATCCAAAGCAGGTAAATTAAGACCCTGTCCTTCCTGCCTTGTGTCTGAGGTTGTAATATGAAGGGAGTTTGCCTGTATCCTGTGCTGGTAGGAGTTTGCTGGGCAAGGTGCCAGTTGATAGTAATTGTATAGAAGATGGCCATCAGTCTCCTCTGTTGGCTGTATATGTGGCTTACAGAGAGCTGACATATGTAAGATCTCCTTTAATCTTGCAATCCACTGTGATAAACACAATCTTTGCAGAATGTGGGTTATTTTGAGACATTACTTGTGGAAATATAAAGACTGCATAGTTTCTGCTAAAGCAAATGGAGATGAGTGTTTACTCTGCCTAAGGAGCACACTGCTTGTGACTTCAACAACACTAGGATCCTGAAAATTGCCCATACCTTGCTTCTCACTATCCTTTTATTCTCTCTATGGATGCTGTAGGTTAAAAATGTGTCCAGGTCTACTGGGCTCTTTTCTGTATTCTCTCTGTGAAAATCTATCTTGATTCTATTCCAACCTGAAATGAATTACAATCCAATTATCTGTTTTTAGATTAAAAACTAGTAAATGCTCATACTTAGAATAAACAAAAGACAAAAATAGCCATTTTTTATTTTGTTCACACAAATTGTATTCATATATGCCAACTCACCTAAACTATCAGTTAAAAGCGTAATACATGCTGGAAAGTGGTTATAAATAACTAATTCTTAGTATGCATGCTAAATATGTTACTTATAAATAATTAATTCAGGCTTTATATAGTAAATGTCCAGAGATGTTAAGTGACTCAATAGCTTGTTGATAAGGGACAGAGAAAGAAGGAACTCAGCTGGGTTTTCTGATTTGTAAATCCTGTGGATGTCACATTAACACAATTGCTACCTCTGACACTAATGATAAACATTGGAAATACATTTCCTCAGCATTTGCTGTTGGCTAATACTGTAGCAGACATCCAGAGTATAATGCAATGTTGTCTTTTATGTAAGTATGTGTGAGAGAGTGAGTGTTTGGGGGTATAAACTTCTCTGTTTGCATATGCTTCTATTTTCAGATTCACCATTTAGATGGCCGTGGTCCTGAGCATTCACTGTTGGCCCATTATGATTTGCTTGCTTTTTTCTCATTAATGTCTAAAAGTGTGTAGGGTTTGATAGTTCTAAGTGACAGAAAAATATTTTCATAGGTAGAACAGACACCTAAGCCATTGTAATTAAGCTTGCCCGATACAAGACCAAATATGTCAACATATTTATGCCTTGTATTATGCAGGCTCTTCCTATGCTATTTTATTAATGTAAGAGTGACTTTAATTATGCAGAGCTACAAACTACATCATTGATATTCTAGAGCATTGACTACACCCTCTTCAAATGAAGCAAAAATAATTTAGTCTCTTATTTCTCAAGATTTGTAGAAACTCTGTGCTATCAAATGATAAAATTTGATGGCACACATTACTATATGCAGCCAGGATAAACTTATTTTATTGTTAAAATTTCTGAGGTCTATACTTCTGGCTCTAATATTCATGAATTGTAGTGTTCTTTGAAAACTATGTTAGATGCAGAGCTTTGTTTTGTTTTGTTTTTGTTTGTTTGTTTGTTTTAAATATGGCTGTAGTTAGTGCACATTTTTAAAAATGTATCTTTCTAATTCACACAACAATTTATGAGACTAATTCAGGGATTTGCTTGCCCATTGTCACTTAATGTGGAACTCTGAACCCTGTCAATGAGTTTATATTATTTTTTATTGGTAGTAATAAATTATTTTATTTATTTACATTTCAAAATTTTCCCCCTTCCATATCCCCTTCCCTGAGTTTTCAAACCCCTTGCCTCTGAGAGGGTGCTCCCCCACAGTCTACCCACAATGCCACCAACATCCCTCTTCCCAGGGGCATCAAGTTTCCACAAGATTAATTGCATATTTTGGGTATATTCCCAGGAGTAGTACAGCTGAGTCTTTAGGTAGAGTGATTTCAAATTTTCTGAGTAACCACAAGATGGATTCCCAAAGTGGTTGTCCCAATTTGCAATCCTGCTAGCAGTGGAGGAGTATTCCTCTTTCTCCGTACCCTAACCAGTAAATACTGTTGCTTGAGTTTTGATCTTTGCCATTCTGATTGGTATAAGGTGGAATCTCTGGGTCATTTTGATTTGCATTGCCTGGAGGAGTAAGGATGCTGAACATTTCTTTAAGCACTTCTCAGCCAGTCAATATACCTCTGTTAAGAGTTCTCTATTTATCTTTGTACCCCATTTATAAATTGGGTTATTTGGTTTCTTGGAGTCTAAATTCTTAAGTTCTTTGTTTATTTTGGATATTAACCCTCTAGGCTAGTTTCTAGAATTGGTAGAGTTACAGGTTTCTCATAGAGGTTTGTGTTGCTTTCTTTTAGTTTTCCAGGGGGGAGAGAGATGGGAGTATCTAATTGTTGTTATATTATTTTAATATTAATGATTTACTAGAAATAAGTACCATAAAATTTACAGTCTTAGAAAATTCCTAAGAATGAGCACAGCTCTCAAACTTTGAGCTTACAAAAATCTCAGGAAATCTAACATGGTGCATTCTGTTCTGTCTAGGGCATGTCTATACAAAAGCCATGTCCATCTTGGTGTCAACTGCGAAAA
Organism: Rhynchomys soricoides; assembly: GCA_019843965.1. NCBI lineage: Eukaryota > Metazoa > Chordata > Mammalia > Rodentia > Muridae > Rhynchomys > Rhynchomys soricoides. Next base: position 11,739,150 of record JADRCH010000011.1, read on the forward strand.
ATCAAAAATGATGTGAGTAAATCTGTAACTCAAGTCTGTAATTCAAATTGTCAGAAATATATGTTGCTGTTGGGACCATCTTTATATTTTGGGCTTAGTTTGGATTTTAGCTGTACATAGATTTATAGGCATTGCTTTATGGTGTTGCTTGTGAACCTTGTGGTGCTTAGATGCTCTGCTTTTTAATTCAATGCCTCACAGTATACGTATAGTAGGTATTTTGTCTCTTGAAAAAAGACAGAGCCAGCTGGTCATGAAGCTTGTGTTTTAAAATTTATGGTCTACTGCATAAAAATACATTGTAGCGAAAGGCACATAATCAATTACAGATGTTGCAATTAGCAGACAAACTTTAAAAGAACCGTTAGAATATATTAAATAAGAATCATGCATGATGGTTGAGGAGATGAGAAAATCTTCAGAGAGATTGTAACTTGACATAAAGAACTGAGTACAATATTCAAAATAAAATAATTCTTTCAAGGGAATTGAAAGCAGGATTCACAGTCTTGAAGGCATACTAACAGACATTCAACTATTGCACAGAGAAAAAAGTATAAAAAGCAAATGATGTCCTGAAATCCCTGAATGACCTGTAAGTTCAACTCAAGGTGGAACTGAAGTCTTGGAGGACAGGAGAGCTAAAGTAGCGCAGAAAAGTAGATTTGTATAAAAGTAATAGCTAAAATTATTTTGAACTTAAATGGAGAGTTCAAACAACAGATGCAAAAGCCCCAACAGAGGAAAAGTCAAAGCAATGCTCCTCATGTTGAAGGACTGAAAGCCTATGAGAGAGAAGGAAGAATGTGGGAATGAGAAGAGGGGATCAGGCAAATGTGACTGTGAGCCCTAGCTTACATTTCTGTTCTGTAATAAGCACCAATGACCAAAAGCAATTAGGAAACAAAAAGGATTTTGTAGCTTACACCTCCTGTGTCAAAGTTCTTCATGGACAAAAGCCAAGGCAGGAACTGACGCAGACCCATGGATGAAGGCTGCTGTTCCCAGGTTGCTCAGCTGTCTCCATTCTATAGCCCAGGTTGACCAACTGTCATCTGGGGGAGAAAAAGATTTGTTTGGCTTTCAGGTTACAATCTATCATCAAGGGAAGCCTGGACAGGGACACAGTAGAGAAGCAGAGACTATGGAGGAATGTTATGAACTGGCTAGCTCCTTTTGCCTTGTTCAGTTGTCCTTCATAAACAGCCATGCCAGTCTGCTCAGGGACAGGAATGCCCACAGTGGCCTGGGTCCTCCTCCATAAATTGGCAATTAAGAAAATGCTCCATAGATGTGCCTATAGGCCAGCCCGAAGAGGGCATTCCTCAAAGAGATTTCCTCTTCCTAGATATGTATGTCTAGGTTTGTGCTAGAAATTGTGCTGAAAACTATGCATTCTCTTCTCCATCTCGGATACAGTTGGTAAATTCCCTCCCACCACAATGTGAATACCACCTACCTGTGAATACATCCATCCATCCTCTGTCTTTCTCTTTCTCTCTCCCTCCCTCCCTCTCTGTATATATGTATATGTGTATATATACATATGTATATATATATTATATAGTATAATAAATATAATGCTATCTCTTTCTCACACAAAAAGCCTTTAATGTAATAATGTACATATATATTATATGTTTTCTATTGCATATGAAATATACAAAACATTAAAACAGAAAGATATGTTCATGTAGCTGTATGGTTTCAGCTGATTCAGACCTAATATGAACCGAAATATTTTCCTTTAAGATATGCCTTTGATTTGATTTATTTTTTTAAAAAAAAACAAGTCATGATTGTTTGGTTGTTCATATTTTTAAAAAAATGCCTGAGCCAACACAGTTCTTGAATACAATGTCTGCTCATACATTTTTAAAGATTCAAATAAATTTAAAACATAATAATTCTGCAGGAGTAGTTTCTCAGAGCTGTTGACAAAATATCCATTCTTACTGTTGCACTCACTGCTGGTCTCTCCTCAGCTTCCTAAATGAACGGCTTTTGTTTCTTAATCATTGGTACTCTGGGATTTTGCTTACATCGCTGATTTGGTAAAAACATGTAGGCTCTTGTCAAGCACAACCACCTTTGTCTAAATTTACTGGTCAGTTAAACTCTTTCAGAAATATATTTAAACTTCTTTGTCTACAGCTTTCAGTGAAGCAGGGACAGAACATTAGGATGCCTGTTGGTTCACTTGCTTGTTTCCTAGAAGTGCATTAATATTAAGAATTCTAATCTCTTATCTTATGTGTGTGCTGAGGGTGTATTACAGATTTGCTGTCTGCATTCTGATATACTTTTATTCTTATAATTATTTTATTTTTGTGAAATAGATGTTTGCTCTGTGGCAGTTATTTTTTACCAGTTTGCAGTTATAGAGTGTTTCTACAATTTAAGTATTATATTATAGTACTTTATGTCATTGCTATTTAGATTTTAATATAAATTTGCTTTGAAGTACAGTATGTGGTAATGATAAGTAGCTAGCTAGTTCTTGGAAGTTTTGAAGATGGACTATTTCTTATAACATGCAGCTTGAAAAGTCTGGCACTGAAGCTGTAGGATACTTATTAATTTTGAAAACAATAAAATACATTAATACCTAATGTTAAGAATATACAACTGTCCATGCCTTATAAGACTAATATTCACTTAGAAGCATTTTCTACTCCCATAAGAGTTAACCTAAGTGGGATTAATAAACACCTGAGCAAAAATGTCCTTTAGGAAAATTTATATTTTAAGACTTTTGAATGAATAACATAGGTAGATAGATAGATAGATAGATAGATAGATAGATAGATAGAAAGTTAGATAGGTAGATAGCTGGATGGATTATATATATATATATATATATATATATATATATATATATATATATAT
>JADRCH010000011.1:11742048-11762769 GCA_019843965.1 Rhynchomys soricoides
ATATATATATATATATATATATATATATATATATATATATATATATAGAGAGAGAGAGAGAGAGAGAGAGAGAGAGAGAGAGACTGACACTAAGGGGCAGAATTTGTATAAAAATCTAGAGAACATAGCAGCCCACTAGGAATCTCAGCAAAATGGAGGCAGGATTGGGATAACCAGAGCAAATTTCCTAGCTGACTAGCTTTCAACAGATCATCGGGAGCAGGGCTAGAGAAGGTGAGACAGCAAGGTCCTGATGACAAATGGGACTTCAAGAGTTTCCCAATATCTACAGCGAAATATACTTTCTCACAGATGAAGAATCCCTCCACCACACCTCTCAACCTAGTTTCGCTCTGTTGCTCTAGCAGTGTCGTACTACCTCTCTCCCCCCTGCCCTCCCTCTGCGTCTCTCTACATTCATTGTTTTAGAATTAGTAAAACATGCATAATTTGAAAAACCATGCCCTAAAGCTACACTTGAAGGTAGCATACGTTATGCGACCCGACGCATGGTTCGTTTTTGGTCCATTGCACATGCTCTAGGTGTGCAGTATGTCTTACCACTGAGATTTATTCCTGGCCTGGTAAATAGGGGAGTTAAGAGCAGTACTGATAGGGGATTGATTTTGATTCTATTAAACATTAATGATGTGAAAGAGGACTTGGAAGGAAAAACAAGTAACACAGAAAAATGACTTGAAAAGGAGGAAACTTCTGTTACTCTAAAAGAGCATTTAAGCTAATGCATCCCTAAGCATGGCTTCAGTCTGAGTTCTGCAGTGTGTAAAATATATTTATTTTCTCCTGCATATCTTAGGTAGAGCATACCCAAATGAGAAATTTCTATTTCTTTTTCCTAAGTCTACATCTTTCAGTTTCTTCATCTCAAAAATGTGAGACATCACATCTCTGCCACTGTATTTCTGTACATTTTAAATTAAAAAGAACGTACAAGAGGTTATCACATGATAAAACATGTAGTAAATACTTCACTTCATTATTTCAAAAAATAAATATTTTAACAAATCATGCCCACCACTCCTTTGTCTTCTCAGCAGAAGAACTAAGCATTATCTCTTACCCTTCAGGTAGCTATGCTGTCCTCCCTGGGACAAGTTGAGGGGAAAGAATTTCAAAGTTTCCCTGTCTAGAAAAACATGACTTTGAGGTTGCCCCTGGAGACTCAGGAGATCTGAAAGAAAAGTGGGAATAAAGAAAGGAGATGGAGCAGAAAGAGAGGCAGGAAGATGTTGAGGACAATAGTGACAGACAACAAAACTGGGGGAAAAATTTCTGATGAAATCTCACTGAATAATTCTGACTTTGTTCTTGTCCACAGGTGAGAGATAGGTTGTCCTAAAGGAACAGTGCTGGACAGTCCTTGTTTAAATGAGAGTCATTTGGGGACAGAGGGCTGCATGGCCATATCAAACAAAGACTCCATCTTTTCCTACTGTGTTATGGATGTAAAATTCTCCAATCATAAATAACCTGATTATAAAAATGACTCGATCAAAATTATTTTCATGAAATAGTCCACTAATGCAATGTGCTATTTAAAAAATATATAATTTGTTTATTATTATGAAAGAAGAAATTTTATATAGCCATTATCATACACTATTCCATCTTATTGTTTATTAAACAACTTCAAAGTAATACGGTTTTTAAGTATTTTAGAATGTCTGGATGTCAAAAATTATCCTTAATGATATTACCTGATAATGGTGAAGAAAATGAAACTATATACAACAGTGTTGTTAAGAATATTAATAGGAAAACAGGAAGGAAGCATCAAATCCTGGGTGTTGTGAGAGATTTTTGTCAGCACGTGTGTAGGTAGATTTCTCCTTCACGAGATTCTTCTGGAGAGTTATAACACAACTCTAAAGTGAGAGCAAGGGAATTTATAAAAATCACATTGCAAAATAATCTCTAACAAACCAAGACAAGTTGAAAATGCTGTGATTAAATACAGTGTTTCCTTTATGTAACTGCAATGCATGTCAGTATTTCCCTAGGTGTGAATGGAGACTCTTCAAATGTTAGGGTCTATCTTTTCTTAGCAAGATTGCCCATGATTTTTATTTTCTTTTTTTGCTTACTCCCTCCTACCTAAACAGAGATCCGTAATACAAACAGAACCACATATTCATATATGTGTCTTTCATAGAGTACCCATTTGAATCTCTTCATCTAACTTTTGTATCCTAATTAAATCCACTTTTGTTGTTTTTATTTTAATGTGTCATGAAAATTGATCTGAGCTGACATATGGAAACAGAACTCTGTTGGTGATTTGCAGAGCTTGAGAGTCAGGGCATCGCTGGTAAACTTTCTTTAAAAATTAAAAATGGAAGGTAGATTCATTCAGTCAGTCCTATAAGGAAATGATTGCTTACAGAGTGGAAAATGCTTTCAGTTCTTGGCTGAATTTGTTGAATCTTGAGGTCCTTGATAAAGACAGCAGCAACACACACACACACACACACACACTCACACACACACACACACACTACACATACACACACACACACACACACACACACACAGATGAACAATATGAACCAGAGTCTGTAGTGTGTCAAGGAATTGCCAAAGGACTCCATAATGAAGGGCAACATGCCTCCTTCTGCAGCAACATGTCAAGCCTGTATAATATAAAGTGTATGACTGAACTTTAGCTCTAAGTCATTGGCTAAGGCATGGCTCTAGTGATTTCCATGTAAGGAGCTATCTATGATAAGAACAAAGTTTTATTAACAAAATCCCTCTTAGAAAATCTCTCTGTGGCAAACACTTCCAATGAGAAAAGGTAATTAATATTTGACCCTTTGAAAATAAAGTCAATCTCTGTAAGGAATGCATTTGAATCAGGATGCCCCAAAGTCATAGAAGAGGGTATTACTCTGTCTTCTCTGTGTCTCTGTACAAATGTGTGTGTGTGGTGTGTGTGTGATGTGTGTGTGTGTGTGTGTGGTGTATGTGTGTGTGTGTGTGATGTGTGTGTGGATGTGTGTGTGTGTGATATGTATGTGTGTGTGTATGTGTGTGGTGTGTATGTTACTGGGCACAGTGGCACTCGTCTTTAATCCCAGTATGCAGAGGCAGGCACATCTCTGTGAGTTTGACATCACCATAATGACTTGCTATGTGGTGAGAATCTGTGTCATCAAACCAAACCAAACACATACTCTTCAGACTGAGGATGGCATTGCTTGACTCTCCCATCTGTTTTATTGTCAGGAAGCTTTGTTCTCTGACAATGTACCCTATGTCAGGTTTGGTTTGTTTGTGTTTAAAGTTTCAAAACTATGGGAAGACATTCACAGGAAAGCTTCTTTTCCTATTGCTTGATTTAAAAATGCCAGGGTTCTATCAAGTGAAAAACATGCATTTCCTCATATGGTCTGCTATATATTTTATGGGAAATTCATTTTTTAAAATCATAAAATTCATATTTTCAAAATAGAACATTATCTTCACACATTAAAGTTGGGAACTTCGGGGTTCCCTTTAAGTCTCCACAGATATTTTGTAACGCGGTCTCTGAGGGTTAAAGCAAATGGTGCATATTTTCAGATCTCCAAATGAAAAACGTCCATGTTTAAGATTTTGGAAACATCTTTTCCACTTCGGACCCTTTTAATGTGGTCTTTAAAATATATGTAACAGACCACAGGGCACATGTTTCTCAAGAGTATGCACATTAAATACTCAGAAGTGAGTACGTAATTCTATGCAGATGTTGTCATGGTAAATACTCATGATAACACACAGGAAAGTGGCCAGAACTCAAGTTTAAATCTAGCCCAGCCAGACTTGAATTACTGGCTGTTATTTTTCAAAACATTTTCCTTTATTTTAGTCTTAATGAATAAATGTTTTCAGATCTGATACAATAATGTTTGAATTCTGTTGAAACCACAGATTTCCCTCTTCTGCAGCTCTGTGAGAGTTGTGCAGGCAGGAGGTAAGAGCTTTCCCCTCCCTGGAGAACTCCTGTTAGTACATTTACATCATGTGAGCTATTTACCTCCAAATTTCAAGTTGGTCTGCTAGAGAAATCTCATAAAATGTTCTGGAGCTGCTTTCTTAAAGAGGAAACCTTTTCTCTGTAAACTGTTTTTATACCATTGTTTGTTGAGGAAACACAAAACCATCACGAAATAGACACAAAACGAGAAGTTGCATTAGATTTGCCACAAAGAGATGTATCTTAGATGTCCTCACCCAAGAACATCTTTGAAGTCCTGTCTGATCATAACTTCTGCAGTTGGGATAGCATGTAAGACCATGCTTGGGATTCACCTATGCCATAAGGAGAAAGGTGATGGTAAGTCAAGGTGCCTACTGCTTTAGAATTGACACTTTATGGCTCCTTAAAACTCTTATTCAGACTTATCCAGAGCTTTCTTGAAGCTCTCAACTCTACTTTGATCCAGAAAAGAAATCAGAAGATGAAGTTGTGCTAAGGTTCACAGTATATGTTGAGTCAAGTTCTAAGACTAGTTATTTTCTTGCTTTCTCTTTGTAAAGAAGACTTGCAAAATAGCCTCGTTCAAATATTCTAAGGTTTTTATAGGCTTCATATCCTTCATCAAGCCACTCAATGAGAACCCCAGTTTAAACTCTTATAGCACCCCTAAGTCTTAACAAAACTGTAAGCTACATAGCAGGTTATTAATTTAGCCTCTTGAATCTCTTGTTCTTTTATTGTTTGTAAAATAGAATAGAATAATATATGAAGTAATGTGCTTCTTCTTAGCATGTCATGTAGTGCTCAGCACATAGTAGGCACTCAGCGAATGTTTTCAGCTACTGAAGGGACTTTGTAGCTTATTCTTGCATGGATTTCTGAGCAGATGTGTATCAACCTGACTCATCAAAAATGAGTACTTTTTTTTGCCTTTAGAGATGACATGCTGTTAACATCATGGTCTGTTACCTGATATAATATATGAAGTTTAATCACCAAATGTAGCTCCTTCCAAATATACCTGGAGGAATGACCTGATTAATGGGGCTTATTCCCATAGCAGGAGCTTCATCTTCAATGAACTCTAGAATGCAGAACACAAGTTTACACGAGCAACAAGCAACCCAATTCTGTTATTCATTTTGTTCAATCACCTGTGAAAGGGGCCTTACTCTGTGATTGTTTATGACAAAATATATTCTCATTGTGTTTCTGTTCTTCAACTTTGGTACCCATTAGCCCTGCTAGCAGTCATTATCTCTGTCCTGGGCTCTTGGAGGCTCATAAAGAGGCAGCTAAAACAGTTCCCTTTATAAAAAGCAAAAGTCCTTTGGAAGAATTCCCTCTGGGAATGTGTACAATAATCTCAGAACATGGGCTAGCTTGAAGTGGCAAATGCTGACAGTTCCTGCCTTTGGGGAAAAATGAGACAGTGGAGACTTTCTGACAAATGTGTAGTCAACTCTCTTCTTCTTAGCTGTTCACAGGACAAGTGTCACACAAGGGATTACAAAGTCAATGGCAATTTCCCTATTAACGTCCCTGTTTTAGGCTGAGTTCCAGGGCAGGAGTAGTCAATCCTCCACTAATTCTTTCTGACTTGTCAGGCCAGAGCAATTCAATTCTGCAAGTAAAATTACCTCATATCATAAAGCATTGGTTTTTAAACCAAAAATGAGGCTGGTTTATTTAAAAAACAAGATGCTAACCCCCCTGATCTGACCGAGAGAGGACATTTCTACAGAAGGGAATGACAGTGTATTATGGAGAATTGATAGATTTGACTTCATTTTCTGTAGAAAAACAAATAGAGATGACCAAAGAAAAGTAATGAGTTGTCAGATTCTTCTAACCAACCCTACAGGTCACACGTCCAGATTGGCCTATTCTTCCTCTTGGTCCAGTGGTACCACTGTTAAAGATGCACTCAGCTGTAGAAGTACATGGACGAATGGGAGACCTGCAAGTCAGCAGAGAGCCAGAAAGGGTAGGGTGCCTTCTCTCTGATGGCCTTGAATTTCAAAAGATTTTACGAGATTTTTGTTTTGTTTTGTTTTGCTTGTATGTCTACTGTTTTTGTTTCATTGGTATTTCAGGGACAAAGATGGATTTTTAATAAAGTCCATCTAGTCCATAAAAGCATATGTTGTAAAAATTTCCCTGGGGTAGTGGGGCAGGATGTCTGGCACTCTTCCCTGAGTGTAACTAGAAGTGCATCAGATTTCGAAGCTAAGGAAGTATTTACTACTTTTGTGGGGGGAGGGAGGACCAGCATAATTTTGGATTGTGTATATTTTTATCTTCAGCAGATATTTTAAAAATTAAAAGAACCAGGGCAATTGTATGTTTCGTTTACAATACCTTTTTTGTTCTTGTCAATCTGCTTTTATACCTGTTCTGAGCAGTTGTATACATGTTTATGCTTTGTGCCATATAACTAATGTATGGAAGTGGCCCTCTGTGGAAATGAACTCCAGAAAGTTTGCAGCTGGGCCTGGCCTTCTACTTCATGATGCTCATGAGAATCCAACAAATCATGGTTCAGGAAACGTGTTTTAAAGAGATAGGTGCCAAGCATAAGATGGCAAGAGTGGAGGATTCCCACAGGCCTTTGATTTCTGTCCATGTGGAGCTCCTTACAGAAAAAAGCCTCTGGATAGCATGGCTACCACACAGCTAATTTGCAGAACCTTGGTGTGGAACCCCCTAATTCAAGGGAATGACCGTGTCCCTGGTAAAAAAGCTATAAAATGACTGTTCATTTAAATGAGTTGTCTCCAGCATTTTGAAAGTTTGAATGGAACTCTTACTGTGGAGTCTACACTGTCCTGGATTTTTCCACAACCAAACAAACAGACAGACAAACAAACAAAAACAAAATCCTCTTGCTTTCTGTTTTTTTTGTTCTTTTGAACAAAGCCATAATAGCTTCAGTGCATTACACTTTTAATTACCTTTATTTAAATAACAAGTGATTTTATTAAATAGTTAAAGGCACAGCTTAGCAAATGCTTTCCCATTACTAAACCTGTTATTTCAATGAGTGAGCTTGCACCAAGTAACGAAGACGCAAATATTTCACTGTAGAAGATTCTTACTAATGGTTAAACACACTGCCCGTTTGATGCTGAGCCTGACACTCAGATAAGACATTATCTGACTTCATTACCACAAAGCTCACCTATTTTATCAGATGAGTTGGGCTTCAGTAATTCAGACTATGATTAGCCGAAGAGCAAAATAGCCCCTAGCAATTAGGAAGCATATTTAAAAGTACTTTAAACCAAGTATAGGATTCCCCCTTCATTCTCTTTAGACCATTTTCTAAACTCAGGCTTATAATTGAAAGAAAATTTAATCCTGTATTAACCATATAATCATCTTCCAAACTTGGTTCTTGGAGAAACTGCTCTTCTCTGAAGTGGGTTAGCCCAGACTGTGCGGATTAAAGATATCAAACCCCAATTAAAATCTTGTAGATTTAGTTTTGCTCACAAAATCTCTATTTTCATCCATATTAAGTTTCCTGAATACTAATTCTTGACATTTAGAACATTCTTTTTCACAGCAAGTTCAAAAAAATGATGAGAATTGAACAAAAGAAGTAAAATCTGTGAGGTGAAGGGAACATACTGCTGTTGACTATTTAGCGATTGGGTAACACAGAAACAGAGCCACAGCCATTGATCAAGCTTGCTGGGGGAAGAGGGGACATGGCCAAGGGCTTGCGCAGTTGCATGCGTACATGTGCATACTAGGGAAGGCTTAAGTTATATTGTGAGTCTTTCTGGATCACTGTCCACCCTATTCATTGAGACAGGATCTACTGGTTATACACAGAACTCATCCACATGACTACCCTAGCTACATATCATGTATGGGGATCGACTCTTTTTGCCCTCTCAGCACTGGTTACTAGTTTATTTTTTAACTAGAGTAACTTTGTAAATTTTATTTCAGGAAGAATGTATAAATATAATATTAGTCATATGTTTACATATTTTTATGTTTAAAAAGTTCTTAACATGTTTTATCTCATCAAAATATTTCTATAAATTTGGAAGGTGATGTGACATACAATGTTTTGATTTTTAGAAACAGAGTGACAGAGAAAATTACTATTTTAATGGAGAAAAGTGTTGGATATTGGTTCTTTGAATTGATTCAGTTCCCTAATCGGGAATCTGCGTGCTCAGACTCTGAAAATCCTTGTGCCCAATTGGGTTTTGATCAATTGATAATGATGCCAGTGGCCAATGGCTGAGCAAATGGAGATGGGCAACAACTTGAGATTTGTGTGGGTTAGGATGCAAGAGAGAGGAGGGGATGCAGAATCGCCATGGACCACGGAGCTAGGGTGGGGGGAGGGGACTGATGACATAGATGCAGGAGATAATGCCAACCAGCTCCCAGACTGGGCCTAGGGTAGTAGGCAGAGGATTAGAAGTGCCAAGTCATCGAGTTAGCCAACACTTTTCAAAAACAAGCTAATGTGTGCATGTGCCTTTCTTTCGGGGAATCCAAAGAGTTCCTGGGTGAGTGGCTGAAGTGCATGACCTGCCAGAAGCATAAAGCAGCCATGTTACAGGTAAGTATTAAACAAACCAAATACACATTTAACATTTGAATTTGAGGTTCAGAATAAAATATATTCTCTTTCTGCTTCAACTCTCAACTCACTTTAATCCTCACTCCAAGAAAGGCAAGTTCTTCTCACTGCTACGTTCTTGGGGGAAAATTCTTTTCTTGCTTGCTATTTCTCGTAATTCTTAGGAAGATATTGATTGGTATAGCTCCAGTTAAATATCTAGTATAATAACTGTCATGGTTAATCATTGATTGTATAACATAGGTCAGGTGACCTCTTGGAAAAAATTAGATCAATTTCCTTTAAAACAACTAAAATAATGTGTTTATCATAGACCTGGGGAGGCAAGCATGAGCCAAAAGTTGGGACAGAGTGGGTCTATTCTCCAGACAGGAGCTCTAGAACTCTCAATTAGATATCCATGTGGGTATTTCAAATTTTATTTTCTACAAATGAGAAGTTTGAAAGCATAAGAGATTCCATGATTTGATGCATGTTTTCAGGCTCCAGTATTTAATTGATAAATTTATTTATTAATTATTTTTGAGGCAGGGTCTCCTATATCCAAGCTGCTTGCAAGTTTATTATATAGGAATAGCTGATCTTGAACCTTAATCTTTATGATCCTGCAGCATGTAGCGTTTGAGTGCTAGGACTAGAGGGGTGTTTCAGGAATCCTGGCCTTTTCAGTGTTGGTGAGCAGACTCAGGGCTTTTTGCATGTCAGGTAAGCATTCTACCAACTGAGCTATAGCCCTCGTTACCATCATTTAAGAGCATGGTTCACAGAGTTGAAGAGTACCCAGACCCCTGATTGTACCATTGTGAAAGATCAGTCTTTCTAAGAAGAGTAGTTTCAGAATTAAGAGCCAAGCCAGTTCTGTAGGTTTCTTGTGATTTTCCTGCAAGGATGTTAATGGCTTTCTCTTTTCTCTTATTCTCCTTGAATCAATCCACAATTACGTGGGCATTGGCTCCACATTGGCAAGCTGTGTGATTCTCTAGCAGTTTTTTATGCCTTTCCTATGGATAACAAATAGCCTGGAGTGTTTATCAACCCTTGCATAACTTAGTCAAAAGTGTAAGGTTGTTTTTTATTTGTTCTTGTTTAGTGATACAGTGGTGTGTGTGTGTGTGTGTGTGTGTGTCTGTGTGTCTGTGTGTCTGTGTGTGTTTGTGTGTATACCCATAACCAGGGAAATGGGTAGGCTGTAACTTAAAAATAGCAAGTAAAAAGTCAATAGGGAAGATTTAAAACATTAAAGAAGAAAACTAGAAAGCTGCCCAAATTTTGGTAAGGACAGCTTCTCACACATGGTAAGCAGGGAGCTTCACAGGCATAATCAGCTCACAGAGATCTTTGTCTTCACTGATTCATTTTCTCTGCCTGTCTATGAGCATATTTCTTTGGCAAAAGTGTCAGTTCTGAACATATAGTTTTGTTCCGAATATGTAGCCCTCCATACCATACAGCAAGAAGAATATTTTATACATACATCTATCTATCTATCTATCTATCTTCCTTCCTTCCTTCCTTCCTTCCTTCCTTTCATTTGTGTTTTTATCTAAGGTCTTAGTTTATAGTTCTGGATGATGGGAACTCACAATGTAACTCACTCTGGCCTTTATCTCACGATGTCTTACTTCTCCTTCCTCAGTACTGGTACATAGGTTGGTTCTGTTAGCCTGGTGAATCAACTCTTGCTGTATTTAAAAACTTGAAACACTAGCTTTAATGAATAAGATATTGCAGGTCCACACATCTGTGATTCCAAGACTTGAGAAGTTTAGATCAGGGAATTATGTATTCAAGTTTAGCGCATACTAGTTGCGAAAACTTTCATAATAAGAAAACGTATTCCACTTCATAAAAAGAAACAAACAAAAACAAAATACAAACAAATGGATCAAAAACGACATCAGCTAATGTAGGAGGGGACTAGGGGTAGGTGGGCTTTGTCGTTTACTCTGAGTTGCTACATCACTACAGGAACGTTCTCATGGTCTGCCTCACCTACCTTACACTCATTCCTTATGCTCATTTTCACACTCATTCCATATACTTATTTCTTACACTCTTTTTTTACACTCATTCCTTACAATCTCATCTCTTATACTCATTCCTTACACACACATTCTTTACACTCATTGCTTACACTCACATTGCTTACACTCATTCCTTACACTCATTTTCACACTCATCCTGTATACTTATTTCTTACACTCACATTCCTTACACTCATTCCTTATACCCACATTCTTCACACTTACACTCATTCCTTACACTTATTCCTCCACTCACATTCCTTCCACTCATTTTTACACTCATACTTCTTATGCTCATTTCTTTATACTCATTTCTTACACTCATTCATTTCTTTGCAAACTTACAATGAATACTAAAAGGTAATGGGGTACATTCCTTGAAATGATGAAAAAATAAAAAGGATATTTCTGAGTTGTTCAGCCATAAAAATATTAAAGCTTCCATTTGAAACTTTGATGGAATAAAGCAAATGGGACTGAATATTTGTCTACGCTACATATTCTGTGCAGAGAAAAAGTCCTTAGTGCAAAGGGAAATGAGGATGAACAGTTTACTTCTCATCCAATCAAGCTGACACTGCCTTTGGAAGAAAGCACATCAGAAGGGTTGCATAAATTATAAGCACATTTTCACAGGCCAAAGAAGGCTTCTACTCAAGGAAAAATGCTGGGTAATGGTTGGATCTCCAAGAGAGAACACTTTCTTTGGTGACCGCTGGCTGCACCCATGTGTTATGGGTTTGTTTATTTTTAATTGCTTCACAGTCTTCCTAGTGTGAGAAGTGGCATTCTAGTGAGCTGGCACTTCTAGTTTTAATTTATGCATGAGTTTGTACATTGTTTTTCTCCTGCAGTTCTCAAAGAATTTTATGGGCCATTACTGAGTGACTAAAATGGGTGCAGATTTTGCAAGCCTCTGCCAGAAGATCTTTATTACGGCCATCATTCTTAGGGAAATCATGTTCCAGCAGGTTCAGGCAGTGTGCTAAACGTGGCACATGTGTGAATTGGCCATTTCACACTGCTCTTACAATATTGTCAGTAATAATAAAACCAAGGGAAGATGAGAGTAGAGAGATGAGCCACACATTAATTTGGTCAGGAAGCTTAGATATGTGATCTTCGTTAGACACAGACGCAAAGTGCAGCGTTCTTTGTAAATGTCGTGCCAACTGTAAAGGCAATATCTCTCTTTCAAAGCAACCAACCTGTGAAGGAGTTTTCCATTCATAAGGTCTATGACCAGTTCGCAAGAACCTTGGAAACATCTAGATGATGTGATTTCTGTAATTGTGGCAATTTTGGAAAACAATCTTTGATAGAGATCTTACCTTGTAGTGATAAGGAGCAAAATCCAACCAAGATTGACGTGATAGATTGTCAGTACTGTCAGTAGATCCACACATGTTATTCCCTACCATGTATCTACCCAGAGTCCTGGCATTTCTAGATCCTGTTTCGCCTTCTTTGGGGGTTGTAGACAAAATTCAGATATGGGATTTTTAACACATACTGAGCAAACATCTTGTTTCTATTCTATTTCCCTGCACTTCTTTGTTTCCCCTTTAAGTTGATGTTTTACTGCTACTTTATTTTGATTCTATAGCATCAACAGGAGGAAATCTATATATATTCAGAAACACTATAAATATTATATATGCTAATTGAATCTATTTTTATTTAATATATTAATGTGAATAATAGGTCTGGTCTTCTAAGAGGTTAAGATTTATCTTTAAAAGTCTAGGCCCATAACTTCATTCCAATGGTATAATCATCAATATGTTTTAATCTTTATTGTTAATTCAAGTTGGTTATTTATTTATTATTTATTGAATGAGGAAGAGTCCTAATTCACATTAGTCATACATCTTGTAATGAAAATGTTCTTTGGTTAAGGGATGCAAATATTCTGATGGTAAAAGGAGCCAAAGAGGTTTATCATCAATGTACATATTTTTGAACAGGAGGTAAAGGTGCATGCTCAGATCACTCAGAGTGCTGGATCTATATGCTATGCAAACTGACTCTGAGAGCATGTGCTAAATTGAGGATACAGAGGCAGTGAGATGATCATGAACATAATTAAGGCTCAATTCTCAATAGGTATAAAGACTAAATTGAATACCTTAAACTGAATTCAAAAGTAAGAAATATAATTTGGAAGTGGCAAAAAAACCACAGCCAATTTTATGAGATGTTAAAAATACATCTATAAGCATCAGGGTCTCCATGCATAGTAACAAATATATATTTCCATTTTTTCTTTGCTTTTTGGGATAAATACTACAATAGAGGTCTCATTTAAAATGTAAAATGACGAACACTCCCATCGTGGCAGGGGGAGGAGGAGGGAATAGGGAAGTTCCATAGGGGAGATCTGGAAAGGGGGAAACATTTGAAATGTAAAAAAAATATGAAAAAAAAAATAAAAATGTATCAAAAATTAAAATAAAATAAAATGTAAAATGACTAGTCTCATGTTCCTTTGAGCAAGAATCTCATCACTAGATATTCATGCTTGGTTGGGGGAAGGGTATCTTGAAAGAACTTGCAGTTGTAATCTGGGATACCATAGAAATCAAGAGTGCCAGTTTAATGATGTGTGAGTTATGGGTTTAATTATTTTATTCAAGAAATATAGATTGAACAGCTACTGCATATCAGGTGGTGTACTACGTGCTAGTGATTCAATAATGGACAACACAGTACTTGGACTCAAATAATTCAGTCTAGTGAGAGACACAATGAATGAAGGAATTAGGCTATAGCATGATAGTCAGCCGTAGAACTTGATCTGTACTAGATGCTGTGGGAGCATCGAGGACATAAACATACTCAAACTTAAACAGATTATAATGCCTCTTCTCCACATCAACAAAAGCAAAGAGCTAGACAAGAAAGCTTGTGATTGAGGAAGAAAGATGGGAGGTGGAGGGATGGGTCAGAAGACATTCCAGAGTATCAAATAACAGCTTTAAATATAGAAGGGTAAGGACGTGTGTGCTCAATTCAGACAGCGATGATGGTTGACAGTCAGAAGATTTCTTGATAAATAAGGAGAGAAGAAACTGAGTAATAAAAGTGGCAAAGTAATCTAACAAAATAAAGTTACTATATTGAGAGACTGAGAATCTATACTTTCAGTGAAAATTCATTGGGAGATTTTTAGCAATCGAAGAACCAAATATCATATATCCTCTCACCAAAATGGTAGCAAGTAGGAAAAAAGCCCAAAACTAAGGGTGATAAATAGACACCTGCATAGGAGTGCACAGCTGTCTGTACATTAGCTGAAACTGAGGAGGACCTAAATTACGGATTCAGAGATAGAAACATGATTCTCTTCCTCCTTCCTTCCTTCTTCTCTTCTTCCTTACCCCCTCTGCTTCCTTCTTTTATTCCTCTCTCTCTTTATCTTCTCTCTCTGTCATAGCTCCATCTATGATTTTCAAAAATTACATGAAAACACATGATCCATGAATATTTATTTAAAAGCTACAGAAAAAATTTAATTAGGTTTGATCTAGAGATGGTCATAGCATAGATATATAAAATATAAGTAAATATTGCATATAACATATAAAGATATATACATATTTATTTATATAAATATATAAGATATATATTTATTTATGTAAAGTGATTTATAAGGAACTAGAGAGAAGAGGGAATTTTCTATAGATTAAATTTTTCCTTGAATATTTGCCTTCTATTAACTTAGTAGTTATGATTTTGATTTATCTCTACTATGTGCCCTATATTTACATGTGAATATATATATTTCTTTATCTATATCTTCTCATTTTCCACTCAGTACACTTCTAGCAGAATTGTGTACTTTATCATATTATTCCACCCATCATAGTGGGTATAAACTCAGCAAATCCCAGCAAAATTTGCAAGTGAAATTTAAATGTTTGATCAGAGGAAGCATCACAACAGAGTCTAAATACTTTACATTTTAAAAAATATTTTCATAGTAATAATATACAGTAACAATACAGGTTCTTTTGTTTATGAAGGAGAAATTCTTTTATATTTATTTAAAAATATATTTAAACTGAAAAATACTGTGAAAAGTTTTTCTGTACTTGGAAATCAGGCTGAGTAGGAATTCCCAACATAGCCTAGACAGATGAATGAGCCTTGGGCTTGCCGTACATTCCTAAGTAAGGCAACAGAAACAGGCACTCAAGTAGGGATAGGGAGTAAGTGTGCCACTGTGGAAGTTAACTGGTATAATACTAATGGTTAGAGACAGAGTAAACAATTAAATATGAGTACATTACAAAAACACGCACAAGTACACACCCATACATTTATACCCATGTACATGCCATATCATTATAAGACACTTAGGAGAAATACGACAAATTATAAATACTAAATTAAAAGAAGACAAAGAACCATGGAAAAAATGAGAGCCCTGGAAAAGACTCTCTTCTAACTTTTTGGTATCGATCAGTAGAGATATTATTAATAATTACATTAAACATAAATGTCCCAAATACTCCAAATAATGTGTAGAGATTTTATTTTCTGGTTAACAAAGTATATATTGCCAAAAAAAAAAAAAAAAGAGAGAGACTGTTTTAAATAAAAATAAAATAAATAAGGAGTTTAAGGAAACACAGGGAATAATACTCTATGCATAATGAATGTGCAGACTTTGTTTTATTCCTGTGATGAAGTGTTACTCAATGGTTTGATCTTGAAAATATCATCTTGAGCGAGGTAACACAGTCACAAAAGAATGAACATGGTATGTACTCACTGTTAAGTGGTTATTAGCCCAAGAGTTCGAAATACCTAAGAATCACTTCGCAGCAACAGTAGGGGGGAGTGGGAGGTCCCAGATGGAGGACTTGGAGAAGGGACTGAAGGAGCTGGGGGAGTTTGCATCTCCAGGGAGGCAGCAACAGTGGCAACTGGCCTGACCCCCCAAGCCCCCCCCCATACTCCTGGAGACTGATCCACCAATCAAAGAATACACATGGAGTGACCCATGGTGCTGGCCACATATGTGGCAGAAGAGGGTCTTGTTGGACATCAGGGGGAGGAGAGGCCCTTGGGCCTGAGGGCATTAGATCCTCCAGTATAGGAGAATGCCAAGGAGGGAAGACGAGAGTGGGTGGGTGGGGGAATACCCCAATAGAGGCAGGGGAGGGGGGAGGGAATAGGGAGGTTCCGAAGGGGAGATCTGGAAAGGGGGAAAACATTTGAAATGTAAACAAAGTAGAAAAACAAAACAAAAACAAAACCACGCAGGGAATGTTGTAGAAGACAGGGACGAAGAAAGCAAGTTATAGAGGATGAGAATAAAAACAATCTACTTTGGATGATAAAAAAAATAAGTACAAAAGGAAAATCCAGGGGGGTAATGGGGGGGTTGAATCCTAGTATCAGTGGTGGTGGATAGTTAAATTACCTCTGACTTATTCTTTTTATTTTATTTTCAAATTTGAACTTTTATTTTAAAATGTAGATGTTTGCCCACAATTATACAGAACAATATTTTGACATAAACCATTTAATATAACTAAACTTTTAGCATTTTATAAGAAATATTGTTTAACTAAATAATTCAAAATATAAGATATATCATGCCACAAAACCTTCAAGATGTTTCCCCTGTATACATATATATAGGTGTGAATATATATATACATATATACATATGTGTGTGTGTATGTGTTTCAATTTGTTCTTTTTGTTTTAAATTATTTTTTATTGGATATTTTCTTTATTTACACTTCAAATGTTTTCCCCTTTCCAGGTTTCCCCTTCAGAAACCCCCTATCTCATCCCCCCTCCCTCTGCCTCTATGAGGGTGCTCCTCCACCCACCCACCCACTCCCGTCTTCTCGCCCTGGCATTCCCCTATACTGGGGCATCTAACACTCTCAGGCCCAAGGGCCTCTCCTCCCACTGATGTCCAACAAGACCCTCCTCTGCCACATATGTGGCCAGCACTATGGTCCCTCCATGTCTAGTCCTTGGTTGGTGGTCTAGTGGATGCCGGAAAGTGCTTGCTGATGGAAGCCTGATGTGGCTGTCTCCTGGGAGACTCTGCCAGAACCTGACAAATACAGAGATGGATGCTCGCAGCCTCTCACTTATTCTAAGTAAATTATTTAAAATATATAAATAATTTTAATAAAACAGTATATATCATCTAAACCCCAAGAAAACCAGTATGTGATTTGGAATTAGTCCCATTTCCTTACATATCTTCATATCTTACTATATGACATGGAGAGAAATGAAGTAGAATCCATGAGGTCATTACCCATTTCTAATAAAACTACATTTTTTCCCTCAGTTTCCTCCTCAGAGAATGACATTTTAAATAGAAGAGTCAGAAGAAAGTTTTGGAAAAGCTGAACATTCAGATCCTCACACATAAAATGGCCGGGTGAGTAGTCTAACCTCTTGTGGTTACAGTTTATTCATCTACAAAATTGGAGTTAAAAAATCTATATTTGGGGGCTGTGTTCATTTGCTTGTGAACAATCAGTGATAGAAAATTTAATAGTTGTCTCTGTCCTTCAATAACTAATTACTTGATATAATTTCCCGTGTTCTTTCGTATGAAAACTTAAGGTTGGATGCAGAAAGTAAAGCAGCCTGTGTCTCCAGAGAGAGCATTAGAGTTTCAGTGAAAGTCTGTGTCTTGCGCTAATCTAGATACTCTGTGTCTAGATACTCTAGTGCCCTGCAGTGTTGAAAGAAGGGCACAGAGTGGGGAGGATGGACCATTGTGAGGAACTCTCCCCTTAGCACTGCCCCATCTTACAGCTGGGTTTTATGTGTGCTCCCCAACCCTCTGGCTCCACAAGCTATTTAGTACATTTTGTTACACATTTCACATGGATAGTTGAATGGTGTGGTGGTTCAGAAAATTCCCATTATAAAAAGTATTGTATTTGTGTTCATCTTTCTTACTTTTCTTCTAAACCAAAGCTGTAATAAAAGAGTCCCTAGATACCTTTCTCCCTGGAATCTCCAAAATTATGGGTAGAAAGGAAGATCCATTGTTTTGAGAGCACTGTGGGAAAGAAATTTTCCTTAAACCTATGGTGATATTTTCTTTATACAAAAATACTTAAGGTTTTTACAAGATCACCAGAGAACAAAGAGTCCAAAGGAAACTTCAAAGATATACCAAACCAGGTCAGAAAAAGGTAGATCTCTTTACCACCTATGGACAGAGAGCACTTCATAGCCAATGTATCAGCCAAACGCTGCCAACGGGGTGGTTTGAACAACTCCTTTAGGGCCAATTTAAAAGGGTAAACATGAGAGAAGCTTTTATTAATGTTTCCCTCCATCACAAAGCAATTTCCCACTGTCATCTGGGCTTTTTACGATGGCCCGCTAGCAGCTTGAGCCACTTTAGCTTGCCACTGACTGAGCTCTAAGGAGAAAAGGAATCAAATAATTAAAATAGTCAGAAAAAGGCCACTCCAGAATGGCTTGATCATTTAAAATATTTATAAGAGCATGCTTTTCTAAAGAGGGCAAAGGAGAGACAGA
Organism: Rhynchomys soricoides; assembly: GCA_019843965.1. Classification (NCBI taxonomy): domain Eukaryota; kingdom Metazoa; phylum Chordata; class Mammalia; order Rodentia; family Muridae; genus Rhynchomys; species Rhynchomys soricoides. Next base: position 11,760,200 of record JADRCH010000011.1, read on the forward strand.
GAGTGATCTCCTTCACTTATCAAAATGAGCCAGACACCTCAATGCCCTTTTTGGCGGGATGCTAACCTTCTAGCTCCACTGCGGACTCAGTGCTGTGGGTCCAGCTGCTGCATACCTTCAGATTGGCTCCACATCTCCGGTTATAATCCTAGGACCTGATGCTCACATGACTGCAGTGCTTTCTGGTGGATTTAAAAATCCACACTAATTGATCATGGTGAGAAATGAAGAACATGACCATTCAGGCATTGGAGGGTTCTGGCAGAAATTAGGTTAAGCACCCTGCGCCCCCGCCCTGCCAAGAGCCAATATTTCCCACACCTGTCAACCATCAAGGCTGGGTTTGCCAGGAACCTAGGAGTGAATGGCATGGACGCAGCTGTGGAAAATTAAAGTACCCCGAGGAGGTCCAGCATGAAAAATGTGAAGTCTTCAGTATCTCTGCAGGATGCAGGCTGATCCCAAGCAATGATACTACAGGAAAGCAAGAGGGGGGGGGGGGCACCTCAGAGTTTCCAGACTAGCTTTCCCTTAGGAATATATAATATGTCAAATCATATGTGTGCTTGTTTTTGTGTGTGTGTGTGTGCATGTGCTTTGTATAAGGCCCTTTGAGATTGAAGTGAGACAGAATACATAGATATTTATAATTTCTAGGAAAGGACTGATGAAGGGATATACTGCTACAAAACATTTTTCATATATTTCCATCACAGAGATGAAAAATATAAAATGAGTAATGAGACAAAACTTAACAATTTTTATAATGTCATTTCTCTAAAATGCATGCTAGTTACACTGAGTCAATCATGTGCAGCTGTTGTAGAGGGCTTTCTGTCACTCTCCATTCTGCCTTCAGTTTTCCTTCTCATCAAACACAATTTGTAGAGGGACAGTCTATTTACTCTTTCGGGTTAGGGTCCATCAGAAAGGGTTGCCAAGGCAGGAACTTAAGGCAGCAGTTTGAAGCATAAGCCAAAAAGGAACATGTCTTACTGGTTTGTTCCCTCTTTCACGCTCAGGTAGCTTTAATATACAACCCACAATTACCTGTCCAGGGGTAGCACTGCTAGTGTGGGCCGGGTCCTCCCATATTGGTCAACTATCAATTCCCTACAGACATGGTGACAGGCTGTCTAATGTGATAAATCCCTTAAATGAGGTTTTCATTCCAAGCGACTCCTACTTATTTAAAGTAGCCAATGAGAACTAACCATGACACAGGTATTTTAAACCAAGTGTCTAAATATAAATAATTTGGACACACACATGCACACACAGTTATCTTATCCACTGGTCCAATAATGACAGTATTTTATTATTTGCCGATAACTTCCTTGTTAATTTAAACCTTAATTCTCATACAGAATTGTATGTTACATTTTTCAACATGTGATCACCATCTAAATACTTTGGTCATATTAGGCTCGCTTGTCCTTGCATAAGTCCATAATATTTTAGGCCTTTGAATCCTGCCCAGTTTTACCTTCCTGTGTAAAACAGAAGAAGGAACACTGAAGGCAGAATGGAGAGGTTATGCAATGGGAAAGATGTCAAAGGTGGGGGAGCATGGAGAGACACCAGATCTCCCGAACTCATCTAATCTCTTTAATTGATTACAATGTAGATGTTTTAAACTAATAAGGAAGTTTTAGAGGTGTTGTAGAGATGGCACCATGTTTATGAGCACTGTCTGCTTTTAGAGAGAACCAGGGTTTAGTTCCTGGCTCACAACTGCCTGTAACTCCAGTTCCAGGGAACCAATGCCCTCTTTTGACCTCTGTAGGCACTTCATACATTTGGTGCATAGACATATGCATAAGCAAAACACCAACACATATAATTAATAAATAAATGTAGAAATATAAATAGATAGATAGATAGGCAGGTAGGCAGGCAGACAGATGGATAGATGATAGATAAATTCAAAAGAGAGAAAATATAATGAGAGTTTATTGTGCTTTCTTTCTGCACTGAATAAGACTACAAGAAAACTGAGACCAGAAACAGGTCTCCCAGCAATTAGTCAATGTCAACACATATTCTCTTTACAGAAACAAAGGAAAGGAAAACTTCTAGTAGCCTGTGGACCTGGTCTTATCGACTGTAGTTTAGTTATAGGCCCACCAAACCCTGTTTTAGTGTAAGAGGCACAACCGTACAGAATAAAGGTAAAACCTTATTGTGGATGACGGGAAGCTCCGGAATTCCACGGGGTCTTTACTTAATATCTCACACACTATCACCATCATTAATAGCAAAGAAAAGGTAAAATCCATTCTGAGAGAGACTGTCTCCCCAGGCTCTCTATTTAGATGCAAACATTTTGCAGAAGGAGATGAGAGCACTTGATGAAATAAGCATCAGATTTGGCTCCACACCATCAGTCAAAACTGATAGTTTTGTTTTACTATATATAGTAAAACATAGTGTTTTGTTTACTTTACTGCAATTACAGAGCCTATTACTGGATACCACAGAACCCATTTCATCCAGATCTACAGAGTCTGCAGTCCTGTTTTGCAGTCCTTCCTGGGCTCTGGAGTATCCTGCCTGAGTCCTCCCTGTTT
>JADRCH010000011.1:11762779-11878921 GCA_019843965.1 Rhynchomys soricoides
CCTCCCTGTTTCACAGTCCTTCCTGGGCTCTGGAGTATCCTGCCTGATCCTCAGTACTCAGTAAGATCTATGGCATGGCCTTCAGAATAGAGAGAGCATGTTGTCACTCTCTTCAATTCCACTGACACTTCACATATGCTTGTGTGAAGGCCAAGTTGGGAAAGTTTATTCCCAAACCACTTGTGCTCTAAGCACTCAACATTTATGAATTTTCTCTCTTGGGGATTATCCATTCTTCTGGAGTATAAAAGCATAATTGACTAATATAAAGAGAATAGCAAATTGTAGTTTCAACAGATTGCTTAAAGGGAAGAATAACCCGTTTGAATCATTGTTTGACTATTGTTTTAAACCAATATTAACCATGAGGCATTTATGGGACGTCTCCTTGTGTTGGTTATTGTTGTCAATTTGACAGAATCTAGAATCATCTAGAATGAAATCCTTTCTCTGGGTATTGCTGTAAGGTGTTGTCCAGGTTAGCTTCTGGGCATGCCTGTTAGCAATTATCTACATGAGGTATATTGAAGTGGGAATATCTACCTGAACTGTGGATGGCATTATTTTACTGACTGGCATCCTGGAATTCATAAAACAGTAAAGAGAGATGACCATCTGCATGCATCTTCTTCTTCTCCTAACTGTGGATCTATGATGAGACCCCCCCCCCCCAGACTCCCTCCTTCACTTTTCTTCCACAATGGATGGACTGTCTTCCTTGGAACCATGAGTCACAGTAATATCCTTCGTGATATTGTCTTTGCCAGGCATTCTGTCATTGGGAAGAAAAAAGACAAGTGACTAATACACTCTGATAAAATGTAAGAGGTATCAACATCATCAATAATTTAATAACGGCCATGCTCCATCCTTAATGTGCAGTAATGTCAGCCTATCAGTAGGAACAATCACAGCTGTGATGTTATCACTTGGGAAGGAGAATAGGACTAGCAGTGCTAAATCAGACATTTGTTTCTCTGTATATTTGATGTGAAAGAGCAAAAGGAGGTGTGTGAACTACATCGATATATAATAGCGGTCAGAGGACCTAGGGCAAGTGGGATTTTAAACATTGCCCTTTAAAGTACCGTATCTCTTTCTGCTGCCTGACATTGGATCTCCTTCCCATAGCTGGACTGCCTGGTCAGACCTCCGTGGGAGAAGATACACTTAGCTCTCCTGCAGCTTGATATCCCAGGGCAAGGTGGTGCCCAAGTGGGCGTGGGGGTGGGTTTTGCCCTCCTCTGAGAAGGGGAGGGGATATTAGGGGGCAGGATTTGTGGGGGTGATTCTGGGAGGACAAGAGGGAGGAAGCACTAGGACAGAGATGTAAAGTGAATAAATAAATCAATTAATGAAAAAATGTCCATTTGCTGTTTGTGTTTGCCACTACTCTCCTTTCTAAAATGACATCTGAACCCAGGACAAGGTGTCAGACAATTCAGACTTCAGTAATGGGATCCAGTCGCCTCCAATCTCATCTGATGCTTGTTAATCCTGCTCTGCCGGTTGATGCCCATGCTTAGGTTTTATTTTGTTTCCCCTGCAGTTGATAACCAAATATTTCTTTCCTTCTGTAAGCAGTGTTTACTGGTGCACCTCTGCCCAAGTGTTTCTTCCCACTGATGCTCTGCTGAGACTCAATCTCCAGTCCTCTGAAATTTCATGAACTTTCCCTGGTAAAACAGGATCTCTTAGATTCCCACTAGCACCAAGTCTCAGTGACCTGAGACATCTTCAGAGAGAGAGAGAGAGAGAGAGAGAGAAACAAAGGGATACTTCCTATAGACTTCAGCCATCATGACTCAAGACTTGGCTGTAGTTTGTTTTGGTAGGAGGAACATTCAACCCTATAGCCCCCGTCCTTAGAGGGCTCATTTGTAGGACCCTTGTCTCGATTTTTTTCAGTGCTCCCCCCCATGGTTTTCTTGAGTTTCCTACTTTTGACCCACCTTCATTTTACAGCTTAATTTAACATGAAGAAGACTGAAGTGAGATAGAGGACTGAAGACATTGGTGTCTGTATTCCTGCTCTTTACTGCTCTGTTAGTCTTGTAAAACTCTCTGGACTTGGGTATGTTCTTACTGCAATACTCCGTGTTTACCTTTTCCTTGTATGTGTTCCGTACTTAGGATAAACATGTAGGAGGAATGAGGTTTATGAATTCGTTTATCCCCCATTCATCCCACATTTTAAACGCATTGTGTGATTGTGATTCTGAGTTCCAGTGTAACCCAAGATCTTAAATCTTCATTCCTACCAGTTCACATGTCCCTGAATCGTGAAAAAAACTTTTATATTAATAAATAGAACACAAGAGGTATCATTTAAATAACATTCAACACATGGCTTTATCTGTTAACCTATGTTTCTTTAACTAAGGTAACAGATAAGGGGAGGATTTGGGGACAGTTATGAAACCATGGTAACAACGTGTCTGTGGTTGTTAGATACTGGCGGGATCTTCTACACTAGTTCTAGAGTTGGCTTATTTTCAACATTCTAAAAGATTTCAATTGCTCAGACCTGAATTTGTTTTGGGTTGTGCATTGGCCTTCACATTTTGTTAACTTTCTCTTGCTTGGTGTCCATATCACTACCTGGCTGCTTTTTGGTTACAAACCCTGCTAGAGTCCTTAGTTCTTAGCTTCAATTTCAAAACAATTAGCAACATTAGTTGACTGAAGTTCATAAATGTGAGGTCGGCTGCTTCCTTATTGTTACTTTTTGTGTTCTTTGTTACTGGTGGTTTTTGTTACTTTTACGTGTTCTTTCCAATTTCAGAATTTTTCACATGAGGATTTTATTCTATACTAATATTTTGACATTTTCTTAACTTCAATAGGGTTTCCTAGAAAATGATATACTACATTTTAATTTTTATTGTTTTAAAAGTACATATAAATAGGGTGTGAGCGTGAGTGTGGGTGCCCACAGAACCCAGAAGAAAGCATTCGACCCCTGGTGCAGAAGTGCCAGGACCAAACCCTGGTCCTCCCCAACACTAGAATGAATGTGCTCTTAACTACTGAGCCATCGCTCCAGCCCTCGTCTACTACTGTTAGAGCGTCACATTTATTGACAGAACATTAAACACTATCATTTAAAAATCCTAGGTTTTCATTTTAAAATGGATAAAATATAGTAATTTTTTTACCATAGTGATATTGAAGAAATGATATCTGCCTTGCTACATCTCTCAAGCATTTAAAATGAGGGAAGTGGGTATATATTATCTGAAAAATAAATAGAAATTTATTTCAAGAAATAAATTTCAAGAAATTTGTTTCAAGAAATTGGTTCAAGAAATTTCATACCCTGTTTCACCCCACCTCCTGACTGAGGTTGGCCATAGAGAGGGTTTAGGTTAGACTCTATTGAAAATTCTACATTTAGATTGTAAATGACATTATTAAAAATTATACAAGTTTCCACAGTAATGAATAAGTCAATTCTGCTGCCTCTGTAAAACACACAAATAACACAAAGAATAACAGTGATATGCACTGTAATCTTCATGTATTTGTAAAAAGGCATAACCTCCTTTAAAGGTTAGTGATACAAAATTATGTTACATATTTTAAAATCATTATATTTTAATTAGATAAAATATTAATTAAATTAAATATTAATTGGATATGTGAATTAAGCAGTTATTTAACTAAAACAAATTAATTAAATAAAGTTTTAATTGATTAAATAGATCATTTTTATTTCTGTTCTCTCACAATTGTCAGTGTGATGTAGAGCATTCTTTTCCTGGAGATTCAATGTGGTACAAATGAGCACCTCAGCATCCTATCTCCATGCAAGAGGACTTTTTATTTGCAGCCATTTCATCAGAGGATAAAACAAAGTCCGCACAGACTTAGACCTTACTCTTGTTCTCTTTTATTGCTTCTTTCATGGCTTATATTTTAGCTGCTAAAAGCTGGAAGTATAGTGATTTGGTGTAAGCTCTAATTTAAGGAGAAGGTCTCAAGTTAGTTAGAAAAGGTAACCTGATTCCAGATCCAAGCAGTGAAATTATATTGTGCATGATGCATCCTGTAACAGGACATATTTGATAGACTAAGATCAAGTGGATTGCTTACAAGTCAAGTGGAAGCTCATGAGCTTTCATACTTGGAAGATTTGCTTTACATGCTACTGTAAAATTCTACTTCAAAGAAACCTGGGCTGAATTGTACATAGTGTTTTCATGAAATACTTAATAAAGTTTTTATTTGGACACAGTGCTCAAATGCATATGAACATACACAAATGAATAAATGCTCACCCATATTGCTAAACATAAATGTTTCCTGATGGTGAGCAGATTGATTCCTTTTAAACAGATCAGTTGAATGTGAAATGCACTAGACACAATTCTTATTTCAGCTTCAGAGTTAAGAACACTAATACTGGAAACCCTAGCTTTCCAATCTTTGTCTTATCTCTTTGTGATCATAAGAGATTGCTTAAACTTCTGAAATAGCTCCTTTTTCAAAGCATAAAGCTTATCACTATCAATCATTTTCTTGCATTTTGGTGATAACTCATTTAGCTTGTATTGTCTTGGCTGTGATTCACAAACTCTGCATGTACAGTTTCAATGTAAAGATCTTCTGCACATCACCTGTTTGGACTCTGGTGTCAGACTCTCTGCACTTCCCAGCTTGTGTTCAAGTCATGATTCCACATATAGCTATATGATATTGAACAAGTGAAAGGTTGTTCACTGGCATTTTCATGTTTGAAATAGAACTACAATCATTCCTGCATGGTACATTCTTGGTAATATTACAATTTCTATAGAATGCCAAGAATGTTGTGCAGAACATAGTGAATACTGAGTAAGTTATGCCATAATTATCTATTTACCTTTGAGTCATTCTAACCTATGCCCCTCATTCATTCACCAGGGTTGCCTATCTGATATTCAATAAGCCATGTTGATACATATGATGGTATTTCTTTGCATTGCACTGTTTGATATCTCTTTCTTTTCTAAGCAGAGGTTTGGGTATGTAGCTGTGTCCTAGTTTGACTTAGGTCTCTGTCTGTTACTATGAACAGTTGACGATTTCATTCTATATGCAAGCTAACAAGATAATTTGCAATCATGCCATGAGAGTTGCTAGAAGATAAGGTCTCCTAGGTCATGCGTGAAAAAAAAAAACTTTATTATTCATGGCAATAGCAATAGCCTAGCCTCAGGTTATGCTCTGGTTCTCTGACCCCAATTCCCACAGGGTGATGCAAGGAGAGTCAGTTGACATCTGAACAATCTTTGAGTTACATTACAGGAGAAGAACCCTGAGGTCGCAAACCTATGAGCAATAGCATCTCTGTTTTTCTTGCCAAAGAAGATACAACATCGGGTAAGACTTAGAATATTACAAACAGCTTCCTGACTCTGTAATAAATATTTGAGATAATTAGTTTAGAACACAAAGGTCATTTTGTTTCCTGCTTGACGATTCCCCTCTGTGATGAGGTTCACCCAGTGCTTTTAAAGCAATAGACAGAGTGTGTGGGTGAACAAAACTGCTCATATAACAGAACTAAAAGGAGGAAAAAGGTCTGAGGTCCACATACCTTGTGGGAGAACCACAATCACCCAAAGATCTACTCAACCCACATCTCCCTAAAACTCTGCAGAAATCATATTCTGGGACCAAACCTTTAACACATGGATCTTTCTGGGCAATCAAGATCCAAACTACAGTAATTATATATGTCTTTTACTCAAAGGGATGTAGTATCTACAGCTTCCAAGCCAAACGTCTATACAAGCATCTCTGAAAACATGCCTGGGATAATCTCAATCAACATTTCTATTAAGATAATGTAAAGCATGGGTCTACTACAATGGATCTTCAGATAAGGGCACTTGCTGCCAAGCCTATCAGCTTGAGTTCAATCCCCAGAATATACAAGGTGGAGGGTGGGAGAAGGGAGGGAGGGAAGAGGGAGGGAGGGAGAAAGAGTGAGAGCGAGAGAGACAGAGAGAGAGAGAGAGAGAGAGAGAGACAGACAGACAGACAGACAGACAGACAAAAACAGAGACAGAGTTCCCTAAAATTTGTTTGACCTTAATATACACATGTGGGAACATGTACAAATACATACACATGGACACATAGACACACAGACACATAGACATATATACAATAAAATTATTTTAATTCTTAAAAAGGATGTAGAATAGCTGTCTCAGTTAGGATTTTACTGCTGTGAACAGATATTATGACCAAGGAAACTCTTATAAGGAAAAATTTTAATTGGGGCAGGCTTAGAGGTTCAGATGTTCATTCCATTTTCATCAAGGTGGGAGCTCAGCAGTATCTAGGCAGGCATGGTTCAGGAGAATCTGAGAGTCCCATCTATTGTACCTAAGACAGCTAGGAGAAGACTGGCTTCCAGGGAGCTAGGATGAGGGTCTTAAAGCCCATGCCCACAGTGACACATTTTCTCCAACAAGGCCACACCTCCTAATATTGGCACTCTTTGGGCCAAGCTTACTCAAACCATCACTTTCTATTCCCTGGGACAAGCATATACAAACCATCACAATAGCTCAAGTGGAATGTGTTCAGAGAGTTGTCTCCTAATGGTGTCGACAAGAATTCTTTTATTCTGTACTTCTTTGTGAGAGGGTTATTGACCTATATGTACCATACTTGAATACATATTCTCTAATTCCTTACTAATTACAGAGTTTCTAGTATAAGTTTTTACATATAATGGTGCCTGAATTATTTTAGAAAAAATTAGAAAGCTTGGTATAAACAACATAAATTCTATTCCTACCATTTTTATAGTGTATGTTTTAATTCTATTAGCATCAACTTTACAAGTACTTAAAAAGGCAGATACCCCATGAAGAAATTGCAAATCTAATTGTAATGTGATGAATTTCTTCATAGTGATATAAAGGAAATTGTAGTATATAAAAATCCATGTATCAATAAATGTGAGAAACATCAATGTGGAAGCATATGGAACTGCAATGCAAGGTGACTTAACAATGTCCACCAACACAGAGAAACATCACAAGTCTTCCTAATACTGTACGCATTTCACCAGTAACAAGTTATCATGTATATGTGTCTTCATGTGTGTACACATGCATAAGTATTTTTTTCAGCTATAATGAAGAGTGAAATTATATTGTTTGTTGGAAAACAAACTCAATTGAAAGCCATCACATTATACATAATAACCAAAGTATACAAGGGCAAATATCATGTATTTTTTCTTAGTTGTGAGCCTTAGAAGTTTTCTTTTGTGCATAAGTCTATATGCATAACACACAGATGTATAAAAGCACACATGGAATATAAAGGAAGAAAATAGGCTTGGGATCAGTGAGGCAGGTGTGGGTGACTGGGTGGAGGAACACCCTCATAGAGGCAAAGGGGGTTAAGGGAAATGGGACAGGGGTTTTGTGGAGGGGAAACTGGGAAGGGTAATATCATTTGGAATATAAACAAATAAAATGATTAATAAAATTAAAATAAAATATTTAAGATGAAAAGGAGAAACAGACCAATGTAAACTGGACAGGGCATGGGTTAATATGTGAGAGTGGAGACTGTAAATACAGTCGGCATTTCTGATTTAACTTTAGAGAAATTGTCCTCATGAAGCACACACTGTTGTACACTGGACATATAAACTTAAAATGAACCATCAAAAAAGGAGCAGCTGTGATGTCTAGGTCCAATGAGTATGAAGAATAAATATGTAAGTGTTCATAGGAATGTAATTTTTTGTATTTTGGTTTTGTCCTCTAGGGTGTTTTGGTATTTTTGCTGTTATTTTGAGGCAAGGTTTCTTTGTGTAACATAGCACTCCTGTCTTGTAACTTGATCTGTAGATCAACCTGACTTTGAACTCGGAGATCAGCCTGAATCTTCCTCCAGAGTACTGGGATTAAAGACATGGGCCTTTAATCCACCATTCCTGGCAAGAGTGACGTATTATTATATTGTAAACTGTATTCTATAAAACATACAGGTAATTCATTATTCATATAATTAAACATCCTACTGGTCTTACAGAAATCAACTATTATTATTTCACTGGGTTTTGTAACTAATCCAACAAAGTTTACTTTCTGTTTCGAATCTTCTCTTGTATATATATGACTATTACTTATGAATCATCAAATCCAGATAATAAGCAACTAAGACATTTTGTTTATGTTTTAATAACAGGAGAGATTCACAATACAAAATTTGTATTATTTTCAAAACTTACTGAAGCTAATAGCCAACATGGTAGTAGAGTATCTTTGAAGTGTCTTAATGAAATTTGTGGCTATCCACATCAGTTTTGCCAACACGGACACGGACTACTTTTTAAAACGTTACTAACGAAGTGAGTATGATAACCAGATCCTGGAAATGATGGTCTCTGTGTCATTCAGTAGTCTGGAAGATTCCTGTTAGTGTCAGAGATGGTTTGAGGATCACAGGGTGTTGTTTACAAATCGTTAACCAGCCGTTCTCACAGCAGTTCAAAAATGAGAGCTCACAAAGACACATGCAAGCAGGGTAAACTTCCCAATACAGACGAGCTGGGAAAGGGAGGCAGCAGCAAGTGCACAGCATATGAGAATTTTAATCCATCTCATCCTGAAGACATTAAAAGATGGAAAAAGAGGCCAGAATCCCTGGGCGTCCAGAATTAGAGATGGAACTCACATCAACAGTGCCTGGCATTCAATGAAGATTGCTTTACAAACGCAAAATTGGCATATTTTAAAATAGAGTGTAGAAATCAATATATAAATGTTAGCTGGATGTATAGACAATGTTTATATATATATTGAATTTGATCAATTTAACAATGAATTTAAGCATCAGATGAATTTTTTTTTTTTTTTTTTTTTTTTTGCCTTTGAGATACTTTATCGAGTCACAGGTTGGAAGACATTCAATATAATATTTTTTAGAGATCTGGTTATTTGTTATGTTTCAGTTTGTAAAATTGATCAGACCCAAATCCCCACCAAGAAGTGTCCCTATATCTAAAAACTGATATTACATTTTTCCAAAACAAGTATCAGTTGTAAAATCCAAAGAGGTAAAACTTCACGAAGTCATTGTTTTTAATAGCTGAGTAGTATTTCATTGTGTAAATGTACTACATTTTCTGTATCCATTCCTCCATTGAAGAACATCTGGGTTGTTTCCAGTTTCTGGCTATTATAAATATGGCTGCTATGAACATAGTGGAGTATGTGTCCTTATTACATGTTGGAGCTTTTTCTGGGTATATGCCCTGGTAGTATTATGTCCAATTTTCTGAGGGTCCACCAAACTGATTTCCAGAGTGGTTGTACCAGCTTGCAATCCCACCAGCAATGAAGGAGTGTTCGTCTTTCTCCATATCCTCACCATTATCTGCTATCCCCTGAGATTTTTTTTTTTTTGATCTTGGCCATTCTGACTGGTGTGAGGTGGAATCTCAGGGTTGTTTTGATTTTCATTCTCCTAATGACTAAGGATGTTGAACATTTCTTTAGGTACTTATCAGCCCTTCAAATTTTCTCAGTTGGGAATTGTCTGTTTAGCTCTGTTCCGCACTTTTTGATAGGGTTATTAGGTTCTCTGGAGTCTAACTTCTTGAGTTCTTTGTATATATTGGATATTAGCCCTCTATCAGACATAGGATTGGTAAAGATCTTTTCCCAAACTGTAGGTTGCCGTTTTGTCCTATTGATAGTGTCCTTTGCCTTACAGAAGCTTTGCAATTTTATGAGGTCTGGATATTAGTCCAAAAGTTTGAAATACCCAAGATTCAATTCACAGCAATCTGACTGTTGGACTGTGCGTGGGGTCCCAGATGGAGGAGTTGGAGAAGGGACTGAAGGAGCTGAAGGAGTTTGCAGCCCCATGGAGGGAGCAACAGATCCCCCCAACCTCCGGTGCTCCTGGAGACTGGACCACCAACCAAAGAATACACATGGAGGGACCCATGGTGCTGGCTACATATGTGGCAGAAGAGAGCCTTGTTGGCCATCAGTGGGAGGAGAGGCCCTTGGGCCTGAGGGTGTTAGATGCCCCAGTATAGGGGAATGCCAGGGAGGGAAAATGGGAATGAGTGAGTAGGGGAGCACCCTCATAGAGGCAGAGGGAAGGGAGATGGGATAGAGGGTTTCCAAAGGGGAGACCTGGAAAGGGGAAAACATTTGAAATGTAAATAAAGTATCAAAAGTAAAAAAAAAAATTAATGAATTTATTAGAAGAAAAGAGCTAAAACGTACAGAAGGTTAACAGCATAAAATCTATATGCAAATGTTTTGCTCATAAGACTTCAAAGTACATAAAAATACAGGATCCACAAAAAACAGTAAATGGAATTGTAGAACCTTATGAAAATTACGAGTGGATTCTATAAAATCCATCATTTAGAGAAGGCAAAGATGAGCCACGGGTGGGAGAAAACATCTGTAAAGCATGTGTCTACCTGGATCTGTATATCTAATGTAAGAAGAATCTAACAATTAGCAAGAAGGAAATAAAGCATCTAAGGTAGAAATAAGAAAAGAAGTTCTTACATACTAAATAAATATTGAATCAAGGAAAATATGCAAAGTGACAGAGAAGCAAATAGATGGGTTGCTCAACCTTATTTGTCATCTGGGGGACGTGGTGGGAACACATACAGTTTAAGGTGCTAAAATATTTTGCATAATATTATGGTGGCAAATTAAATATGTAACCAATTTTATACAACTTTTTAGTTTCTGCAGTGGTGTAGCCACTGTTGGCCTGCCTGTGGTTAAGTAAACACCCTTCCTATACGTGGGTGCAGAAATCATAATTAAATCAATGAGCTGGGATTTTTTTTGTTTTGTTTTCCATTTATTAGATAGATAGATAGATAGATACACTGTCTCTGTCTTCAGACACACCAGAAGAGGGCATCAGATCCCATTACAGGTGGTTGTGAGCCACCACGTGGTTGCTGGGAATTGACCTCCTCGGGACCTTTAGAAGAACAGTCAGTGCTGCTAACCACTGATCTATCTCTCCAGCCCAAACTGAATAAATTTTAAGGAAAGAAAAAGAGGACAGAACCTCAAAAAAAAGAAAGTAGGGAAGGAAAGTGCTGTGAAGATGGATTCCAGAGAGAGTGGAAGGGAAGGAAAAGTGAAGAGATAGAGAAAAATGTCCAAATACATCCATGGGTGAAAATGGTCAAAGAAACATTAAATACCTCATGAGACATTTAAAGCCTCCCATGGATTGTCTGCAAATTAAAAACAAAACTTTAATGACACTGAGACACTCAAGGATGGTGTGTATAGTCGGACAAAGCTTCTACATCGTTACACATGTAGGGAGCAACCTCTGAACATAGCTTGGGAAGTGGTAAAACTACTGTTAAAAGTTTAACACGCTTAACCTGGAGTTATGTCCTTGCAGTTGGCTAAAGTACCCCCATGGAAAAGACATTGGCTGTAGAATCCTACCAGATTTAAACCAATGGCAGTTAAATCAAGAAAAGATATCTTTTAGAATATAAACAAATGCAGTGTCTATTTCTACTACAAATGATGTCAAATAAATACAAATTATCCAATGACACTGAAAGAGTCCTGTGAATGCTTGTTCATAAAGTCCTACAATGGATTGGCTATGATCATTTGAGACACAAACTTCTGTTTGAGCCCTAAGATTTCCTAAGTCAGCATATAAAATTATAAACTGGACATAATGATGCATGCTTGATATGTATGCATGTGTGTGTTTTTAGTATATATTAGACTTATTAAAATTGGAACAATCACTTCTCAGTTTGTCTAAAAGCAAGTAAATTTCAGTTTATCAACAAATATTACTTCAGAAATACTTACACCAAGTATTACTTATTAGGTGTCTAACTAAATTTAAATTTGAGCACTTCATTTTCTTGTTTCACTTGGAATTCAAACTTCTGTAAACAGAAAAACAATGAGAAACTTCCAATCCCCCAAAGAGTCTCTCTTTGGATGCGGTCAAGTTAAAAACCACAAAACAAAGGTGTTTGCACTAGTAGATCCCAGATCCATGAAGAGTGGGGCACTAAGGACCTCTTTTCAGTGAACAACATTGAGAGAATTCCCAGTCCCACCCCTGTGACCTCCTAACCCTGTGGAAGGCAGCATAGCCTCCACACTGTCCATTTGTCCATTTGTCATTTGTCTTAGTTAACTTTATGACTAAATGGAAGTATCAGGGGATATTGCTAATATGTAAGTTGTAACTATAGGAGCACCCACTGTCCTGGATCCTATGATGCAAATAAACCACACTGCTGTCTCCATCCACCAAGCAATGCAGACAAGAAATCTTGGCTTTGGGGACTGGGGTTGGTTGTGATATAGGAAGATTTTTGTTCACATGTATGTTTTTACCTAATAAACATAACATACAAAAACCATGTTCTTCTTAAAGCAGCTGGTTGAAAGAACAGACACCCAATCAGCATATTCCAAGTGGGAAGGGCTGTATGAATTTTAAAAGCAATTCGGAAGCAGAATGCTGGCTTCCATTGAAACTGACATAGTACTACCTGAGGACCCAGGTATACCACTCCTGGGCATATACCCAGAAAACGCTCCAACAGGTAATAAGGACACATGTTCCACTATGTTCACAGCAGCCATATTTATAATATCCAGAAACTGGAAACAACCCAGATGTCCCTCAACAGTGGAATGGATACAGAAATGTGGTTCATTTACACAATGGAGTACTACTCAGCTACTAAAAACAATGACTTCATGAAATTCACAGGCAAATGGATGGAACTTGAGGATATCATCCTGAGTGAGGTAACCCAGTCACAAAAGAACTCACATGGTATGTACTCACTGATAAGTGGATATTAGCCAAAAAGCTTGGAATACCCAAGATACAATTCATAGACCATATGAAGCTCAGGAAGAAGGAAAACCAAAGTGTGGATGCTTCAGTGATTCTTAGAAGGGGGAACAAAATACTCACAGGAGGACATACGAAGACAAAGTGTGGGGCAGAGACTGAAGGAAAGGCCATCCAGAGACTGCTCCACCTGGGAACCATTCCATACACAGTCGACAAATCAGGACGCTATTGTGTATGCTGGGGAGTGCTTGCGGAAGAGAGCCTGATATGGCTGTCTTTTGAGAGGCTCCCTGACAAATACAGAGGCAGATGCTGGCAGCCAACCATTGGACTGAGCCTGGGATCCTGATGGATGGAGGAGTTGGAGAAGGGTCTGAAGGAGCTGAGGGGATTTGCAGCCCCGTGGGAGCCGGGAGCGACAGTGTTAACCAGAGCTCCTGAGGACTGAACCACCAACCAAGGAGTACACATGGAGGGGCCCAGTGCTCCAGCCACAGGTGTGGCCTTGTTGGACATCAATGGGAGGAGCGGCCCTTGGGCTTGTGGGGGTTCAATGCCCCAGTGTAGGGAAAAGGCAGGGCAAGAAGGCAGGAATGGGTGGGTGGATGGGTGAGGGAACACCCTTGCAGAGGCAGGGGAGGTGGATGGGATAGTGGGTTTCCGGAAGGGAGACCTTGAAATGAAAATAAAGTGAATATCCAATAAACAAAAGAAAGAAAGAAAGAAAGAAACAAAGAAACAAAGAAAGAAACAAAGAAAAAAACAAAACAAAACAAAAACAAACAAAAAGAACTTTAGCCTCATCCTGTTTGGAGTCTGGCACTTGTCTTCTTTGATGTCCCCAATGTCTGTGGAACAGTTCTGTTATATGTTCTCGCTTACCTGCCTAGTCACAATCTTGGCGATTCCTTTGAGTTGCTGTGATGTTTGTTATGCCCAGCATTTTATATAAGCTGGCTAATTTTGTGTTGTTGCCCTTTGGACGAATTCTGTTTCTCTAACATTCTATAATTGTGGAGAAACGGATTTTCTATCAGTTGGGGTCGCTCATATCAGATTTCCTTTCTCCTTTTTTTTTTTTTTTTTTTTTTTTTTGGTTTTTCGAGACAGGGTTTCTCTGTGTAGCCCCGGCTGTCCTGGAACTCACTCTGTAGACCAGGCTGGTTTCGAATTCATCATTTAATTCTTAATAGATCAGGGGTCACATAGTATTCCAGATATCTCTTCTAAGAGTTTAAGGACGACAAGGTTAGTGTGTGATGAGAAAACTCAAATGACAAGTTCAAAACAAGACAAGCTTCTAACATGAACACACAGGCACACACACCTGCAAATTTAAAAATGAATTAAGAAGGTCAGCACCACAACTTTGTTTGTATCTGTGCCCTGTTCTACTTCGTATGTATATTGTAGTATTAATTGTTTATCTATTGGGATCCCAGAGGATATCAGTTACTGAAATTCAGGAATAGACTGATGCATTTAGCGGTAATTCACTCGTGTAGCTTTAATCTGAATGGTTGGTTATTTCAAAATGTTTAATTTGAGCACATTATGAAGTTTTATTGCTTGCATTTATAATTGAGATATAGTAATTTAGTTTGTATTTTCTCTCCTTAATAGAGTTAATAGTGTGTGTTAAAAATGCAATCTTAGCTGATTTGAAGGAACACCTCCAATTTAGTTACATATTAAGACTGATTTGATAAGAATGACTTTTATCATAGTTCTCTGAATTTTGATATGAAATGTTACTAATTATAAAGACAATTCATTAACAGGGTTTGCATTCTTCAACAAAACCTAAGGTGTCTAGTGAATACATGTAAAGTCCTTGTGACTTTGAAAAGATAAAACATAAACACATATAATTTTTCAAAAAATTATTATTTATTTCATTTTTTTTACACTCTATATTTTATCCCCCTCCAGGTCTACCCTCTTACTGTTACACATCCCATACCTCCTCCTTCTCCCCCAAGTCTCCATGAGGATGTCCCCACCCTACCCCCACCCATCAGACCTCTAAACTCCCTGGGGCTTCCAGTCTCTTCAGGGTTAGGTGAATCTTCTCTGATTGACCCCAGACCTGGCAGTCCTCTGCTGAATATGTGTCTGGGGCCTCATATCAGCTGTGTATGCTGCCTGGTTGGTGGACCAGTGTCCGAGAGATCCCAGGGGGTCCAGGTTAATTGAGACTGCTGGTCCTCCTACAGGGTCACCCTCCTCAGCTTCTTCCAGCTTTTCCCTAATTCAACCACAGGGTTCAGCAGCTTCTGACCATTGGTTGGGTGCAAATATCTGCATCTGACTCAGCTGCTTGTTGGGTTTTCCAGAGTGCAGTCATGCTAGGTCCCTTTTGTGAGCGCTCCATAGCCTCAGTAATAGTGTCAGGCCTTGGGCCTCCCCTTGAGCTGGATCCCACTTTGGTCCTGTTGCTGTGCCTTCTGTTCCTCAGCCTCTTCTTCATTTCCATCCCTGCAGTTGTTTCAGACAGGTACAATTATGGGCCAGAGTTTTGAGTGTGGGATAGCAACCCCTCACATGATGCCCTGTCTTGTTCCTTCTACAAGTTCTCTGTCCCCACTGTAGGGCATTTCATCTAGAGTCCCACCCTCCGTGTCCTGAGAGTCTCTCACCTCCCAGGTCTCCAGTACATTCTGGATGGTCCCCCCAGTCTCCTACCTCCAGAAGTTACCTGTTTCCATTCTTTCTGCTGGCCTTCAGGGTTTCATTCCTTTCCTCCCACCCAATACCCGATCATGTTCCCCTCTCCCTGGATGTCTCAGTTCCACTTGGGAGGAAGAAGAAAGCAACCACACATATAATTTAAAGCAATTATTGCATGTGGTGAACATGCAACTGAAATTAGAATGTCACAAGCACTCTGGTCATCAATCTGCATTCCAAAAAGTAGGAAAATCAACTAAGTGGTAGCATCATTTCTTACCTATGGAAGTGAGTTCAGTGTGCTATCTACATGAAGCAAAATGGAAGCCTGTTGATACATAAAGCCTCGGATTTGCAGACAGTAAAACTCAGCAGACACTTTTGTCATCAGCTCACCCTGCACTTACAACAGTGGGCAGAAACTCAAGGTAATTTCTGCTTTGTGTTATTTCTGTGCTGATTCTAAACTATTGATATTTCAAAATTTTAATTTACAAGAGTGTACAGATCACATCAAAGATTCATACCATATATTTATGGTGACCATGATGTCCATCCAGTCAGAAAATTTTTCCTTAAATAAATTCTTCAATGCTTATCTTTTTTTCTTTCCTGTTTACAGCAGCTACAAGACATAAAGTACCAAATTTCTAGGCATGTAAATATTTTGTTCTAAAGATACATATATTTTGAGCACTTTTTGGTGGTCTTATCAGAAGTATTTTCTAATTTCTCTTTGAGAATGAAATATATATATATATATATATATATATATATATATATATATATACAGTGTGTGTGTGTGTGTATAATGTGATAAGGTTTAAAGTATCTCGATTCTTCCCAGTAACTGAATGTTGTCTGTCACACACACAAACAGGTGTGAGTGTTCAGTCACACAGAATCCAAGCTCAAGAGCTGTTATATAGACTATGGATATAATTCATGTATGATTGTATATAAATACATCTTCTATATTGCCTATCTGAGAAAATAATTTAGAAAAGCCAAACAAATAAAGTGAAAAAAGACTAATAATTTAATAATCTTAACCAAAAAAGGATCATTTGGATTTATTTTTAATGGACAAAAATGTATGCACTAAAATAAAAAATAGAGAAGAATAGTAGACCCTAAATTTGAGTTAAAACATACTATCTCATTATGGAAATTTCCATAAAGAATATCATAAGATACTCCCAATTAGATATCAATAAAAAGCTTCAGATACATTGCAATACTAGAATTTGATATGAAAATTAAGTTGAATGAAAGATAACCCAGGGAAAGCACTCAATCTGTCTATTGGCTGTCAACGGAAAACATGAACACTGTCAGATAGCAACAGTGGTATGGCATCACTTATAATTAATCACTTTTAAAGTGTTTTGCTTTTTCCTGATACACCATGGTGTAATGGATACTGAGGATCACTGCCATGTCATCTTGGGTTACTTCTGTCTCATTTTGTGCTCAATTGCTATTGAGTAGACCTCCTTATAAAACCAGTCAGGAAGCCTTTTTTTTTTTCAAATATTCCTTTTCAATCCATAGGTTACCTTTTCCCCGTACTATTTTTCTCCCTCTAGTGTAATGGAGACTTTTAATAAATCACTCTTTGCTCTTATACTTTTCTTGATGGAGCTTATAATTTGATATCCAGGAAATTATTGCCAACGCCAATGTTTAGAAAATCTGTCTTATCTCCTAGGAGTGTGATGGTTATGAGACTTGTGCTAGGATCTTTTATCCACTTTGACTTGATTTCTAGAATTATGTAAGGAAAAAAGTATACTGTCATTCTTTTATGTGGAAATTTTTATCTAACTGAAGAGACAACCTTTACCTTATTGTTTTTCTGGAGCCCTTCCTGAAATTAGTTTACTATATGATTAAACTAGTTCCTTTCCTCCTCCATGAATATAATATGCATTTTGATGCTTTTAAATTTATAGCAAGTACCATATTCTTCTGATTGCTATAGCTTTCTAATATAATTTTCAATTAGAAAATGTAATACCTTCAACTTTGACTTTATTTTCCCTAAAATTAGAGGTAAACCCCACAAGCCAAGCAAATACAAAAATGGACCAAAGATTCTGAAACACATCACTGCAAATGTAACATAAAGTAATAACTGGTCATGCAAACATTCTTCACACCACTTATCATTAGTAAAATGCAATCAAAATCATTACAAAATATCACCTCAAGCCCACTAGAAGATCTTTTGGCAAAAAGAAAAGAAACAGATGCTGCCATGCAATAGAACAAAGAGAACTCTCAGCAATATGGCTAAAAATTTAAATGATTTGATTTATGAAGGATGAAACAAATGACTATATTGTGAAAATATGAAAAGTCACTGAATAACTGTCTTCTTTGAAATACTATTTATGAGTTTAATGATGTGAACAAAGACCATAGGTATCCATTGATGGACATACTAACTGCACACATATATAGCCACTTTATCAGGGTTATTATGAATACTTGAATCTATCATATATATCTATCTATATATATATATATAGATATAGATATATATGATATATCTATATATATAGATATATATAGGGGGGGAGAGGTGCATTTGCGTGTGTAAAAAGGAATATTTTTATTAGTATGGGCAAAAATTTGATTAAGTACAGAAATTGGAGAATATTCTGCAGATCTCACATATAGCACCTGGGAACTGTTAAACTATACAGTGGTTATAGAGGAAATGGAAAAAAGGACTTGAGACTGGCTAAAGTGATCAGAGTAGCCTCATGTCTTAGGTTCTGGGTCCCAGTAAAATAATAAATTATGCATTTCAGAATAGCTAGTATGGATGATTTTCAGTGTTACCGACACAAACAGAAATAATTAGGATATACAAGTTTTGAAAATTAGCCCATCACCTTCCAATATGTGATTATTGTGTCCACTGACAATGAAAATTATGTTATATACATATTAGGGGGAGGCTGGCCTGGTCACACTTGGGGATATGGGCAAGAGTAGAGCAGTTTATGCATCGCAAGGATATGGGAGGAGGAATTCAAGTATCCAGTACACACCATCAAACACATAGTTGAAAACACTGCACTGGATTCAGGATGGTGCTGAGTGAATAAATTCAAGCAGCTTGTTCCATACTATGTGTTGAAAGGTAAGTTAATTTGTACCACTACGGGAATAATTTTACTACTCATGTACTCTACAATATTATGTTACATACCTGAAACATATATAATAATGTGATTTCAAACATAAAATAACCATTGGAGTTAATGCCACACATGTAAGCAAACAGTTGCATAATTTTATTATCCAGAGAAAAGAATTAAAATTATTCAAATTTGGAGAATACATTTCAAAGATTGTGTGGGATTGACCTGTATCAAGGACTGCACAGAAGTCAAACAAATCCATCTGGAAAGTCAATATAAAGACCCCCTGCAAATTTTACACTCCTACATTTACCTCTGTCCCAGAGCTTCCATTGCTTGAATGCCTACCTTAGAGAGAATTCTAAATTGCTATAAAATTACCAACACAACAAAATGATGGACACAGGATAAACAATTCTGTGAGAAACTTGAAAATAATGATGTTCTTTTGAAGAAAATCTATGTCAAAACTTTATTTTGTTTTCTTTACTGTGAATCTCTAAGGTCTCCAGTGAAACTTATATCACGTCAAAAGTGAAAAACAAAATGGAATAGTAATTCTTTCCCCCTCATAACTTCCATGAGTAAAATTTCCATCTCTCTCAACAAAGGGAAAAATGTCACTGATAATAATTCTTAACTTTTCCCCATGAGACTTTGCATACAAAAGTACAATAGAGATCTATGGCAGTAGAACTCTGCCTGGGCCACCAAGGCTCGATAGCTAAACAGCACCAAGAGAAAGCTAGCCGCGCAGGAGTGTATAAAAACCAGTGAGAGGGGGTTAGAGGCCTAAAACTGCTCAGTGGGACTTGCCCAGAATCCTTGGTACACAGGGACTGAGGAACAGCCAGGAGGAAGGAACCTTCTGGTTTTCATCTGTGGCAGGACACCTCTGCCTGGATCACAAGAACTTCAGGTCTCTGAAGAAAGAAATTGAAGAAGACCTCAGAAGATGGAAAGATCTCCCATACTCATGGATTGGCAGGATTAATATAGTTAAAATGGCCATCCTGCCAAAAGCAATCTACAGATTCAATGCAATCCCCATCAAAATTCCAACTCAATTCTTCATAGACTTAGAAAGAGCAATTCTCAAATTTATATGGAATAATATAAAACCCAGGATAGCAAAAACTATTCTCAACAATAAAAGGACTTCTGGGGGAATCAGCCTCCCTGACCTCAAGCTGTACTACAGAGCAATAGTGTAAAAACTGCTTGGTATTGGTACAGTGATAGGCAGGTAGATCAATGGAATAGAATTGAAGACCCAGAAATGAACCCACACACTTATGGTCACTTGATCTTTGACAAAGAAGCTAAAGCCATACAGTGGGAAAAAGATAGCATCTTCAACAATGGGTGCTGGTTCAACTGCCGATCTACATGTAGAAGAATGCGAATTGATCCATTCCTATCTCCCTGTATAAAGCTCAAGTCCAAGTGGATCAAGGACCTCCACATAAAACCAGATACACTGAATCTAATAGAAGAGAAAGTGGGGAAAAATCTTGAACACATGGGCACAGGGGAAAAGTTCCTGAACAGAACACTAATGGCTTGTGCTCTAAGATCAAGAATCGACAAATGGGACTTCATGAAATTACAAAGCTTCTGTAAGTCAAAGGACACTATAAATAGGACAAAACGGCAACCAACAAATTGGGAAAAGATCTTTACCAATCCTACATCTGATAGAGGGCTAATATCCAATGTATACAAAGAACTCAAGAAGCTAGACTCCAGAGATCAAATAACCCTATCAAAAAAATGGGGAAGAGAGCTAAACAGAGAATTCTCAACTGAGGAAACTCGAATGGCCGAGAAGCACCTAAAGAAATGTTCAACATCCTTAGTCATCAGGGAAATGCAAATCAAAACAACCCTGAGATTTCACCTCACACCAGTCAGAATGGCTAAGATCAAAAACTCAGGTGACAGCAGATGTTGGCGAGGATGTGGAGAAAGAGGAACACTCCTCTATTGCTGGTGGGAATGCAAGCTGCTACAACCTCTCTGTAAATCAGTTTGGCAGAACCTCAGAAAAATGAACATAATCCTACATGAGGACCCAACAATCCCACTCCTGGGCATATACAGAGAAGATGCTCCAACATGTAATAAAGACACATGCTCCACTGTGTTCATAGCAGCCATATTTATAATAGCCAAACCTGGAAACAACCCAGATGTCCCTCAACAGAAGAATGGATATAGAAAATGTGGTACATTTATACAATGGAATACAGCTATTAAAAACAATGACTTCATGAAATTCTTAGGCAAATGGATGGAACTTGAAAATATCATCCTGAGCGAGGTAACTCAGTCACAAAAGAATGAACATGGTATGTACTCACTGATAAGTGGTTATTAGCCCAAAAGTTCAGAATACCCAAGAGTCACTTCATAGCAACCATAGGGCTTAGTGTAAGGTCCCAGAGGGAGGACTTGGAGAAGAAACTGAAGGAGCTGGGGAAGTTTGCAGCCCCATGGAGGGAGCAATAGTGGCAACTGGCCTGACCCCTCAATGTTCCTGGAGACTGGATCACCAACCAAAGAATACGCATGGTGGGACCCATGGTGCTGGCCACATATGTGGCAGAGCAGGGTCTTGTTAGCCATCAGGGGGAGGAGTGGCCCTTGGGCTGGAGGGTGTTAGATGCCCCAATGTAGGAGAATGCCAAAGAGGCAAGCCAAGAGTGGGTGAGTGGGTGAGTGGGGGAATATCCCCATAGAGGTAGGGGGAGGGGGGAGGAAATAAGAAGGTTGTAAAGGGGAGATCTGGAAAGGGGGAAACATTTGAAATATAAATAAAGTATCAATCAATCAATCAATAAATAAAGGAGAATGCAGAGTGGAATAAAATTTTTAATAATACTAATAATAGTAATAATAATATGCACAATAGATTGGTATAATGGGGAAGATTAAGGTAAAGTCATGTGATGAGAATAATTATTCATGTTTTATCACCATTGCTTGTTAAATAATGTTTATTCAAACCAGTACAGGGAAGAACATTTGAACAGGGTGCATGTTGGTAAGCTAAATTTTCAATCTTATTCTATAAGGATAAGAACCATAAAAAATACTTGCAATATTTTCCTTATTAACCACACACATATGGAAGGAAGTCTATTAGAAAACATTTGAAGTTTGTTATTGATCTGTAGTCAGAGAGTGCTGTGAATAAGCTTATAAATAACATTCTTTAATTGTAAAAGATAGTCCATGAGCCAATTGGTTCAAGTCATTTAAATATATTACACTGTGCCTACCTCTCAGTAATTATACCAATTAGATCAAAGAGCCATTTATCAGGGTGCCAATTAAGTAAATCCCACACTTTCGGGAACTTAGAGCAAAAAAAAACAAACAAGTTAAATTAGACAGAGCAAGCAACCCTGTGTTTGCAAGGATAGTTGGATCTTGGTTGTGTAAGATGAGAGTAATTTAGAGCATGTTTATGGTTTTATCTTGCAACAAACAGACATTATTCTCTATTTCTGCTGCCGTGTCTATATGAAAGTCAAGAAAGTGTGCCTTGAGTCTGATCTTCAGTTTGCTTGAGAGCTGATTTCAATGTTCCTTTTTCGTTCACTGCTCTCTGCATCTAAAGTTTAGTTCCTGGAAGAGTCTCAGCTTGGTAAGCATGGAATGCTGGCAGATCAGTGTGTGGGATTTTCTTAATGTCAAAATTTCTGGAAGATGAAAATGACTGAATTCACAATTAACTGAAACTTAATAAAAATGTAAAAATCTTTTAAATTTCTTACAGTAAATATCTATTTTCAAATGAATCATAATTATTCTTTAATTTATGAAATCTAAAGAGCTTTTCTAATGTGTCTTTTAGAGAGCCAATAAAAAAAACTGAGATATTATGTAAACAAATATTTAGAAATTCTCTATAGACAGTCTGTGAGTGACTTCACGTAGAACCACCATTCAATAGTATACCAGGCTTGAAAAGTGCATTGAAATCAATCTTCCACCGACCTTCCCATTTAGGTGTCAGGACTGAGAGCTGACATTTAGAGCATTATCATTATATAGTAAATAAAATGGGAGGTGAAAAAGTTAAAACAATGTGCTGAAATATCTCTGAACTTTCCCTGCAGTATCTAAACTGCCATGCCTCTGTGAACATGGCTTGTACATCCACGAACTCAGGAATATATTTACCCCTGCTGAAATGCACAGACTCGGTCTTCACAAGTCTCCAAACAAACTTAACTACTTATACAACCCTTCCATTGTGTCTGCCACCATAAGCATGGAAGAATGATTTTAAGCATATGGAAGCGTGTGCACAGGTCACATGCAACCGCTGCCACATCTTGTGTAAAGGATTTACCCAAGGGAAGGCGAGGAACAATTTTCCTATAGGTACTTTGGGATGGAAGCACACCAAAACAGTTTCTCGAAGTTATTTGGAATGTTGGTTTCATCAAAGAAGTGTTTTGCCTGAGTAACACACTAAGACAATAAATAGTTGATAAAATATTTTTCACACTGCATCTCTTTTTATGATTAAGAAAATCAATACTGTAGGTGTCAGTATAAGTTTCTTTTTCTGAGAAAAGTATGCCTGTACATATGCATGTATGTATGTATATATATGCATGTATGTACGTGTTTTTATGTATGTATATCCTGTTAGCAGAGTTCTTACATTTGTAAACATATTTAAGACAGTTTTCACAGGTTGTGGAGAGGTAAGAAGAATTAAAGTCTTGGCTGAAGTTGGTACAACATATGTAATGAACAGATATGACAGAGAAGTTTAGCTGTGTGGTCTTCTAATTGAAAACATGTTTTATATATCAAACCAGAAGAACTTATCATAATGACTGATGGGGAATCAGAAAAAAAAAATTGTACAATAGCTACCACGTCCAAAATAAACAAATCCATAATTTCTGGTCTTCTAGTTAAGGTTCCACTAAATTGTAAATTACACACAGACAAACTAGTTTATTTATAAACCCCAGAGTAAACATGTTATGCTTAATTGCATCTTGTAAATATTCCCCTCGACATCTGTTTACTCTTGTGCATTACACTGATAGGGAACTTACCGTGTGTTTGAGGATCCACTACATACACAGTACTTCCCACATGCTTTCAAGGGGAATGAACATGAGACACCCTTATTTATATCAGCTTGAAATCTAACAGAAAGGATAAAGCATGTTTACATATGCATGGCAGAATAAGCTAAGTGCAAGCTATTCTAAGAGAATTTACTTGAAGCAAGAATCATTTCAGATGTTTGAGAGAAAGTAAGAACAATGGCCAAAAGAGAGTAGCTATGCTCTCTAAGTTCCTGATTCTGTCTTCTCTCTCTTCCTCCATATTATAAAGTTTGTGAAGTAGAGTCAATGAGTTTTCCTAACTTTCTACTTTGTAATATCTCTACTTTTGCAGTCCAATCCGACAATATTGCTGTCAGTGTTATTCTGTTTAAGACACTGGGTTGGAGTCACTGTATAAAAACTGTAAGTATGTCAGAGGGGCTGGCTCTTCTGAGAGTTTGTGGATTCATTTCCACATAACTGATAAGGTTAAATCCCAACAGTGGAAACCCCAGCCATCCTTGAATGCTGAGAGCCTCAGATTCTTGAGCTTGGCCTGCCTTGATGGTGTTAACTTTCGGGACGTAGTTCCAAGGGTAATAATTCTAAGAACAATAAAGAAGGAAATGGATCAGTGGATCTCCCTTCGGGGTTATCAGCAAGCCTTAGCAATATCAGACCTTTGTCTCTTATCATGCTGCATGAGAGTTGAGAATCAGACCTACCAAGCTTCAGGAAAAAGGTCATACATTCAACTTTTTAATGTATCAATAAAGTTGTAGAAGACAGTGTGGACTCAATTATTGAAATCACTCTTGATAACTGTATTTTGTCACTCTGAGCATTGAAGATAAAATATATCTGTTTCAAAATATAACTATCAAAAATATTGGACATCAGGGACCATGCTTCTGATCCCAAACTTTTAAAGGATGGATTTCAAAAATAGCCTAGTCTGCCAAATAAGACGATGCCCCTAAATAATAGAAATGTTGGACAGAAGAAAATTCTTTAGTTTTATTATTTTGCTACATTAATTACTATCAACACATTATTAATCAATGTCAAATTCTTTAAAGCACTTGCAAGCTTCATTTCATTCAGGGTTCATAATAGTCTAAAGAAGTAGATGTTATTGTTATTCTTTTTGATAGATGAAGTAACTAGGTCTTAGAAATACTATTTAATTTGTTATTTAATTACTGAGGTTCACTATCCTACAGCAATTTTTCTAAATGCATTCAGATTACAATTATACCAATCCTGTGGAGATGGGGATATGAATTTTCTGCAGTAAATATGGAAGTCTTGAGGAATAAAATTGTTAACAGAACGGTATACGACTCTATGTATACCTGCAAAGTCAGGGCACAGCAACAAGAAAAGTATTGCATTTGCTTCAAAAGAAAAATGGAGTTTGTCAGTATGCATAGAAACCATTTTGGTACTTTGAAAAGAAAACCTTATATTTATGATTGTATCTGTTTTCTGTGAAAAATAAGGGCAAGAACACAGCTGAGACATTGTTCCTTAAGTTCTACTATCAAACGAATTAATATAAAATAGTCAAGATGGAGATTGGAGCCTAGAGGGTAAGAATATGGTTAGAGAATTCTCTGAATGCCCTTGGAGATTGTGGCTTCGCCCCGTCCACATTTTACCTGAGTGTTGGAAGGAAAAATATGGGAGGAGGGTTCAGATTTAACTAGAGATGAAAATTTCTATATTAGTATGAACAAGGGAACATAAACTGAGATTTATAAAGTACCTTTAGTGATTACCTTCATCATCTCAGGTCCAGGGGATGTAAACTATGCTGAACAGACAAATAATAGAAGCAAACGTACTAAGAAATATTTAGAAGAAAGTAAAACACATCCCTCATCAGAGTATATTGTCAAGGAGATCAGTGCATAGGCGAGTATCCATAGCTGAGCCCTATTCCCGCTTTTACTGTGTTTTTGTGTTGTCTTTCCAGTGGGCTGTGTGTCCCATGGGCAGCGCATATAACACAATTTCTATCCTTTCTCAAGAAGAATGACTGGAGAATTAATGCTTCTGAGCAGATCCCAAGCAAAGCCCCAGGATCATTGACATGCTGGAAAGGCCATCCCCTCTCTACATGGGTGAGATAAGTCTGAATCCCCTCTCTAGCCTGATTATACACTTTTACTTGGCTTTACCCCATCCTATTTTCTTCACATTCCTACTGGTGTTTTGTAGGTTCATCATTGAATTTTCTGTACCCTGTCCTTGTTCTAAATACTTAAGTCTAAATTTTAGGGTTTGATTTGGGGTAATACAACATCGAAATCTTCTGTACTTTGGAAACATTTATTAAACTGATCCTTGGAAATTCAAGACCATATGCTTATCAAAATATTTGGAAGGATTGGGAAGTGAATGTGATCAGAGTCTATGATGTGAAATTTCAAATCAATAAAAATATATTGAATTTTTTAAAAGCCTCAACAATCTCTAATTGTAATAGAATACAATTTATGTATTATACTTTGAAAATTGTGTTTTTATAACAACTATGATTATCATTTGTTTATAGATGGTTTTATCTTTTATGTATTTTGTTTCTCTTACTAAATTTATTCTGAAAGATTAAAAAGAAATACATGCTATGGAGATTTTTGCTCCTAAAAGGAGAAGAGAATGTCTGTCCTTCAGTTTGTGGCTCTTGGTTCTTGTTCAGTTTGGCTACATAATAAAAACTACATTCAGTACAAGCTGACCGTCTTTTTGACTTCAGATCTGAATGATATTTGCTGCTCCTAGAACCAAAACTATGTTGGATTCCGGGAATACAGTTACACTGTCAGAAAACAAAGAAACTGTGGCTATTTTTAGGGTCCTATTTAAAGGAGTTAAACAGTATGTCTTTACATATATATTTAACAGGCTAAGAAATTATGAAATTGTGCATTTGTCATTTCTCAAGAAAGTCTTTAATAAAATTGTTTTGTGTCCACAATGAAATAAATTTAGACAGTTGTATTTTTTTTTAAGGTTTTTATCATAAACACCTATATTATTTTGTGCCAGTAATGAAATAACTTTAGGAAGTTTTGTTTTGTTTTTTCATTGTAAACATCTAATACAATATCAAGTGATAAGTAAATATTTACAGGATAAATATTTTTGGTGACAAGACACTATCATTTTAGAATGAATTATTGTTGAGACTGGATGAATCTGATTTTTTAAATTGGGAAATGAAGGCTCAGTGACAAAGTTCTTTGCAGTTTTTTAAAGTTGTAATTTGATCGTCTAAGTGACTGCTATTTATATACCTGTTTAGTACTACTAATTGCTTTTTATCAAGTTCAATTAGTGTGATGGCTAAATCTCACAATCATTGTGTGCGACTCAACCAGAAGCTCAGGGAGCGGGAATGCAGGGGATATATTCGTGATGAAGCTTATTTGCATTTGCAGATCTCAACAACTGCTGGAGTATCTGTTTTCTAGCAATTAGGCAGCTGCTACTTAAAATCCACAGTGGTAAATGCTGGTTATGTTTGGTTTGGAAAGCAAGTGTTGTTTTGTGCACATTCTGGTACTTTGCAGTGTGTTAATGAGAACGTGTTGTTTCACGCTGTCTTCTCACCCACCGCTACTTATGACCTTTCCCTCCTCATCTGGCTGGGGCATGACTTCATCTATTTTCTTTTCCTCTTTCGTCTTTTTCCCAGGATTTGCCTTTGAATACTTTTGAATTTCCCTTATCAAGAGTCAATTCACAATCTTTCAAATGTATAGACTTGTGGAGGAGTCTGACTGGGTTGAAATATGTTGGATAATTTATTACCAAAATCTGTGTATGAAATATTTAGGAACTCCATTTGAGTTTCCTAAATAGTTGGAGAGCTGGCTCCACAGTGTGGATTGGGAAAACTGGCAGACAAGTGGACATTAATGGACTGTAGACATAACAGCACTCATGCTGGCTTCTGTACAAGAAAAATGAGCAGCTTTGAGCAAAGAGTTGTGCTTTAGCCGTGTGCTAATGACTGCTGTATGTACAAATCACTCATAAAATATGATGCGAGCATTGTGATTTTGTGGATCACATTATAAAACCTAATTTTATTTGCTTATGGTAATTACATAAGATCTCAGCATAGATGCATTGTTTGAAAACTGGCTGAATATTAGAGATGACACAGACAAACAAAATGCTGCTGCAATATCCCTTTGCTTATGTGTTTGTGGTATATGCATGTGCAAGTGTGTATGTGTATTCATGTATGTGCATGCTCATGTTGGGGGTATACATATGAGTGGGTGTGGACTGCTGTGCATTGAAGTCCAGAGATCAACCTAGGATCTCACAGTCTTTACAGCACATGGATTACAAGTATTTGCCATGACCCTTTGCCTTCTAAGTGGTTCCTGGTGCTTGAACTCAGGTCTCTATGATTACCCAGCAAGCAGTTTAACAGCTGATCTCTCTCACGCGCAGGCCCTTTTCTACAGTACTCAGTGGCATGATACTCTTCTATCCTCATGTAATCTTGAATATTGCCAGTTCCAGGGTAATATTTTCTTTTCCAAACAAATCACCTACATGATTCTCCAGGTAATTTTGCATTTCTCTCAAGTCTTTACACAGATATTACCTAAACGTGTCAAGAAAGGTGAGTTAATCCATCCTTCTTCCTTGATCCCACTGCATCTTGTCTATGGACTGTAGGATGATTCATGCCACAAAGTCATCTATGTAGTGTGTGTTTTAGCAGTATGATAAATGATCAGCTTGAGAAGTCTCTAACATTATTAAATACAAGTTAACTCTGTTGAGAAGAGGCAATATTGTTCTTTCTCAACAATTCTAACTCTTTTACATAATTGCACTAACTAAATACTTCTGAAGGAATTGCTTTTGTAGACATGTCTCATGAACTCTCTTAAATCATTTTACTTTAATGCAGAATTTAATATCACTAAGTTACTCAACAGCCTTAAGGCTATATCTTGTAGAAACTCTTAAATCTATTCTACCTTGTCACTCAAAGTCCCATCTCTTCTCTCCTGGATATCCTCATCTTTTCTCTAAAGTAACAAAATATCCTATCTTAAAAGTAGCAATAATAGGGGGCTGGAGAGATGGCTCAGAGGTTACAACCACTGACTTCTCTTAAAGATGTCTTGAGTTCAATTCCCAGCAACCACATGGTGGCTTACAACCATGTAATGGGATTGGATGCCATCTTCTGGTGTGTCTGAAGAGAGCAATGGTATACTCATATATATAAAATAAATAAATCTTTTTTTTAAGTAGCAATAATAAAATACAGACAATTTCTTTCCTACTATGAACCCTAAAAGCCAGCTCTGTGTAGTTTCCCTCCCTGAATTCTGATATTAACTAGAACATTAAGAATTATAAAGAATAAATAAAATATATTTTACTTTAATGAATCTTACTATCATCTTGGGCTTCTAGGATTCAGTGATTAACAGACACTCAAATTATGTCGGCCACTCATAATTTTTAAGGTTACAGACACATAAATACTTTCAGCAAATAACTGGAAAACAAACTATAATATCTGTGAAATATATACACAAATGAGTAAATCAATGACTATAAGTCAGTGTACATTATACTTCTAAGGTCAATAAATGTGGGTTGGATTTGATTAAGAGGCTCCTTGAGTTTAAAAGTTAAAAGCTTTCCACAAACAGTGTCATCATGATTAAACAAAGATACTCAAATTTGGAGTTGTGTATAATAAAAATAATTCAACTCTACAAGAAAATTATAGAAATGAGAACGGAAAATTTAGGCTTTTATGAATAAAGTTCTTTCTATTTGATACATGTATGAGGTAACTGTTAGAAATCATTTACTTTATAAAACTTTCTTTCTTGTAATCACCTGGCCAATGGCGATGAAAACACAAGGGAGCTGATCATCATTTCTTAACAGTTTGGTATTTTGTCAACCAGAAATGCAAACGTGAAGTTACTTGAAGATATGAAAGCTCTACAACATCAATTCTTTCAGTTGAAGACAGTTTGAAGCATTCAAAAATTAGGGAAAGGGACATGGCTTTGTATCGTTAGAGAAACAGGAGATAGAAGAATTGTTCTGATTGAGAATACACTTAGCTTGTGTGAGGTCAGAGCCAGTGATCTTACATATTTTAAGAAATCTCTTCACTTGGGATGGAGTTCAGTGATAAAGTGCTTGACTCACATGCACAAAATCCTCATTTTCTTCCACAACAATTTAAGACAAAGAATGGTGATGTGTATAAAATATTTCTACAAAATAAAGCATAGGCTTTAAGTGTGTGTAGTTTTGTACAGCGTGTGTACACACATGCACCTGCCTTTCTAAGTCTTATTACATTGGACTGAAGGTAGGAATTTGCCTCAGCATATACAGTTACTTAACGTTGGCACCTGTCACACTAAAGAACTTGACCCTTCCTTATAGCTCTGATACCATTATGTTTGGTGAGCTTTTAAAAATTGAAACCAAGAGTTGGAAATAAAATGTAAAAACTCAGTTAAGGGATAAATGGACCGAAACCGGGAATTACCTGAGGTGGAAAAAAAAAAAACATAGCAGTGACTATTTCATAGGATAAATTACTTCATCTGAATCTGCCTTGAGCTGATTGCTAAGGATTGGAAGAAGAGATCTGTCTCTTTACCTTCATTCCTCTATCCAACATTTATTAAATGCACTAGCACTGGGTATCGGACAGATAGGCAAAATCCTCCCAAAATTAAAAACCAGGTTTAGTAGAGGTAGGTAAGAATTGATGAGAAAGGAACAATATTAAAATATTTTGATTAATTTTGTACATACATATATGTGACAAGATAAAAGAAAGTAATATATTCTAAAATGATGTACTATTAAAAGATTCATATGTATACTATGGCATTTATGTAGCAGGAATGCAAGATTCTTCATAAAGGAAAACACTTGTTGAACTCAATCTTGTCTGCTGTGTCTTGAGGCCATTCCACTGGATTAGCTACATGTGAAGGGACAGGTAATGCAGGAGAATTAGGTCCATGCATATCCGTGAAAACTGTATTAGTCACAATGGAATTCTCCAGTGAGTGTTGGTGCTTTCCTTGACACAAGAGGCTCTTTTCTGGGCTTATGAATGTACTGAAGGAAAATGGAGAGCTATCATTCCAAGTGGGTTGTGTGAGACATTTGCAAAACCTTAGGCAAGATGCCACATTCTTCAGGGTTCCTGCTGTTGAGGGAAGGTCACTGTACACAAGGCAGAGAGGAACAGCTGGTATAAAGGAAATTGCAAAAGCCAGATGCCAACGTGTCTTCCATTACAGGGGAGACTTGTTTGCAATGGCCCACAACACCACTATACAGCCCACCAAGCATGTCCGCTGGTCCTTTACCTGTTGGCCTTCTGCTCTCAGCCACTTCTTATTCCCTCACTACAGGGCACAGATGTTCAAGGCTCTAGAAGGTCTCTGTTCCTTCTTCTCAATGTAATCTTTTCTTTTATTTCCCCGGAGTGTAGGCTTGTTTGGGTCTCAACTCTGTTATTTCTCTCATATTTTCTAATCTGATTTTCAATGACTAATATTTACCATTTGCTCTCACTCAATATCCCTCTGAATATCATATCATTGCCCATGTCAAGGTTACTCAACTTTAGTTTTAGCTTAATTGTGGATTACTCAGCAGGATGAAGGGAAAAGCATAAAGATGAATATATTAGGTATAAATTTATCCAGATACATATAACACATTTTTTGAGGGTAGTGGTGAGCCATTGAAGTATTTAAAATGGAAAAATAGCCAGTTATTTGTTTTTAAAAGTATAAATGATAGATTTTGACAATACTAGAATAAAGAGAAAGACAAAGGAACTATCTCAGGAGAGAGAGAGAGAGAGTGAGAGAGAGAGAGAGAGAGAGAGACAGAGAGACAGAGAGACAGAGAAGAGAGAGAGGATAAAGTCCCAAATCAAAAATTAGTAGAAAAATATTGAGTTTATAAAGTACAGAGAGAGTAAAGAGAAGTGGAGAAAAATAATAAGATAGTTTCTTTCAGATACAATCGGCTAGATGGTGGCAGTACCATTAACCGGTATCAAATATGAAAAAATGAAAGTTGATTTGATTAGATGCACTTATTACAGTAGTTGTGGAAAGATACATATATTAGGATTAAAGCATATTCATGTTTATAATTCATCAGTGTACCGGACTAGAAACTTACATCTGTACATTGCCACAGGCACATGACAGGTAGTCCTGAGGTGAGAACAAAAGAAGAGACAGCTTACAGGAGGACAGAGACACCTTAACAATGTTCCCACCTTCCTTTCCTACTCCTCCATATCTTTGAGAGTCATTAAATAAACTGCCTCTCCCTCTATCCCTCAGTCTGCTCAGCTGAGACTTAGGGAGGAACATGATTTCTTGATCCAGTGCTGCTGTGGTACAGGATTCTTCAGATCAGCAGCTGTGAACACTTGCTGGGAAGTGTCAAGCAGAACCCAGTGAAGGGCAATCCATCAAATGTCCTGCATGTAACTGTAAGCAAACACAGAAGAAAATATACATCAAGCATTTGAGGATAACTATCAAATAGAAAATCAAAACAGAATTTCAGAGCTGGAAAGGTATACCACACTTTAGTCAATAGGGCCATGTATTAGAAATATTTTTGAATATTATTAATCTGTGTATTTGCATGTCTATGTATGCCTGTGTGTGTTGTGTATGACCATGTATAAGTGCTCATGCCAGTGCATATGTCAAAGTCAGAGGAGGATGTTGATATTGGCCCAATCATTATTTTTTTCATTTTTTATTGGTTATTTTATTTATTTACATTTCAAATGTTATCCCCCTTCCCAGTTCCCTCTCTCTATCCACTCCCCCTTCCTCTATGAGGGTGTTCCCCCAAACACCTACCCTTCCTTTCTCAGCATCCTAGTGTTCCCCTATTCTGGGTCATCAAGCCTCCACAGGATCAAGAGGAGCCCCTCCCAGTGATGCCAGATAAGGCAATCCTCTGCTACATATCCAGCTGGAGATATGGGTACCCTCTAGGTACTCTTTGGTTGGTGGTTTAGTCCCTGGGAGCTTTGGGGCTCTGGTTGGTTGATATTGTTGTTCTTCCTATGGGATTGCAAACCCCTTTAGTTCCTAAAATCCTTGTCCTAACTCCTCCATTGGGGGTTCGTGCTTAGTCCAATGTTTGGCTGTACATATTCATATCTGTATTGGTCCATCTTTAGCAGAGCCTCTCTGGAGACAGCTATACAGGGGTCCTGTAGAACTTCTTGGTATCAGCAATAGTGTCTGGGTTTGGTGTCTGCAGGTGGGATGGATTCCGAGGTAGGACAGTCTCTGGATGGCCTTTCCTTCAGTTTCTGCTCCACTCTTTGTCCCTGCATTTCCTTTTGACAGGAGGAATACTGAATTAGTATTTTTGAGGTGGGTGGGTATCCCCATCCCTCAACTGGGGGCCATACCTACCCACCAGATATGGTCTCTACAGGTTCTATTTCTCCTTTGTTGGGTATTTTGGCTAATGTCCTACCTGTTAGGTCTTTAGAATCTCTTGGGTCCCTGCCATCTGGGACTTTCTAGTGGCTAGCCCCAGTTGCCCCTCCCCCACCGCTATACACCTCCTTTCAAATTCCTGATGCTCTGTACTTCTTTCCCATCTCCTCCCATTTCTAAACTGTCCCCCTTTCCCCCCCTCCTCTCCTTCCCAGATCACTCTCTCCCTCTACTTCCCAGAGATTATTCTCGTCTCCCTACTGAGTAGGACTGTAGCATTCTTTACATTATTCCTTGAGACAAAATCTCTCACTGAAACTGGAGTTGGCAGCCAAGGAGCCTTAGTGTCTCTCCTGCCCCCACATCCTACAGTGATGAGGATACAGGATTAGGTACAGTCACACCCAATATTTTTCATGGGTGTTGTGGATCTGACCTTAATTGCTCATGCTTTCACAGAAAATATACTTATCCACTGAACCATATATCCAGTTCACCAATTACTTTTAAATTTACTATAGTAATAAGAGCACAAAATTTAAATATCATTTTATTCAAAAAAACTTTTGGTGGAATTTGAATTTATATAACAGAGATACTTCACCCATGAAACATCTACAATGTGACTGCCTAAAAAAGACCAGAATAATGATAAACCTAATCCATGTGTATGTAGGCTATAGCAATAGAAAAAGAGGCCATGAATCTGAAAGAGAAGATGGGGAGCTCTATGGGAGTGCTTAGATCAAAGAAGGAACAGAGAAATGTTGTGATTATATCATAATCTCAAATATTAAAAAATACAGGGAATTAATGCCTTTTGAGAGAGGAAGAACTAGACAACCTCCCCATCCCCTGGGGATGAGCTCTCCAACTGATTATTCAGTACAAAATGGTCAACCCTGCTTGGCTCAGTGTTAACATCCTTAATTCCAGCACTGGGGATGTGAGGCAGGTGAATCCCTGTGACTTTGAAGTCTATTTAGTCTACATAGTGAGTTCCACCATAGCCAGAGTTACACAAAGAGAGCTGGTTCCACAAATGAATGGTTGATAAATAAATAAATAAGACAAAGGGGTCAGTCTTGAAATCATACACACACAAGCCACACTAAGTGACTCAGCAGTTTGCATTTACATATTTATGTATTTGTGTGTGCATGTACACACATGAGCCCTCACATGCACACATGTGTAACAATAATAATTTTAAACAGCCCATTAGTTTGAGAGGGGTGACGATGGAGGGAGTGGAGATGAAGGGAGGAGACAGGAGAGGAGTTGGAAGGAGAACAAGAATAGGGGAAGGGTTGCAATTACATTTTAATTTTAAAATTTTAATAAAAAATAAGAGCTTTATCTGACAAAAATGAAAGGAAGAAAGATCTATAGAGCATTAAATAAGTTATAAAACTGCAATATTTAAGTGATCTAGTTCTAACACAATTAGATAGTGATAAATAAATATTACAGAACTTACATATGGGAGTTAGTTTTTCTCTCTCATGAGAAATATATCATAGAGACATCACAAGCCATTGAGCAAGGGAAAGATTATTTAATTAAACTCTCTTAGTAATCAGTTTGCTAATTGGAAAATAATGAATATGTGTACTTACCTCATATGTTATATCCAAATAAGACAAAAATTGCCAAAGTCCATAGATGAAATCTGAAAGAAATAAAAAATAATGACTTATTAATTCAATTGAGGTAATGAGATTCAAGTAACTTACATATATTACAAGAAAAATGAACTTGTGATACATAAAATAGATCACTTGTTCAACAAAGGGTAGAAAATCAAATAATGTAATTTCAAAGCTCACATTAGGGGCTGAGAGAATAGTTCAGTAGATAAACTCTGTTTCACAAGAGTGAGGCCCTATGCTCAGATGCCCAGAACCTATATAGAAGCCAGGCAAGCATGCTGGCTGCCTGTAATTTGAGCAGCAAGAGGGAGAAACAGGGGATCCCTGCAGCTAGTATAACCTAAATAGGCAATTCTGGAATCCATGAGAAGACCCAACCTATGGGTCTCCATATGCAATCACATACCTTTGTTTGCCCCTACACATGGGAATACATAGACCACTGGTCCATACACATGCAAAAAGAAAATAAGAGAAATGTCATGCCAAGACAAAGTTTTATTTCCATTGATAGTATTAATTTTAAATGACAATTTTACAAACAAGTTTTAAAAGTCCACTAACTTCCCTAGATAATCAGGCAGTGGTAATGGCCTGACATGCAAAGAAAGCAAGCATAAAGACATTTAATAGATACATTTAAAATATGCTACTTATCTGTGTTCCAAAAGGAAGCTTAAATGAAATATAACACATTTCATTAAAAATCAGACATATAAAATACATATTGTGATAAATTTTTGATTATGTACAGTATGATAACAATTATCTCAGAAAATTGGAGACAATTATGAAAGTTGAAACTATTTACACAGTAGCTCTACTTCTAGAAATCTATTATTGTCTATATTAGCTCTCCATCTATCTATCTCCCTGTCTATTTGTCTATCTACATCTCTATCTATCTATTTATCTACCTATCATTGATATGTCTATATATTTATCATTTATTTTTTCCATTTATTACCTATCAACCATCTATCATTTATCTATCAATTATTATCTATCATCTTATTTTTACTGTATTTAATCTTCCCTCATATATTACATTTCTAACACTGTTTCTCCTCCCTTTTCCTCTTCCAATATTCCCCCATCCACTCCTCCTCCATATCTCTTCAGAAAACAGAAGACCTCTGATGAATATTAACCAACAATGCATATCAAGTTGCAGAAAGCACCATCATATTAAAGCTAGACAAGGCGACCCAGTAGGTAGGAAAGTGTTCCAAAATCAGTCAAAAGAGTCAGAGACAGCACCTATCCCCACTGTTATGAGTCCCACATGAAGTTCAAGCTACATAACCATATCATATGAGCAGAGAGCCTAGGTCAGACCTATGCAGGCTCCCTGAATGTCAGTTCAGCCTCTGTGAAGCCCTATGAATCTAGGTTACTTGATTTGTGGGTTACTCTTGGTATTCTTGAATCCTTAGTTCCTACAATCATTCCACCCCTCTTCCTTGGGGTTTGCCAAGCTCCACCTAATGTTTGACTATGGATCTCTGCATCTGTTTACATTAGTTTCTAGAGGTCTGTTTACATTAGTCTTTCTGATGATGGTTATGCTAGGTCCCTGTCATGTCTGTCCATTGAGTATGACCTTCCTCACTCAGGATGCTCTTTTTTCTACTTCCATTTTTCCCTGCAAATTTCATGTCATTGCTTTAAATAGGTGAGTAATAATCCATTGTGTAAGTGAACCACATTTTCATTATCCATTCTTCCTTTGAGGGACATCAGGGTTGTTTCCAGTTTCTGGCCACTACAAATGAAACTGCCATGAACAGAGTTGATTCAGTTTCTTTGTGGTAGAATGAGTGTCCTTTGGGTATATACCCAAGAGTGGTATAGCTAGGCCATGAGGTAGATCAATTTCCAATTTTCTGAGAAGCTGTCATATTGATTTCCAAATTGGCTGTACAAGTTTGCACTCCCACCAGTAATAGAGGAATGTTCCCATTGCTCCACATTCTCGCCAGCATGAGTTGTCACTCTTGTTTTTGATTCTGACAGGTGTAAGATGGAATCTCAGAGTCATTTTTTGATTTGCATTTCCCTGATGGCTCAGGCTTTTTAACATTTTTTTAAGTGCTTTTCAGCCATTTGAGATTCCTCTGCTGAGAATTCTCTCTTTAGATCTGTACCTCATTTTAAAATTGGGTTATTTAGTTTATGGATATCTAGTTTCTTGAGTTCTTTATATTTTGAAAATTAGCTCTCTATCAGATATAGAGTGAGTGAAAATCTTTTCCCATTATGTATGCTACCATTTGTCCTGTTGACAGTGTCCTCTGCCTTACTGAAGCTTTACAGTTTCATGAGATCTCATTTATTAATTGTTGATCTTAAAGCCTGAGCCACTGGTGTTCTGCTCAGGAAATTGTCTCCTGTGTCAATACATTTAAATCTACTCTCCAGTTTCTCTTCTATTAGGGTCAGTGTAACTGGCTTTCTTCTGAGATCTTTGATCCATTTGGACTTGAGTTTTGTGTAGGGTGATAGATATGGATTGTACTGGATGGTTTTGTGTGCCAACTTGACACAAGCTGGAGTTATCACAGAGAAAGGAGCTTCAGTTGAGAAAATGCCTCCATGAGATCCAGGGGTAAGGCATTTTCTCAATTAGTGATAAAGGAGGGAGGGCCTCTTTTGACTGGTACCACCTGTGAGCTGATAGTCTTGGGTTCTATAAGAAAGAAGGCTGAGCAAGCCAGGAGAAGCAAGCAAGCCAGTAAGCAGCATTCCTCCATGGCCTCTGCATCAGCTCTTGCTCCTTGACCTGCTTGAGTTCCAGTCCT
The DNA here is from genome assembly GCA_019843965.1 of Rhynchomys soricoides. Lineage (NCBI taxonomy): Eukaryota > Metazoa > Chordata > Mammalia > Rodentia > Muridae > Rhynchomys > Rhynchomys soricoides. The sequence continues at coordinate 11,800,533 of JADRCH010000011.1, forward strand.
GACTTCCTTTGGTGAGGAACAGCAGCATGGAAGTGTAAGCTCAATAAACCCTTTCCTCCTCAACTTGTTTCTTGGTCATGATGTTTGTGCAGGAATAGAAATCCTGACTAAGACAAATTGGTACCAGCGTAGTGGGGTATTCCTGTGACAACCTGACCATGTTTTAGGGAGCACTGTGGAAGGACTTTGGAACTTTGGGCTAGAAGATCCATTCTGTGTTAAGAGCCTTGTGGGGTGTTGTGTAGGAGCTTGGAAGATAATGTTGAGAACAGTGCAGAAGATGGAGGCCTGGCTTGTGAAATTTCAGAGGGAAATTTACTGTGTTAAGACTACTGATCAATGAGCATTGGAGATCTTTCTATACATTTCTTTCTATAATGTACCCTTATTGAATTCTATTAGTCAACAATGGTAATAGAAGTACCCATAAACATTCAGCTTACACATAATTTTTCTATCAAAGAAAAGCAAGTAATGTAAAGAGACGTTAAGGAGAATTAGTGCTTTAAGATAAAAACAAATTGAAACTTTTATTTTAGAAAAGCACCATCTCCAATTGATCTGAGAACTTCGTGAGTTGTCTGTTTCCTCACGTCAACACTGCTGATCTTGTCTATCGTTAATCCATGTTTCTCTTGGTGATACCTGTGATAAATAATCTTTATAGAAAGAGAATCTGGTTATGTCCTGTCCATGCCAATGTCCCTTCAGTGGCATATAACTGCCTCTGGACTGTAGTTGAAGCTCTGAAATGCCCATTTATATTCCTCTTTCTGCCTCTTCTCTCTGTTTTCCATCCCCTATCAAACCCTCTTTTTTGTCACTTAGGTTTTCTCAGCTATGCCTGCATCATGGATTCTCTGTCAGCATACACCCAGACCTAGCACTGATAGCCTTACCATATGCTCCCAAAGCATTCCCTCACCCTCTTAACAAAGCTCATCACCTTACGTCAGCTCACACTACGTCTCTCTAGCATTGCCTCTGTAATCTAACCCTCAACTTGGTTATGGGCATATAATGGTCCCCAAAATGTTTATTCAATTAATTAGTACATATTATTGATAGGCAGTAGAGCTATATACAGACCTGTACTCAGTTGCAATGTTTTATCTTGAAATACATATTTTTAAAAAGTGATGTTTTATCTGAGACTTCACTCTTTGAATAGGTTCGGTTTTATAGAAAGTTGAGCCTGAATTAGAGTTCTTGTGTATCCATTCTCCATTGTCCCTAGATTATTAATATCTGTATGTCTGTGATGTATCTGTTACAAGGTGATGATTCAATATTGACTCATATTATTAAGCAGAATTTATTGTGTGCATCATGATTCACTTAAGGTTTTCATATTTTACATTAGGAAATGACAGTTTAAACTTAAATGTCTTAGGACTTCAGCCAAAGTATGGGCTGACAGTTGTGAGATTGCCCTATGATATTTAATAAGTGACAAATACTTGTTTCATAAAACACATACAACAGGTATAGGACTAGTTCCAGAGTTTTCAAACCAGAAGGAACTTGTCTCCTAATCTTCTTGAACTGCAGGGTCAATGAACCTCTTGGTCATTTGGTAGCAGAAAATCCCATGCCTAGTGAGAGAAGAAAAAGTCTGTGAACCTGATGTTGGCAGAGAAAGGGAACAGAAAAAAAAAAAGTGTGTCCAAAGATGTAATAGCTTAAGCCAAATACTGAAGTTTGACCAGGACTTAACCTAACATTAAGAGGAGTAGAAATATTATAATCTGAAGAATAGCATATGTTACTACAGAAAACAAGAGCTATAGGGCTGCACTGGTGATTATAAAAAGCAAGATTCAGTTACAAAGGGAGAGAGTAAAGCACATTCACTAAAGAAGGACTTTCGCTTCAGTGTTCAAATGGACTCCTAGTTAGGTCAGCCTATTTAATGGGAGATCATCAGCTTTGCTTTATAGTAAAGGAACCCCACTTCCACAGGAAAATAAGTTTAAACTTATTTAAAAGTCTGTCCAATATTTTAAGCACTTAGAAGGTGTTTAATTTTGATTGTCAACCTGATTTGGTCAGGGATTAGTTCAAAGCCTTGTCTCCAAGAGGGTCGATGATATTTTCTGGAATGTTGAAGACAGTTGGAAAGACCCTCTCCATGACAGGTCACCTCCTTCTCATAGTAGCCTAGGTAGAAGGAGGTCTAAAAGGAAAACAGTATTTCTTGTTCCTGTCCTAATTAACTCTGGGCCAGTGAGTACACCTATGACATTCTGATACTCACACCACCAACCTCTGGCAGGATACAGCTGCCTCTGCCATCCAACATGGATTAAAGACTAGTGTATCTCCAGAATCTTTCAGACCTTAAGTACCTGATTCTGCCTGCTGAGGTGCCCAGTTCTGTGTACTTATCAGCAACCATCTCTTCAGTGTTCAGATAGCATTATTGGACTGCTCCAACACGTAAGATAAGACGTGAGATATTTTAGAAGGGTAAAATAAAATTTCTGCTGATCTGAAAAACATTGAGCCATATTGTCCCAAAATAGTCAGTGTTAAGTGGACATTATACTGTAGTTTGCTAGAATAAATTTAAAATATCAAGTAGAGTGGTGCTGAGTCTAGCCAAAGTCAAAGGGTGAAACTAGTGTCAGAAACAACAAACATACAAACAAACAAAAAACATGCATTCAACTTGCAGAACAAGACATGAAAAATTTCAAGGTTCTGAAGTTATGCACTACAAACAAAGTTTATAAAATGATGTATACTCTGAAATAGACAAAACATATGGGTATAATAATTGATTTTAGATGCTTCCTTGCTTGGATTATGGGCTATTTCCAGGTCTGAAAAGGCTTTACTTGCATCTGGGTGAATCTGTGAAGGTTTTACATAGGAGGTGTTCTCTGATTTGGAACAGTCTGGTAAGAAGGGCCCTTCCAATCCCTTAGTATGATCACTGTCCAGTCAGCTGGGCACCAGAGAACAAAACTAGTGAAAATACAAATGTGCGTTTCAGAAGGCTGACAACAGACTTCCTGGCTTTTTGTTCTAGGCCTTAAATCTCTAGGCATGTCAGCCTGTGAACTTTAGGATTTACACACCAGTTCTGGCTATCCATCTTACAGTGAGAGTTGAATGCTCAGAATCCCTGAATCTGAGACCGTCAACCAGGACTGAGCCATGGCAGCATGAAGATGCCCTTTCAAAAGGCTTTGTCCTCTTCCATTCCCCACAGTCATTTTCTGTCTTTCTGAATACCCTGGTAATCCTTGTCCCCAATGGACCGAATCTCTATGAAAATATTAGTATTATATCAATGATCACCAACATTACTATAATTTACTGCAGAAATTCCCTTACTGTATTATCAGACTTTATGGAAAGATCTGCAAAAAACATTTCTAAGACAAGTAACAAAGCCTAAACTGTATTCAACAAAACCTTTCAAATTAAGGACAAATGGGAAAACATCATTATTTGTGAAACTTTCACATCATGATCAAAACAGTCAGAACTCAAATGAGGAAATTGAGAAAATGAATAATATAATTAGTGCTGTAGCTTCTAGGCAGAAAATATATACATTTTTAAACTATTCAAATATTCATAAGGCATTAATAAATATTGATTATATCCTGGGTCTCAAAAAATTCTCAAAAGAGGAAGAATAAACCATGCCAATCCTTGCAGTTTCTATGAAATAAAAATTAACTTTAATAACAAAAGCATTACTTACAGAATAAATTAAGTCTCCGAAGAACCAAAAATAATAACTAAGGAATTCAAAGAGTATACCAGGATACAAAATCTCAAGTAAGAATACATCAAAAAGTTGATAATGCACAAAAATATGCATTTTGAAAATTCACAAATTCCATAAAATAAGGAAATTGAAGTTAACAGAATAAATAATCTTCCCCTAGAGATTTGGAAGGCATTATTCTGTGGAACCCTAGAGATTTCTGCTTCAGGAATTATACAGTTTCTTGATTTTTAGCGAAATCAATGTAGATGGTGCTCAAAAGGACCTGTGAGTGTCATTAAGGTCCAAAGCTTGCTCACCTTAAGTGAGGTGAATAAGATGACATGCTTATCCCAATCTCATGATCTCTTTAACAGTGAGTCTAGAGACCAAAAATAGGTTTTTTTTCATACTTTATTTACATTTCAAATGTTTCCCCCTTTCCAGATCTCCCCTTTGGAACCTCCCCGTTCCCTCGCCCTCCCCCTGCCACTATGGGGGTATTTTGAAGACACTGTAGCAGGTGCATAAGTAGAAGGATAGCATGGTGAGAAACGTGTGCTGTCCATAAAAGCTGAGAGAAGCTGCCAGGTGACAGCTCTGTAGGATTAAGCCTCAGTCCTGCTCTAGCAAGAAAGTATATTCTACAAACAAGCAGAATAATCTCACTATACTCTGAAGATAGTCTGAGCAACTTGAATATGTGCATGAATGTGTGCTGTTTATGTGTGTGCACATGAGCTTGTGGAAGCATGCATTTTTGTGTGTCTGTGCACATAAGGGCCAGGAGCTGACATCATGAGTCCTCTCTTATCATTCTCCACTATATATTTCAGAGACAAACTTTACCTTTGAACCAATTGGCAAGGCTGCCTGACCAGAGAGCTCTGGGGATCCAATTGTCTTCACCTGTGTGAGTTATAGACACTCACACCCAGGCCTGGATTTTACGTGGGTTCCTGGATCCAAACCCAGGTCTTTATGGTTTTGTAGCAGGTGATTTACCAATTTAGATATCTCCCATCCTCTCAACATCTTGAGTCTAGCTTATTACAACCTAAGAAAGTCAGCTAATATGGGTATTGTAGTAAATGGAAAAAAAAAAAAACATTTATAATACAGCCCAGAAACAGTAGAAGTCTTTGAAACCAGGATCCAAAAATATGAGAGTAATATTACTTAATAAGTAAAGAAAGTGAGAAAATGAAAATATATATGTCACTAGTGATTTTCAAACTATAATGGAATAGATTTATTTCTAAAAGAGACTCATGGGAACTTTTGTAAAAAGAGAAATTCAGCTCATTAGATATATTTAAAAGATTATTTTAGACACAAAGAAATCCCTTTTTAGATTAATTACATATAAGAAATCATGGTTGTAAAATTAGGTACTGATGAAATACTATTTTTTGTGAAAAATTGGTTTCTCATACTGACTGAAGAGGTTCTAGAGATCCCCAAGCTTGGTGTTTCTTCAGTGAGTTGTGCAAGCCTTGAAGTGGGCACTTTCTGTTTGCTTTTTTCTTCATCAACACAGATAAATGAGAAATGCCACAGTTCAGCCCATTAAACTACTATGTTGTTGTTACCAATGATAAAACACAAAGCTTACACAAATAGAACAAACAGTGTGGCTTTCACATGATGAATTGAGACAGAAAATAAAATATAACAGTAAATCAAAGTTGACAAACATTATCAAAAATTGGCCCCTAGGAATTCAAGAAAGGGAAAGATCGTAAATTGAAGACAGTTTCAGTCTGTTCTTCTTTCTTCAACCTCTATAAAATTGTAAGACTATGTGAAACCCATTTTCAAACACTAGACAAGAGTCCTTGCACATGACACACACAAGGCATAACAGATAAAATAGTGTGGCAAGGAAAGAATCACCTCGAAGCAGCTTCAGCAAGTGCCACCAGATGAATCTCACCAGAACCTGCTGAGGTAAGGAAACAGGGAGAGATGAAAAGGATGCAACATGATCATGCTGAGGAGAGATAAACACGGTGAAGCAGTAATAACTTGTAGAGAGAAAGTCTAGCATGTTATAATTCAAGTTACTGTTGAGGTAAGCAATGAAATAACAATAGAAATGAAGATCAAAATGTACATTTTAATAAACCCTAAAGAAGTTCTGTTGTTGTGGTAAGACCTTTTTTAAAACACATAGTACTTTTCAAAGAACACAATACTACTTAAAGGGGATTTCCTCTTACACAAAATATTTTTGTTTATATTTAATGTAGGTAAAAAAATTTAAAGGCATAGCAGTGTGTATTCAGCAATACATGCATACATACAGATATATATATATTGAATAATTTATAGTTTTATCATTGTCTTTTTAGTATAATAATAGGCATGTTTGAGAAAATTTTTATGTGAATTTAATCTAAAGGTGAACACATTAAGTATGCATTATGGATATCTTTATTTCATGTGATTTTAAAAATTATCTTTTTATCACAAAAATGCTGTTAAGTATTTGGAATAAAAACCAAAAAACTAATAGACCTCCACTTATACTTTGAATTCACTCTCATGTAGATATGAAAGATAAACAATTTTTAATATTTTTGACTTAAAATGTACTGATCTGTTGCAATTAAAGTCCATAGCTATAGGAATTAATCTTGAACAGAACGTAAGTCACTTCACACTTAAGTTCTGACCACTGACTCTCAATATGAAGTCTGGATGCAATGATTTAGATATTGACGTAATTAGACTTCATAAACAGCTTTACATGATTCATAGAAGGTTAATCCTAATTACTGTAAAACCATTCCTTCTATTCTCATCTCTCTTTATGGTGGATATAAGCTGACACATATTAAACAATCCCAGAAAGGTATTTGATAAGCAAAAATAAAATTTTTCCTGTTGTATTGAAGGCCATTTGGAGCATCTTGCCCTATCTTCCAAATTTATACTTTTATTTTTCCCATAATAATCAATGATCAAAAGACAACATGAGGCATTATAGTATTTCAAATCATTAGAAAAGTTATTTAATATTCATAGCTATTGGAAAAGAAAGAAAACTAAGTCCTCTCCAAAATAAAACCAGTAAACATGGTCTACATATGCTGAGGGCTCAGATAAAATCAATATGAATGGTCAGTATAGTATACCACCTAACATCTAATTGAGCCAAACATTACTAAAATCTTTCTTCATAGTTCCTTAATGTTCAATTCTACTAACAAGGTCCCTGTTTGTGCACACTGGCAAGATGAAATTCCCATGAGAGTTACTGTTGACATAGTTTTCTCTCCTGCATATGCTGACATCCTATTGCAAATACTTTGCAAAATTTTAAGGAAAACCTCTATCATCTACCCTGAACCAATATGTTTACTTTTATTTTGAGTTTTGAGGGATGCTCAGAAAACATACTGGTCAATTTGTATAAGATTGTCCTATTCTTCATTTTAAATTAATTCTACCAAATGCATGAGAAGTCTTTGTTTGGTCTGCTTAACATGTCAGTGTGCACTGATGAAGCAAGTTTAATTATAATAGCATGTGGTCTTTTGTCTTCATGGAGTTTAGGTCCTATCAAGAAAGACAGACATCTGTTAATAACTCATGTATAAACAATTATATTGACAATGGCTACAACGAAAAATACTTAGTGGTATCTAACTCACGATAAGAGGATCTGATTCTGCAAAACTTCATAAAAAGTGGATTGCGAGATATGGTTGAAAAATGAGAAGTGAATTTAACTAAAAAGGAAAGGGAAAACACTTTCACTGAACATACTTGGCTGTGTGAAAGTGTCCATCAAGGACAATCTAGTGATGGCTGCCGTTGGCTCTACTGAGATGCATGAAGTAGGAAGACAGCTGAATAGAAGGTCAGGCTTCATATTATTTAAATATATAGGTTATTTGATCTCATTATCCTGAAGTGCTTCAAGGTTTTCCATTTAAAAGGAAGAGGAAGGTGTGAGAGTATTTTAAGCAGTGAAGATTACCAGAGGTAATCAGCTGTTCAAAGGGATCCCTCTTGTCATAGGTGGTAAATGGATAGACACTCTCCTAAGTTGTTGGTCCGGGCTTCCTAATCTCTCCCTTCTCTGGAAGCCTCTCATCTCTGAGAAACACTGAGCATTTTTATACTTACCTCTGCACTTGATCATTCTCAGTTCAGAAATACTCTGTAACCAGGGACAGATCTGAGGCTCAGATACTGCCACAAAGTGGAAAGTAAGCTCTCTGGGTAAATCTTTAGAGTATAGAATCACTCTCCTGAAGAAGCTTGGATGTCATCTCTGCACAGCATCAAAGTGAACTGTCTGGAAGTTCATACCCTAGAAGCAGAGGACCCAGCTTGGAGGCTGCATGTCTGTAACCATCATCCCTGTGACATCTCGTTTTTCATCTCAATTTGTTTCTAGAAAATTCTTGATTTCTGGACCCCTACTATGATTTATTTAGTCATAACTTCTCACTTCCTAAAGAAATTCTGAGGTGTCTATCAGAGAACATCTTTCCATCAAGTTGTTCACTAACTAAGAACACTGAATTCTACATAGTCATTTCATTTTCACTCCCAGTGGTGCCTCTCATCATCCATTTAAGTGTATATAGGACACTGATAGTTTCATTAGACATCATATTTTAAGCTTATGTTTATACTCCATGATTTCCCTGAGGTCCTGAGCACTTATTGAGGAAAGACAAAGAAAAGAGAAGTGTAACACTCAAAGCTTAGAGAATTATTTTAAAGGCTGGGGAGATAATTCAGTGAGTAAAGCAATGGCTGAGGATGCTTGGGGACCCAAGTTCAAATCTCCAGCACTCATGTAATGCTGAACATTGTAGTGGCATCTGTAATCCCAGAGTTCCTACAGAAAAAAGGAAGGCTGGCACAGAAGAATCCCCAGAAACTTGTCACCCAACTAGCCTGGGGTACACACCAATAAACAACAGATCTTTCCTCAAACAAGGTGGCATCCAAAGGTAAATACCTAAGGTTCTTCTTTTATTTACACACGCCACCATGACATACATGTGCCAGTACACATATACATCAATGTGCACTCACATGCATTAAAACCTTTAAATATACATATATAAAACAGAGAACCAACATGAATAAATAAATGCACTGATTTATTAAAATTCATAAGAAAAAATTAGCAATAATTTATTGTATATAGTCTCAATACTTGATATATCAATAAATGATACTGTATATGTTAATCCAGGCTTAGAAAGAAGAGGAACTTCCTTCATCTTGTTATTACCTCATTTGTGATAGGAAAGTTTATCACTTAATACAGTTTAAATTATGTTGAAGCAAGAAAGGGCAGCCACTGTGGTTATTGTTTGAGTCCAACGAAGCTGGCCTGAGTATCTTTGCCTGAAATAATCAGGTTAATCAGAAGCATTCGATTCCAACTCAAGCACTGTGTTAGATGTTTCTTATGACAGGAACTGCACTGAACTGGACACATAAGCCCTTGAAATTCAAAGCTTTCCTCAAGAGCTGCTTCCACTCACATCTTCCTGGCCAGAACCTATCAGAGGCCACATCCAAATTCAAGTGGCCAGGAGAACAAAATTCTGTGTTCTGACAAATTGGAAAAGATAAACAAAAGCAGACAGAGGCAATGCTGCTTAAACTAATGGATCCTACCATTTAATCTATTCCGATGACAACACTTGCTAAGATTTGACATGTCATAATTACCTTTTCTATTATGTTTAATTCCTTTTTTAAGATTAAAAACCCCTTCTCTGCTTATAATTTCTACATTCTATAATCTTTGTCATTTTGATGATTAATATTTTTAGTGCTTTAACTCCAACCAATTACCATAAGACAAAAGCTTTTAAATTGCTTACATTTTGTAAGAGAGGCTATTAATATTCGTGTAACACAAATGAGAACTTTTATATCTAGAAAGCCTAATTGAATTGAACAAGGGATCACAGCCAGGAAGAGTTAGAGGCAGGTTTTGAATCCAAGCTTATTAAATATTTTATTAGTAGATAATGTAGCTACTATAGTATATATTTACTCCATTTCTTAAAGTTAGATCAGGTTTTACCTCTTGTCTAAGCACCCATGCCTTTTACCCAGCTTTATTAATCTTTGTCTACAGAAATATTAAACTATTTTTTAGCATTTTATCAATTTTAGCACTTTGTACTGAACTTCAACTCAACACAAAAGTGGTAAATAAATATGTTAATTGAATTTATTATATATCGAGTTCCTATCTCTGATTTCAACATTCCTGTGTTAGAGGCTTATATCTATTTGTTACTTTATCAATAGTGGGCTATCTCTTTGCTTTGAGAGCACCAGTACCTCCACTCCATAGTCAGTTGTAGCCAACTTAACCACGTTGCTCTTATAAAGAGCTTGTGTATGTGTGTGTGTGTGGGGGGGGGGTTACTCCTTAGGTATAGATATTAATCTGCAGCTATTCCCAGGGAACCGTGTTGGTTAGTTGAGCTGCTCTTGCCTCTTCCCCAAGGGCTTTCACCTCATCTCCACTCTGGAAAACCTCTTGATGGTTACTTGGGTCCTTGCCTAGAAGGATTCACACTGCTGAATCCAGGAGCTATAACCTCTTGTCCTGGTATAAGGTCCTCCAAGCCAGACCTTGTACAGTTATTTCCCACACTTGTGCATACCCTAGTTTCCTCAAACCACAACGGCTTCTCTATTTTTCTCAAAGCTATCAGGACATTCATCTTACTCCAGGCCAGCCTAGTATTTCAACTGCCATTGATTAGGCATGAGTAGCACAGGAAGTATTAACTTGCCAATTACAGGGATAAAATTATCTGTGCTACCAAAGTATGCCCTCTTTCTGAATTCTTGAAGGCAGAATCCTGGCCAGACAGGGACATAGCACTCTTGGATCCTGTTCTGCTTTACCTCATGGAGTACATTGCATACCCTGATGATCAGCATCCTAAATGTCATTCACATCAGTTGTTCATTTCTCCCAGTAACCATTCCTCTACATCTTGGATTTCAGGCATTGGGAGCACCTTGCAAGCTTTTGAAGTGGACGCCTTATTTTTGGTCTTGTCTTCATTCATAGAATTTTACAGAACTATAGCTAGATTGTCCTTTGTAAAATCCAAATTTGCCTGAGCTACTACACAAAACTTCCTGCCACCTGCTTCCTGCTTCCTGTGACTTCCTGCCTCCAGTCTCATTCACCTGATATTCTTTAACAGGCTTAGTGCCTTTTCACCAGCAGATTCTGCATTTATAGGCTAATGCCTCTGTAATCTACACCACCCAACTTCCAGGCTGTAGCACAATCGAATGCCAAACATATCTAAATAACAACGTATAATAAAACTACTGTGCGTTGTTTCCCTAGGATATATGGTTTCTAATTCTCCCCTTGACCTTTCCACTTTGACCTTCCTTCAGATGCTAGCATAGGTCTGTTTCCTCGTCCTTCCCATTTGGTTTAATGCACCCAGCGTCTCTCCCAAGGGATTCTCATGGTATTATGTGAACTGATTTTCCTAACTATTCCGTCCACAATTCTCCCTTGAAATGTTCCCAGTGGACCGTCCACCAATCTTTTTCAACTTTCCATTTAATGGTTTTCTTTTTCTTTTCTTTTCTTTTTTTTTTTTATTTCTAGATGAAACTCCTGGTACTACTCCCAAACTCATTTTCTGAAATAATATTTAAAAGATAATTTAAATATTTTTTGAATCCCAGGAGAAATACATACATGTAGAGAATATTTATAAAGTGTATCTTCATAGTGTACATTTGGGGAGTAATCTTAAAAGATACAACCAGAAAATATGGTATTGTTTTGTCTTTCTCCATTTACAGCTCGTCAGTGATGCTAGTATACTGTAAGCAAGTTCCGAGTGCAAAATACACATTTTGATAAGAGTAGTTAATTCATGAAGTATTTTTATAACATGGCATAAAGTCACCTGGAAGGACAGCATTTTAAGTTCTTATTTCACTACCTGTGGCACCTTTTCAATTTTGTTTACTTTATAATCTGAAACAAAATGAGATTTTTAAAAACAGCTCTTATTGTAGAGTTTGGACTATGAAAAACAGAAACAGAATAAAACAACCATCTCTGCAGTTAGCACTTTCTGGAGAATTGCAGTGATGGTGAGACTGCATGGGGAAGAAGAACAACCATCTCTTCTTCCATGCTGTAAGGCCACAGTCTGACTCAGTGACAGGGACAGCTTGAAAGAAACCCAGCAAATGTCCTGATGACAATCCAGGGGAGGGGGAGAGGCTGGGGGTAGATAATAGGCTTAAAAAAGCATTTTTTAGTTTATTAACTTTTCTGAGTTCATCCAAACTACAGTTATCTTCCTAAATCTCCATGTTTTCTTCTTTGCAAGGAGCGCTTGAGTCTTCGGATTCTTGCAAATGAGCAAAGGTTTTAAATGAACAACTTGTTATTTTTAATTTGCATTATAATTTTGGACAACTTAACTGAAATTAAAGTGCTTTCTAAGGGTTCTGTGTACAAGAGCTTTATGATCTTCCAGAGGACCTGAATTCGGTTCCTGACACCCAAGCTGGGTGATTCTGACACTCCCTTCTGAACTCTACAGACACCAGCACAAGCCTGGCATACATACACACACACACACACACACATACACACACACACATACATACACACACACATACACACACACATACACACACACATACACACACACATACATACACACACATACATACACACACATACACACACACATACACACACACATACATACACACACATACATACACACACACATACACACACACATACACACACACATACACACACACATACATACACACACACATACATACACACACACACATACACACACACATACACACACATACACACACACACATACACATACACACACACATACATACACACACATACATACATGCATACACACATACATATATACACATACATACATATATTACATACACACACACACAAAGTAAATGAATAAATAAATATTTCAAATTCATCTAAGAAATGGGTTGTATCCTTTCTTTCCCTTGATGTACATCATGAAAATATTCATCTTTATTTATAAGTTTTGCAGCACAATATATTCATAGATAAAGAGTGAAAACAGGCCATGAGAAATATTTGAAAATTACCAATTTTCATTTATGTTTTCAGATCTAATTTTAGACTGTGCACTTCATATAAATTCTGTGTAGAGTTCAGCTCAAAGCACAGACCAATTCATAAGTTTCTAATTTATTTTGACTCTTGGTTAACTGCCTTTTTTTTTTTATGTTTCCAAATAAATTTACCACAATATTACATAACTCATACTTAAGTGCCCCTAACATTTCATTTGTCTTTCAGACTGTCATCCCAAGCACTGGCTCTCACACATTGTACAGAACTCATTCAAAGCAGGAGTATAGGGAATCCCGAGTGTCACCAGTCACCAAGTCCTGTCCATCAGTTGAATTACCTCTTTGTGTGATATACTTATGCTGAGGCACACTGTGGCTGTGTAGTATTCTGAGATGCACACACAGTAGGACTACAACGTGATAATATGCACATTTGCAAAAGATCGAAGACTCTTTTGGAAAAGGGCAGTTCAGTGTGGCACATACTAAAGCAACAGGAAAGCCTCTTGGTGAGTTTCCACACTTGCTTTACTTAGGTCTCAGGAGAGGTCTCAGTACTTCCAGTAAGAGAACTGACATGTCACTTCTTTTAGGCAGAGAAAGAATTGAGCTTAGAAAACAGTGAGAAGTATTTTTAAATTGACTGTTTTTACCCACGCTCTCCTAACCTGTTTTAATGTTTACACATTATTGTAAAGCCCTCTTTCAGAATCCGCTCAAAAATATTCAAGTCACTTGTCTCTTTTTGTTTCTCCATTCCCAATGTCTTTTCAATTCCCATTGGTAAAGCTCTCTCATCAGTTCTATGCCCTGCTACCTAGCACATAGAGCGTGGCAGGGTATTGCTTAGACTTGAAGCCTCAATTTTGGCAAAAGAAATGTGTGTATGGCTTTATCGTATTTGGAAAGTTCAAATTGCAAATAAAATCTTTTGGCTTAGAAGGAGTTCCTCTCTATGATCTCTAGTAAATATTTCATATGGCTATCTCAGAAGGACTTGCGAATAGACTCTTAGGCTTGAAATTTTTTTCCTAAGAACCTGAGTTTGGAGATATTTTTGCATTATTTATAGAAGTATAACATGCTTTACTCTAAAATATTTTAATACTTTGATATAAGTGAGGGGAATTCTATGTATCCAATAATTTTAAGTACTGATGATGATAAACAATAATAGTAATAATAACGATAAACACTTGTAGCAGCTGTAGAATGACTTCGGAGATCTTTCTATAAATACTTTCTGTATGTGTTCTACAATACCTATTTTTTTTTTTTTTTTGACAAGAACACCACTGGTGCCAGAGCTCACTGGCTGACTACACTGGCTTGGGTTACTTGTGAGTCTGTTTCCACACATCCACTCTCACCTCTTCCAGACATACGCCATTAAATCTGGAGTTTTCTGGGGGGATTTGAACTTAGGTCCTCCTGCTTACACACCAACCACTTAGTTGTCTCAGTTGTCTCCCCACCCCAACAAAATATCCTTAAGAAGCTTTAATTTTTCATCAATTAAAAACTCTTTGTGTGTTGTATACTATCTAGGTTATTCAACTCACTGAATCTCTTAAGCTCTCATTTACATCATATAGACCTGGCCGCATGCAGATATTTCTCTTGATTATACAGAAAGCTCAGAGCCACTATTACTTTATAACAGACAATACTTGGATGAATAATAAATTGGACTCTTCTTTCTTGTGTGACTGTAAAGGTCAAACCACACCACTAGAATATTTTTATCATCTATGAATATTTCCATTTAAGAGTTTATTTAAAAGAAGTGTTAAATATTCTCATTATGTCTTAACAGCATGAAATCACATTCTACTTTTTGACTTCTCTATTTGATATGGAATGAAATTGCACCTTGCGGCCAAGGTGCAGACACTTAAAGTTTTCAATTTAGAAGCATTCAAAAGTCAAACTGAGTTGATTTATGCTTTAAAAGTCCCCCGCACAAAGAAGCCTACATAAATTACTTTGTGTTTAAAGGTTTCTGATTTTAATCTAATAACTGAAATATCAAAACTACTTTTTAATTCGGGTATTTCAGCTTTACTAACAGGTGTTCCCGTCCGATTGAGGAACCCCGCAGCATTATTTATCAGTGTCAAAATGCTAAAATCCTAAATTTAGCGCAGAATCTCCTTCAAATGGAATTTATAGTTTTATATCTTAACCTACTTTGAATCTCTGGAGCCTATTGTCTGTGTTTATTGGTATATTTTATTGATTCTTTTTAAACCCCCAAAAGTCCTTTAAGTTATTCTAAAGTCATGTATTTACTGTGAGAAAGCAGGTGTCCTTTTTGAACGTAGATGCTTAAATCATTCATAAAATTAATTTCCTCAAGTTGGAAAAAGGCTTTTAAACTCTAATTTGAAAGACCTAATCTTGCATTCTGAGAACATTGTATGAGCAGTGAAGTATAACAGACAAGAAAACATAAAAGCATAATAAATTAAATTTGAACTAATCTAGCATAAGAATAAAACAGTTGTGATACAGTCAACTGATAGTTTTTAGAGCCAAACACAACCCTAGGACATTTATGTGTAGAGATCCGTTGTTCCAAATACTGATTATTATGGGGTGATGCCACCATTAGGCTGCCCGCCCCTCTATCTCTGCCATTCTACCACCGTAGAATTGTCTACACTCCAGAAACACAGGGGGCACTTTGGATTCAATGTTTTTATTATTAATTGAAAACATATATATCTTGATAAATAAATTTAAATAATTTTATACTGAAATTGCCTTATAATCAAGGGTATATATTTCTGTATTCATAGCATTTGTGGATTTGTTTTATTTTTATATAATTAGAAAGCAATCATATATATTGAACAATAAGATTATGCTGCATGTAATTTAATCTTTGGTGATTCAGAGAGCACTCTAAGCTATTATGGTTTCTCAGAGTCAAGATTAGGCACTTCATAATTTTTCATTGTGCTAGTATAATATGTAGATACAGAATAACAGAGATTTCCAGTAGATACAATGGTTTATAAATAAATCTTACTATACATTTTCTTAATGTTTCAATAGAAAGACTGCAGAGAAACAGAGCACACAGGATTTTTAGAGCAATGAAATTATTCACTTATATTATAATGGTGGATGAATAAAATCATCTGTCAAGATTCAAAGAGTATAGTCTGAAGAGTCAAGTTAAGTGTAGATTGTGAATGTTTGTTACTGATATATCGAAGAGCAATCATTTGAACACATACACTTTTGAGGAAGAATGTGGACTAAGCCAAAAATCATATAGGGTACTTCTAAAGGCATCCCTTATAGAGTTCTCCAGGGTTGACTAAATTGTTCTAGGTTACAAATAGAACTAGAAACAAATGAAAAGTGATTTTTTTTCCATAGTGAAAACAAGCAGAAGAGGAGGCAGAGAAGCAAAAATGTACACGTTAAAATTTTGAATTCTTAAAAACATTCATTGATATTACTTTAAATATTTAAAAACAAAAAACCTGGGTCATAAGAAAACTGATGTAGGGAACGTACAATGAAGTCAGGGATAAAATTAACTTTCAGAGCACACACAGAAACTTCTCCACCTTCTGTGTGACCCAGAAATTACAACCTGATTTCTTCTGTCAGCAATGACTGTCAAACCCTGGAGTCCAAGAGACTCTCTTCAAAGGGTTTCTTGAAAATCCTCCACTGTATGAATGGGACTAGGAGCTGACAACAAACCACTCTGAGGCTGGGGTAAATGAGGGACGCATGAACAGTAACTTTAATTTTACTCTGATTGCAACTTCCATGTCTTTTTTTTGTTTTCTTCCTTCCTTTATTTTTTATTGGATATTTTCTTTATTTACATTTCAAATGTTTCCCCCTTTCCAGATCTCCTCTTTGGAATCTCCCCATTTCCTCCACTTACCCCCCTGCCACTAAGGGGATATTCCCCCAACCACCCACCCATCCACTCTCATCTTCCCTCCTTGGCATTCTCCTCCACTGGGGGATCTAACACCCTCAGGCCCAAGGACCTCTCCTCCCCCTGATGGCTAACAAGACCCTCCTCTGCCGCATATGTGGCCAGCACCATCCCTTCATGATAAAAGTCTTGGAAAGATCATGAATTCAAGGAGCATACCTAAACATAGTAAAAGCAGTATACAGTAAACTAGTGGCCAACATCAAACTAAATGGAGAGAATCTCAAAGCAATCCCACTAAAATCAGAGACTAGGCAAGGCTGCCCTCTCTCTCCCTACCTATTCAATATAGTACTTGAAGTTCTAGCTAGAGCAATCAGACAACAAAAGGAAGTCAACGGGATACAAATTGGAAAGGAAGAAATCAAAATATCACTAATTGCAGAAGATATGATGGTATACTTAAGTGACCCGAAAAACTCCAGCAGAGATCTGCTACAACTGATAAACACTTTCAGCAAAGTGGCTGGATACAAAATTAACTTGAGCAAATCAGTAGCCTTCCTATACTTGAAGGATAAACAGGTCAAGAAAGAAATTAGGGAAATGACACCCTTTACAATTGTCACAAACAATATAAAATATCTTGGTGTGACTCTAACCAAACAAGTGAAAGATCTGTATGACAAGAACTTCAAGTCTCTGAAGAAAGAAATCGAAGATGTCAGAAGATGGAAAAATCTCCCATGCTCATGGATTAGCGGATTAATATAGTTAAAATGGCTATTCTGCTGAAAGCAATCTACAGATTCAATGCAATCCCCATCAAAATTCCAACTCAATTCTTCATAGACTTAGAAAGAGCAATTCTCAAATTCATATGGAATAACAAAAAACCCCAGGATAGCAAAAACTATTCTCAACAATAAAAGGACTTCTGGAGGAATAACCCTCCCTGACTTCAAGCTATACTACAGAGCAGTAGTGATAAAAACTGCATGGTATTGCTACAGTGACAGGCAGGTAGATCAATGGAATAGAATTAAAGACCCAGAAATGAACCCACACACTTATGGTCACTTGATCTTTGACAAAGGAGCTAAAACCATCCAGTGGAAAAAAGACAGCATCTTCAACAAATGGTCCTCGTTCAACTGGCAGTCTACATGTAGAAGAATGTGAATTGATCCATTCCTATCTCCCTGTACAAAGCTCAAGTCCAAGTGGATCAAGGACCTCCACATAAAACCAGATATACTGAATCTAATAGAAGAGAAAGTGGGGAAAAGTCTCGAACACATGGGCACAGGGGAAAAGTTCCTGAACAGAATACCAATGGCTTGTGCACTAAGATCAAGAATCAACAAATGGGACCTCATAAAATTACAAAGCTTCTGTAAGGCAAAGGACACTGTAAATAGGACAAAATGGCAACCTACAGATGGGGAAAAGATCTTAACCTCCATGTCTTATAATGAACCTCGCCACTCTTGAAGGTCTTGAGGAACTTTGTTCTCTCATAACTGTGGCCCATGAATCACTTCCCAGGGTAGCAGTGCTTGCACCTCGACATGACAAAAAGGGTGGTGGAAGGTTGGACACCCCTTTGAAGAAGGTGGTGCACCCCAAACAAACATGGGTGAGAAGGTTGCCTTTCCCACTGTTGTTTATTCCCAAGTCTATACTTAGATCCTAAACTAAATTAAATTATGATTTAGTATCCTGAAAAGTAGATTCATTTGTCAAATGTGTGAGAAAAATTGTAGTGGTAAATATTTGTCATTAGAGATTTTTAGTGTTTAATAAGAAAATATTCTTTAATAAGAAAATATTCATTGTAAAATTTTAAGAATGGCATAGACAATTAGATGTTTACCCAGCAAAATTAAGTCTGAGTCCTCTTCAATGAACACATGTGCCATGGGTCCTTGGGAGACTTTTTGTGTGAACAATGCATGTAGATCTTCATCTTTTAGGTAAGATCTCTATGAACAGGGCTTTATTTTCATTATTTTGTTTCCTTTGGTGAGAGGATTGACAGACCTTCTCTGGGTCCCTCATTTGCTTGGTAGCTCAAATACTGTAATTTTTGCTGAATTAGACTTTTCTGTGCCAGTTTTTCTGGCACAGAATCAACACATCAAGTATAAGTTTTGGTCTCATGATCCTTATTGCTTGTTGTCTTTGTATAGCAGTACTTATTAAGCAGAAAATGGATACTCAGATTCATATCCACACAAAGTCCTGGACATGTGTGGATGGTGACTGAGCATTCCAAGATATTTTCCAGGAAATCAAGTGACAGGTCTATCACTGGAATGATACTAAATGATCCTGAGAAGTGGGAGTGACTGTGTTGAATGATGACTTGGATATATTACTGTAAATATCTTTAATCATCAAAAACAAATTAAACACAGTTTATTGCATTTAAAAGAATACCTTTTAAAATACCAAATACCAGGAAAATAACTTTTGAAGAAAAACAGTTTTTAAAAAAATCAATTTAAGCCTTTTCCTTCAATGAGAAAGAAATAAAGGCTGTTGGCGTAAGAGATTTCTGTAATGCATACTCACACTCTGCAACAAGCTAAGGGTTATGAAACTGCACATGATTTCCATGCAACAATGTTACTCTGCTTGAAATCTCTTATAAATTTCCCTTTGTTCAGGCTTCATAGCAACCCTCCACTTCTCCTTGAAACCCCTTCACTCTTTTATTTACATAGCATGTGACATTCTCTTCCATGTGCAAGGACTCTTGCCATCTCGGGACAGAGCAGCTTGGTGGGCTGGCCGTGGGGAAGCTATGCTTCCTGCTTTATTGACAGGGTGCTCTGCTTTAACCAAACTGATTCACACTGACGGAGCCAACCCGCTGAACACTGTTACAGGGCTTCTAGACAGCTCTGGGGCTAAACCATGTCCACAGGCCATATGCCTGGCTCCTCTGTCATAAACAGATGACTGAGTGTGCACATTCCCAGGTGTAATGTCACTGGGACCTCATTTGCAAACATATAAACGAATGACATTCAATTATGTTCAGAGGCAATGTTGTCAAAACCACCAAGGAAACAATTTGCTGCTCTTGCACAGTGTGTGGTTCCAACTGCATTAGCAAGTTTTCATCGCTCAGTTTTTCAATTGCTTCTGAAGAGAAACTTCTGGAACCCATCGTTTAAACATGAAGCATCCAGTGCTACAGCGTATAGAGATGAGATGAAACAGGCTCGCTGCAAAATTAGCCCAGCTGAAAACATTCCAAATGATAAAGTCAGCTAATTTCTGTGTATGGAAGCCCTCTGCAACAAGTAGCATAAAGTTACATTCCAACATCAATGGAAATTGATGAGAAAGTAGAAAATGTTGGCTTTATGAGATTATGTCCTTCCTAAATGGTGGCATGTTTTCACTAGTGCTATGGAAACTTCTCTCATTTATACAAAATGAATGTAGAATATGCAACAGTATTTTAATTTTAACAGATTCCTCCTGATGCCCCTTTACTATTGCAGGAGCAAATGCAGAAACTGGAGTGGCTCATACCTAGGCTTCCTTATTTACACTATTAGTAGCACCAATAAGAAGCAGAGAAAAAAACTGAAATATAGCTTTATGCAATGTAAAAGTAAAACAAAAATAATAGTAGTTTATCTTTGCAATTGGGTTGTTAGACAGCGTGTATAAACTTGAGTGATATTCCTGTGTTGTATTTAATTAAACATAAAGTAGCCCTGGAAATACCAACTACCTAAGAAGCTGAGGTTGGAAATCGTAAGGTAAAGGTCTCTCTGGCTTGTGCAGTAAGACCTGTCTCAGTCAATATGAAGAGGGCTGGAAATGTAGCTTAATGGTACGTTAGCCTAGCATATCTGAGTCTATAATAAGGACCAGTATCACCAAAATAAATAAATAAATGTGTAAATAGTGTGAGTGGCCTTATCAAAAATGTGATCAATATTCATTTAGAAGCAACCTTATCCTTCTCATGATAAAGAATTCAAAAACTGAGATTCAAAGAGCTCAAACAACTTTTCCATGATTATATCTTGATAGGTTTGGAACAAAGAGTTGCAGTTGGTCAGTTTTGGGGCAGAGTGATGTTCCTGGGTCCCATGGCTGCTGCCCCACCTGCCAAGAGTAGACAGGTCTTTTGAATAGCTGCCACTGCCCTTTTCATCAGGGAAGGAAAGGGATCTGGACTGTGGGCAGAAGCTCAGGACTAGGAGATTTGACCTGGGAAGGATGGGTAGTGCTTGGCAGACACATAGAAAATGAAAGTGTTTCTGAGCTGTAGGACCGTTCGTGTAATCTTTATTGAATTAACAGTTATAGGCTAATTTGATAAATGGTAAGCATGAATAGTCACTGACACATATTATGTGTGTCATGATTAGGCTTTGAAATGAAGAAACAAAATCTCCAAATTCACAATGCATGTGTTACAGCTGTAGTATGAGACACTATAAACGAATTAATAAATGGTTAGAATTTAGGTAGCATGCACCAAAAAAATTGATAGACTATAGTATTTATGATTTACCTAGATTTTAATTTCTGTTGCTTTTTATTCACCAGTGGTAAGCCTTAGTTTAAAGAACTTAAGTGGAGAATTCCAGCAATATTTACTTTCTAAGTTTTCAATTCTGTGTTACTTTGAGTAGCATTATATAAACTGACATTTTGACCTGTACAGCAGAGATGAAAATTGCCCCATTATCTGCCATTTTCTTTCTGTGTATGCTATCTGCCTCACAGTCCCTTACTGGCTGCCTTGGTTATTAGATCAAGTGTAGAGGAATTTTTAATCCAGCAACATGGATGCTCTGATCATATCCAAAGACCGTCTAGGTCTGAGTGATCTGACTGGAATACAAATGCATCCTTAGTATATACATTTATTTTCTAACAAGGACGTCTAATTGAGGGAGAGAGTAAGAAATCAGAGAAAGATTTGACAAGACAATACATTCAACTCTCCAGAAAACAGCATAGGAAAGAAAAGCTAAGAGGAGTTCAGGGAGACAGCTCAGGAGTTAGGAGTTAGTTGAGAGGCAGGGCAGCGGGGTTGAGTTCACTGCAGTTCAGTCAGTGGCAGTTCAGTCCGTGGAGTTCAGAGACAGTTTTTACTGGGACAGTTTTACAGACAGGTTGTAGAGAAAACAAACTGGACACAGGAGAAGACAAAACAAGCCAGAGAATGAGAGGGAGTCAGAAGAGTAGAACAATTGCCAGAGTTAGTTCGTGGCCAAGCAGAGCAGTTCAGTGGGAAATTTAGAGAAACGAGATTGAATCAGTCAGCTTAGAGAGGAGTCTGAGCCAGAACAGCTGGGTTGAACAAGCCAGCCAGAGTTCAGAAAGAGCTGGTAAGGCTGAGCATATTCAGCAGTAAAGAGTTGAAATGACAATTACATCTGGCCAATAAAAGTTATTTATAAAACCAACTGTCACAAGATCACAGTGTTTATATTCAACTAACCTATCATTTATGTAATAAAGTTCCAAGATAAACAAGTGAGGATGCTGACATTTAGATATTTGGATATTGCAAAGAAAGTCAAAATATTTTCATTCATGAAAACAGTGAAGTGTTATGTGTATGTATATGTGTGCTTGAGAGATCATCTTAGCACAATATTTATAGTTATTATTTTTGGTGCTAGTCTCAGATATAATGTTAGCTTTATCTTGGGCATGAATGATTAGGACCGTCTTAGAATGTGTGAAGGCCAACATGCCTTGGCACAAATCTCCTACAGGTAAAATAATACTAATGCCAAATGGTTGAAAATAACTAAAAGAAAGAATGTTTTTAGGCCCCAAGGTCAGAGAAGGCTTCTTCCACAGATGATCTCAGTCTTAAGACATGCTCAGTCTTAGGAGAGTGAAAATGTCCCTAAGAAGCATTTCTCAGCAGATGATATCAGTGATGCACTGAAGAAAGCTTGGTGGCTGAACTTAAAATAATTCTTTTCCTAAGTGTGATAAGGGACATTTTGCTTGTGATTTACCTTTGTTAAAGATCATTCATCCTGCTTTTCCCCAATGCATCTTCATTGTGTTATGAGCAGAAACAGGAGTAGCAACAAGGGGGCTGTGAGGACTGTTCAGGGGAGACACCGGGATATGGATGGAGTGGCCAGCAGTGTGTAGAGTGACTCATCCAGGAGGTGACAGCAAGACTGATTGGTTTCAGGGAAAGGAATGGAGAAGGAGAGGATAACTTGAGACAAGTAAAAGGCTGGAGCAAGATAGCAAGGTTACCTTCAAAGCCTTTGTTGAGTAATTAAGAAGATGGAATCAATAAAGTGGTGGACATAGTATATTGTATCATATTGTATCAAGTAGATGGAAAATTAGCTGCAAAGATACTCCTCGCTTCCAAAATGCCATGTGTGTTTATATAGTGAGAAATAGCAGCTAGCAGCTCTAGCCATCTCCATCTCTCTCTCTCTCTCTCTCTCTCTCTCTCTCTCTCTCTCTCTCTCTGTGTGTGTGTGTGTGTGTATAAGTGGAGCTTCAGGCTGAGAAACAAACACGGAGTACACACAAAGTGATCCTTTGCTTGGCTCCACTTCCTAGATTAACAACACAATCTTTACAATCTCTCTGATACTCATTCTTATTGTTAATAACTTAGAGTATATGTCAGATTGAGAATGTTAAACATCTTTGGTTCTTAACACTCTTTTTAGGAATCTAAGCTAACTGCTTTCTGGAAAAAAATCGCATTTACATTTAAAATTTCCATACAATACAGAAAACTAAGGACTTATAGCATATCTAGTCACCTGCTCCCTGGTCCCTGACTTCAAATGAGACAGAAAATGAAGGGGAACATACTTACTCTTTCTCACATACTTTCTCCTATCCCAAGTAAAAACATTTGGTAAGTAAATAAGGAGTAATAAAATAATAGAATACTATAAAACTATCAAAACATTTATAAAATGCCCTAAGACTTGAAATTATGGGAGTGGGAGAAAAGTACAAATAGTGTGAAACAAATTGGAGTTTTGTGCCCTGTACTTAGATGATTTAGTTGATTAATTGATAAAACCTGATGGGACAGTGATGGGCTTGGGAACATAGCAAGGAGAATGAGAGTAAGACCTTTTATTGTACAGTACGTCTACTCATTATTTTGATATTTTAAATCTGATGACCATGCCACCAACTCCAAATACTAATGGTAGAATCAAAACAAAACATGCTCAATGCATGTCTGGTCTTTTTGAGTCTTAGTGATGGAGAGGATTGAGACATCCCTGAATACTTTGAGGTTTCTTATAGACGATTGATAGGATCTGATGGGGTAAGATGTCCACACACCATGAAACTGCTCTAGCATGGCTTCATCACAGAGTAATACACAACCCTGTGTTGCTTCCCTAATAAATCTCACACCATCACTTGAATAAAACCATAAAGCAGGATAAAACAAATTGGAATTACATCGAGATTCAAATCCTACCACTATACCTTGTGGACCTAGATTTTGTTTAGTTACTTGGAATTTTCTTGTCTTCATACATATCGTCAGGGTAACATTGAATGACTTATGTGGCTGTGAAAATTTAGATTATATATTTCAAATTACTTATTTAGCACCTGACATACTATAGAATGCATACGTGGCTGCTATTTGTCCCATATAGCAAGAAGTCACAGCAATTTATACAGTTGTTTTGGTTACAACACAATTTAAAAAGATGGGAAGTATTATTTACCTTTCCAAGGATATAATAAGTATTTTAGGGCAAATCACAAGAACCCCTACTCTTTGTTATACTATATGGGACTAAATAGAAGTTCTAGGAAAGCAAGGGTACGGAGCGTTAGAAAAGAACATTGCTAAATGAATTCAGCAAATTCCTCACATCTACAGCTGCCTCTGTGGAAACGCAGGTCTTGTTCAGATCTACTAAGCTATACATACAAGTACACTTTACACAACATGTGAATAAGTAAGGGTTTGAAAAATTTTCAAAATGA
The DNA here is from genome assembly GCA_019843965.1 of Rhynchomys soricoides. Lineage (NCBI taxonomy): Eukaryota > Metazoa > Chordata > Mammalia > Rodentia > Muridae > Rhynchomys > Rhynchomys soricoides. The sequence goes on from JADRCH010000011.1 coordinate 11,825,312, forward strand.
GGAGACAGAGCTGAGGCCAGTGAGTCTACCTTAGGTCCGGTCCTTTAGGAAGTAGCTTATATTTGGAAACAGCTGGAGCAAAGTAAAATTATTTGCATAGTTTTTCCACTTCATTTCAATTTTACCCTGTTAGTAAAGTTTAGTAATTTTGTTTTACAGAAACATTTCCTCAGAGTTGTGTGCTCTAATAATCTTAAACATGCTTGTTCTTTGTTTTCAAGTCTGGTGTATTTCAAGGAAAACCTAAGTTGTATGGTTCTCATTCTTTATACTTAACTCACTCGAAGGGTATTTTGTAAGAATCCTTTGATGTTCGGGATACCTTATCGTTTCTTTATGGAATATGTTCAAGTTCCTTCTTCGGAAAATGAAAATCATGTCCTACTTAAGGTAAAAAAAAAAAAAATCAAATACAATTTGTCCAGGGAGAAGGTAGTTTACAAAATTATCATCTAGAAGTCTTTTCTTGGTTGTTATCTTGGTTTGTAAGAAAGACCAGATGCTCATGTGATGGTCATTGTAGTTGACTTATATAACCTTCCTCATGACGAGTCAGTTCAGTCACTACTTCTGGTTATATTTGCTATATAGAGAAAGTGTACAAAGCACACACAGGTGATGACAATTAATACAATACTGGAAATAAATAATGAACAGTGCGTGATTTGAAGTGGTCCATCCATCCTAGTGACAGAACTTGCCATATAGGAAAGAAATGAAAATGTATGGATAAAATATATTGTTAGATGTAAAAACAATATTCTATATGAATAATGAGTGCTCTTTGGATCAAAGGAAAGAGGGTTGTAAGATTAGTGGCTTTCAAGCAAGCCTAGCCTAGAACTTAAAGAACTGCAAGAAATCTGGCATGCACAGAAACTAAGGGATGGTATCACTGTCACGACAAATGCACTTGGGCCAGACACAATGTTTTCACAACTCCACAGTGTGTGAAGCCATATAATGGGGCTGATCAAATGCCTAGTGAAGACACTGGATTTTACTCTCTAGGTAATGCAGGTGCTATCTGAGTGTCCTCAAGGAAAATCTGTAATGGAAATACGGCTTCAGAAAGGTAATTCTGAGGAAATGTTTTTGCGTGAACGCAAAAGGAAGCTTGGAGATGAATTATACCATGACTTCAGTTTAGGCAGGGGCTCATGAAAACAGGATTTAGACAGAAGGAAATAAAGGTGAAGAAAGAAATACAAATAAATAAATTATGATTACTGAATTTCCAGTTGAGGTGGTGAGCTCCGTATTGATTGGAGTAGGAATCAAGCTGGATGTAGTAAGAACACTGCAATCTAGAGAATTAATCATCAGAGAATATATTCTTCTGATGGAATAGTACAGAAAGGAGACATGTCCCACAGTGGAGAGGGGAATCGATGTTCTCTGGCCAAGCTACAGTACACAGAGCAGTGGAAGCAGGATCTTGGCCATTTTCCCTTAGTCTTTGTAAAAAAGAAAACTTCATTCTGGAAATGGACCCTGGAGGGCTGTGCATTGCAACCATTGAAATTTTATCAGTTTTTGCTTCCAGAGAATGTTTAACTTAGAATTCAAAGTTGACATCTTAATGGCCAGAGATTCTTTCCTTCTCTCTTGCACTTATGGTGTTGGTAGCATTTGACATTATTCTTTCAATACAAAGATGTGCTTTATCTAAATCATGGATGGAGCTTTAATTGGCTGCTGAGGGGAAGAGAAGTTAAGATGACCCTGGCTGGATATAGAAGTTGAGCAATTAACATAAAATTTCTATTGCTAATTAGGCAAGTATAGATACTCACCCAGGTGTACACACACACAATTTGTCATTAATTATACATACAATGTGTACAATTAATATACTATATTAATGTAAGTCAGTATTAATTTATAAAATTGTATAAACATCATCGTACAGCTTATCACTTACAACATATATTAAGCACCATGGTGACAGGGAGCTCTTCATTTTTTCAAAACTAAATTTCTCCTACTTTGATAAAAGTAGCTGATATATTTCCGAGATAGAGATGCATACATGCTTTCAATCAATGTTTTGAAAATTCTCAAGACTATAGAAAAGTCTACAGAGTAATACTTTAATTGTGTGGGTTTGTAATTTTGTTGATATTTAAAATGTTCCCTGTCTCTTTTCACTCTAAATCTGGAGAAAGTTAGAAGCAGTTTGAAACTAGCTTTTTAAGTATTAAGGTATTAACTAAAGAAGAAAGGATGGATCTAAATAGATTCGTATTTGTCTAGGAAATATTTAGTTTATTTTTACTCTCTCTCTCTCTCTCTCTCTCTCTCTTTGTGTCTATGTGTGTCTGTGTGTGTGTGTATCTGTGTGTGTGGAGAAGCATGTAACCATTCAGGTGACTGACTAGGTATATACAATATACACGTCACACTGCAAACAGAGTCAGAAGACCATCTTGCATTGGTTTTCTCCTCCTGCGTTGTTTCAGGCAGTGTCTTTTTGGATGATGGCTTCTGTGTGTTTGCCAGAATACCAGAGGTAAAAAACAACATATCATACTAAGAATCAACATAATTTGAAGGATTACTTTCTTCTGCAGGAATAAGTTATTGGCATTTTTGTGACATTCATGGAACTTCTGAGGAGACATGATGAAACATCAATAAGCTCAAGACAATACTGTAATTAGATTTGAAGAAGTTGAAAATGGAAAAAGGAACTTGATTAAATGCAAACTAGTGTTAGGAAAATGAATCTATAGTTGGCATCATCAAAGTTGAATATTGTCATTCACAGAAGACTCATTGTCTTCTCAGGAAATCAGATCTGGTAAAAGGCAGAGTGCAGATTAAAGCATATGCCTACCTAAGTATTAAAAAGTACATATTTATATGATAATATATGTCCTCTCGCACACTAACGATAATAAAGTGCAAAAGCTAGCTCTCAAACTGAGAATGCTCAGAGATTCCCAAGAACTAAACTAATACTGCAGACATGTTTAAAGACCTATGTAGTGTGTAACTGCTTTATTTCCATGTAAGAGTTTAAGCTTTATACATATTTATGGTTACATGAATTTTAAAATACATGTACACACACACACACACACACACACATCTTGGCTTTTCAAATATTTGTTTTATTATCTGAGCAACCTTTTAAAGGTTGGAACTCCTAATACTATAATTTCAAGGCAAAGTGCCCAAGGAACCTTAATGATCCATCCAGCATCCTGTAGTTTTATGCAGTGCTCCTGAGCAATGGGTAACCAGGTCTCCTGATAACTCTTGTACTAAGCACTTTATTTTGTTGTATCTTAGAATTTTAAAGATCCTTGGTACTGTTATTAATGGAGAGATCAAGCTCAATAGAAATCATGAGTTACCAGTCTGATCTGTTGTTACTAGAGATCAATACAAATTTTAGTTATGTAGATCACAGTAATATTTCTTAAATAATATCTTCTCAGACTGCCATCTACAGTCCAGAGCTGGCCAAATTTCTTCCCTTATCTGAACACATATTCATAAGATTGAGAGCCATGGGTAACTGTTCTCAATCACTATGGTTTTATGCAAAGACTTCAATAATTGTCAAGTGTGAGATCAAAGCATTTTCAGGTGAAATTTATGACTTGATGGAATATATGATCCCCATTTTCTGACAATAGACAATACCAAATCAAAACTGAAAAAGATCAGGCAGCAAAAGTTAAGGCAGGTAATGATGGGACAGTTGATTCAGTGCAGACAAAAAGCCTCAGTCTGGGAATAGGGGACTGAATCCATGCACAGCTGTGGAACAGAGGGAGAACTGAGAGATTAATAGATGACAGAGTGTTACAGATGAATTCACAATGAGTCACGGAGGGAAAAGGAGACTGGTGCTAAAGATGTAGGAGAACCTGGACAAGAAATATGATATTCCTTCAGTAGCATGACTTACTTATCAACCTGCATCCCCGGGCTCCCCATTTCTTGTGGAGCTGAAGCCTGTACTTTTTCATTTATCAGAATATCTAAAGTGAGCACTCAAAGAATGATCATTGAAATTGCATGTTACAATAGAGAATCAAAAGAGGAGAAATTAAATGTATTTCAGTTCTACCCAAAATGAAAGAGAAAAATACATGTAGAGATCCCTGAATTAAAAAGAGAAGAAAGCTATAATTTATTGTGGATAATAGCATGACAGCAAGACATCAACCACTGATGTGTAAGTTTGTAAGAATGAACATGCTTATTTAAGTGTACCCTGTGTGTGTGCATGTGTGTGTGAGAGTGTGTGTGTGCATGCATGTGCATGTGTGTGATACAATATTTCTCCATTAACTTGCTAGAGGTAGTACAAATTATTTTTTCAAAGGTATTATTGACAATTTCAAGTACTGCTTCTTGGGAGGGGGAAGGAGAACAATACAACTTTGTCTAGAAAATGAAAACACTAACAGATATTCTATAGGTTATTTGATCCTTAATTTACAGGGAAAATAAAAGAGAAAAACACATGATAATTTAAAAATAGTTCAAGTTGTCAAAAGGGTCATGAAATGATGGAACTATATCTGTATCACACACTATGCTCCTATAAAATAAATTATTATAAACAAATCTAAAATATTAGCTATTAGCTATTTTTCAATCATAATTTTAAAAACTATTAATTTTAGAGTTTTACAATGACATCTCTGTAAATGTGGAAAAAGTTCTAACCCTGCAGGAAGTGAAGAGCAGGCTACCCAACAACTGTTTATCTCAGTCCTTTGATTCTAAAAAAAACCTAGAAGGTGTTCTGAGGAAGAATATTTACTTGCTTTTATCCTGATATTAGAGTTTCTAGAGTATTAATTCACATTGCTAGTCTTTTTTATTTTGGTCAACATAATGTTAAATAAATTGTAGGAATGAAGGAAACCAACAAAGGTGATAGAAGGAGTTAAGGAGGGAGCGAGCATAGGAGGAGGGTGGTAAGGGTCGACTCAGGCTGTCTCACTCATTTATGAAGCATTCAAGTATGGGTGAGAATAGAAACACACTGTTCCTATTTCTGATACATAACACATTGACCAGTTTCCTTTATGACTCCCAAATCTATTCACATAAGTCCATGAGCCTCACAAACTACAAATTTACAAAGAGGCAGCTGGTAGGAGAGACCATGTTGGAAGCACTCCTTGGCCAAGAATTCAAGGGCAACTTGAAACAATATGTCTAGTTCATGAAGCTATGGATCATTAAGATGTTTCATAATAAAGAATGGGAGCTTAGGTCATTGCCCTTCTAGATTTCGTGGTTCAGTACAAGCCCATCCATAAAACAGCATATTTGCATAAGTTGTCTTAGCATGCATGTCCTGCCAGGGATAGAAGAAGGTAATGAGGCTCTCTTGAGAATCAGTAAGACGGTAGTGGTGGTGGTGGTGGTGGTGGTGATGATGATGATGATGATGATGATGATGATGATGATGATTGATTGATTGATGGGGAAGGGGGTACTGGTATAGCCTTTGAGGCTGGAAAAAAGAAGAACAAATATTGTCTCAATTAAATTCCAGAGCTGTTGAGGTGTGCATGAAGGAGCAGGAAGAAAGAGATGAGTTTAAAGGCTTGGATTTCAACATGTTAGGGTCTAGGCTCTAAAGATGAGAGTTAACTAATAAATGTTAATTTACATAAATCATTTATTTTATTAATTACTTCTAAAGCCTTTTCCTCCATCCAAATGCTGCTTTGGCAATTGGGTTTAGTAAACATTGCTTTTTAAAGCCACAGTACAAACGTGTTTCTACAGTAAAAATTGTCCTGTTAATCACTCTGAATGAAACTGAAACACGATTCCTTCTAGAGCTTACTATGAACCTTGGGTTCCTTACAGTCTCATCAGTGGCCCGTTATTAAGTGCGGTATTTATTTGCTGCTTGGTAGTTTTTTCAGAGATGAGAAAGTCATGGTGTGGCATCATACTACCTGAGCAATTGCAGTAATTTGCCACTTTATAAAGAACACCTGCTTTTCTTGAGCTATTGTCTGACCTGGGTGATGAGTTTAAATACCAGGATGATATTTCAACACTACTGTATCATAGACATGCGTGAAAATCCATGGGTTTGGATGCTAATAAAGACTTATCTTAGACACATTATTCTATTTATTTCAGCCTCACACTATCCACTAAGATGTTATAAAAACAGAACGAGAAAAAATAGCACGCTTTTTGAATAGGAAGTTCTCTCCATTTCAATATTTTCGCAGTCTGGTTTTTCATGTTTCCTCACAGTAAATAATACATGAGGAGCCTGCAGTACCTTGACTAGCATTTTTCTTTAAATATTAAATATTATTTTTGGAAATATTTGAACTATGAATGGTTGTGCACAGTCATTTTCCTGTTGGAAATAAAGTCTGATATTCTTGTGTGTTTTTCCTTTGATGTCCCAGCACCCTAACGCTGCAGAGGATGGATGACTACCCGAATTCCTCCCAAAAGTTAGGGTATTTATAATTCTATGAAAAAAATCAAGAATACAGACACCCTTTGAAGAACTGATTTCAATGTCCAGTGAGAAGCAAAGTGGTTTTTTTTTTCCATTTATTTTTTTAAGAAAATTTGAATTCTTGTTGACATTGGTCTTACAATTAATAGTATTCTAACTTATCTTAAGGTGAAGTTCATGACAGCTCTTTCTTAATTCCTTTAGTGTATAAATAATCAGCTTTCTGGGTAATGTGTTCCAAGACCTATAAGAGAAAAGCTTCTTTACATTGCAAAGCTTCCAGAAGGCAGCTTAAAGTTTGCTCAGCAGCGCTGTGGTTATAGGTGTTCATCAGGGCACCTGGCTCTTCCATGGGGTGTTGTGGATCTGAACTCAGTCCATCTCACTTGCAAGGCAGACACCTTACCACCTGATCCAACCTTCCAGTCTTGGTAGATGCTCTTATACTAAGGCTAAATGCCAATAGTTTATAAAGATGCTAAATATGGTTAAATCAAACAAGCTGCAATCTAAAAATGCTGCTAGCCACCCAAAATACACAGGACATACTCTTCTCCCTCATTTAGAGTTAAGCTATTAATATCTGTTATGATTTTATAGCTGGGGCCACTTTTATTTCATAGACATACTGTCCACAGCCCAGGAGGAGCAGAGACAAGATCATAGGACAATGCAGACAGAATGGAGCCCAGGTGCCAAACTCATCAACACTCTGGCCTTGTAAAACTCATTTGATTTTCATTTATCTATGTTTGTTTATTTTTCTTTGTGTGCATGTGTGTGTATATGAGAAGTGTGCGTGCGTGTGTGTGTGTGTGTGTGTGTGTGTGTAAGGGTCTATGTCTGTGTGTGTGCACTCCTGTGTGTTGAGAGGTCACAGGCTAACTCTAGATGTCTTCCCTGTTGTTCATCTAATTACTCTGTGTATGTGTGTGTGTGTGTGTGTGTGTGTGTGTGTGTGTGTGTGTGAGAGAGAGAGAGAGAGAGAGAGAGAGAGAGAGAGAGAGAGAGAATGTGCCGGTGATGTTTTCCTGTGCACATGTGTGGGGCCATGTGTAGAGGATCAAGATTAACGCCATATTGGACTTTTCCTTCACTATTTTTCATATATTGAGGCAGAATCTGTCAATCAAGTCCAGAGTCAATTATGTCTGCATTCTTAATTTCAGGCATTTCTTATGGCTTACAGAAGCCAGATGGATGGACATGAAGAACCTCAAAAAAGTCATTACAAGTGATAGCAGTGTCTTATCTAACTGCTCAGCTCAAAATTCACACTGGCCAGTAACTGGGCTCCAGAGTTAAGGCCAAGCAATAAATGAGCATTTCTGATGTCCCAGTCTCTCCTCTACCCCCTGTGCTGCCTACCAAAGAGAAGGCCTGGCAGTAGAAAGAGAGTTGAGTGACTTCTCAAAAGTGCTTCTTCTGATCCCTGTCTCAAAATACTAGCTTTGAGATGGAGGTCCTCTCCTGCTGGTTTGTAAGAGTAGAAAATAAGTGAAGACAAATCACTGACGGAAGGTCCGCTGTGACATAAATATTGGTACAAAATAATGTCAGGCGGGTGGCACAGAGTAACTGTTCAGGGCAGGCGCAAGGTAGGCTGCATGTGAGAAACATTACCCTAGCTTCCTAGTCAACATCATCCTCCTGCCAACCTCAGCCCTCATTATCATTAGGAGTATACAGGAGGAATGACCGTAGTGTGTTAAGTTTCAGCTTGCCAATGTCATCAGGCATGCAACTTGACAGAGGAAAGAAAGAAAGCTGTTAGCTTACAGCAAAGGGTGCACCGTACGGGAGAGTATCTGAGAATCTCAGAGAAGAATGAGTGGCTGGAGTTTTATGAAGGCTTAGGTTGATGCTGAGTGATTACAGGAAAGATTAGGGCCCTGGAAACCTCTCTGAGTATACTGTCAAGAAACAGAAAGTCCAGCGATAAGGCATGGTAGCAGTCTTCATTCAGGAAGTGAGCTGAGTTCTGAGCTCTTCATATAAGGCAGAAAGATACAGTCAGCTGAGCCCCAGTGTGAACCTGGGGAGAGTTTGGGAAAATCAAGCTCAGTGCTCTGTTCCCTTTGGAAAGGCCTGCTGGAAACTGCTGGGACTGCTCAACAGCATTAGAACTTAATCACTGGTGGAGTGGTTGTATTTTATCAAGGTCAGGATCCCTAGAAAGGACAAGGATCCAGGCACTGAAACAGACAATTGGACTAAAGCAGGGGATATTCTGAAATCTTGGCTATTCTTGCAAATGTGTCCCTTTAGAAAACCTGGCGAGACATTTAAGGTTTGTTAAAACATCTGGTAAGGTGGAAAGACATGCAGGGTTTGTCACCAGTGTGACATTAGTCACAGCAGAGCAATTACTAGAAAAAACAATGGCACAAGGGTGCTTTGTTTTTGGAAAATAATTCATAAGATAGGCAAGGCTTGGAGATATCTAGACACTGAATGAGCTGTGTAAGGATGAGTTATGTTTGGCCAAGTGTGGGGAAAGCATGGAAGCTGTAATAGGAATGGAGAAAAAGAATGAATCTCACAAGAAATGAGGTCCTGTCATAGCTCAGGGCATGAAGTCTCAAGTATGTTTGGGTTGAGGACACTGAGTCACAGAGAAACAGCATATGGCGGCAGAGGTGAAAGGAACCAGACTGAGGCTGGAGACAGAAACTTAGAGGGGACCAATAAATTATTCTACAGATTCATTTGAAGAATTGAAAATACTTTTTTTTTTCTCTCACTTTCCTTCAAATAGTATATATCACAAAAATAATTTTTCTCACCAAGACCATTGATTTGCATTTAACTGGCAAATGAAAACAAATTAGAAATAAAATAAAAATATTCTATAACTGATGAATGGCTAGTCTATGTTTAGGTGCAGATAAACAAGCATACTCGGTCACTACAGTGAATATCTTCTCAAAGTTTGTGTATTTTAGCAAGGTCACAATGGTTTCATCATCAGGCCTTACTGCTTGTCTCAATGATATATTTATGATTTTTAACATTTCAGAAACAATGTAAAGTAGATATTGCTAACACTCCCCTTTTACAAGTGAAGATATTAATGGTCACTGTGTGTAAATACTTGACAGAGATTATAGGCATGAACTGCCTCAGGAGTGAACACAACTCAGATATCGGCATTTCTGCTGTGGTACCCAACTCAACCTCATCCTCTCTATCTCTAACTAGCTTCTGCCTGTTCTGAGCTTTAAGTCCTAGTTTCCCTCGTGAAAAGGTGAAGCTTCTAGCACCTATTGCCTGTTCTTACCTTTGATTAAAAATAAAGCAAAGTTAAGAGTTTCTCTTACCACTTCGTAACAGTTTTATTTTGCAATAATTGGCATTAACTTAAGTGCTAGTCATTAACAGAGTTTGTTTAGTTTCAACCTGTATATCCCAAATCATGTGAGTCACCCATACACTTCCCCTTGGCTTCTTGTTACCCTCTTTTTCATCTCTTACTGTAGATTAGTTGTGCTTTTTGTGTTTCTGGTAATTGGAGGGGAGTAATGTAGACATTTGTGGATTGTTCCTTCATGGATGCTGGCTAGTTAAATTTGAGTTCTAGAAATAAGATTGAACTTCCTTCATGGATACTGTTCACATTGATAGGTCTTCACTTTTTAAATGTCATTACTTGAAAACACAGCAATATTTAATTCAAGGCTAACTGTTCTATGCAAAGAAAACCCCTTGGAACATCATGATTTTTTTATTTCTTTTTAATGATGGTTGAGGGAGACAGAGCCATTAATATCTACCTGTCTATGAACTCTAAGGCATATCCTATAGATCATCTCAGGGCTCTTTGTTCAGACTCTGCACAGGGCTCAGCTGATTCCACAGAGACACTCTGAATATCTGGAGATTCCTCTCTACTGTCATACTGTGCTATGTACATGTCAGTTACTGTCATTCCCATCAAGTCCAGAATATTCTACCCTTTGCCAGTCCTTCTATCTGCTATACAGTAAGTATATAATAAACATGTACTTAGTCCTTGTTCCTAGGACATGCCAGAGACCTTCCAGAAGATAGAGAATAGCCTACATGTAATGGAGAGATATGTTACATGTGCAATATGCTCCTTTCTGCCATTCAGCTGACTGTGAGTACCTTCCATCTATTCAAAGAGAAGGAGTCCTGTAATTGAGGATAGCATGCTTAGACCCTCACTGATGACAAAAGACATTTTCAGTCACTTCTGTGTAGTTAAACCTCCATGAACACACCTGTATGTAGCATGCTACGTGGAGTTACTATTAACTCCAGATAGCTAGTGTGGATGTGTCATGGAAGTTACATGGCCATTCATCATACATTTCTCTGTTTACATGCTTTGTGTGTTTATATCTAAGTTACATCAGCCATTGATATTAATTGTGTTAAAGTAATTAATTAGAAGTTCACTAGGCTAAGATAGCTCAAGCACCCAAGGCTTCTACATAAGCAAACAAACTCATCCCATGTCCTAAAACAAGTTAATCAGTAGAAAACCACCAAATAATCTCTAAGCAGGACAAAATCTGTTCTTATCTTCTGGTGGCTTGAGATCACCCTTGTGATGGCTATTCATGCCCTTGAACTTCCTCTGTAAACTTTATAAATGCTCAAGGCATGAAGGTGGCCAGGCCTCTCTCTTCCTGAGGATATTCAGCAGCAAGGCCTCACACCTCTATATACTGCCTTTCTTTCTAGCTTTTGTAATTGTTACAAAGGTCATCTCCAGCCCCTCAATGGATTCTTCCCAGATTATGTGAATTTAGGTGAAAAGTCTGAACAGAAAATAAAACACCAATCCCTGAGCAGCAAAACACACCAATCCCATCTCTGAGCTCCTCAAGCTCAGAACTTGAAATCCCACTAATCCTTACCATGAAAATCTTTGCCCTGCGAAGTTCTTCCCCTTCAGAAATCCTATATAAGTCCCACTTGCTTATTGATTTCAGTTCTCAGCTGTCTTCTCCTCCAAGCAGAAACAACTAACATTGGATTTGTCCAAGCAGAAACAACTAACATTGGATTTGTCCCTCTTCACCCTGGACCCACCCAATAAATCTCTTTTTGTGAGATTTGCTGCCTGATGTGACTCTCTCATCTGAAGAAGCCAAGAAGCAAAGAAGTGAAGATGGGAAGAAGTTAAAAGTGGAGTAGGACTGAGATTCCTGAGGACTGAGCTCCTCAGCATAGCCAGGGCCCTAGACCTGAAATACAAAAGAAGAGGACCAGCAAAGTCGAGCCCTTACACTGTGGCACTCCAACTCAGCCAGGCATATTCTCCCTCAAGGCTGAAACTCCACTCCAGAGGAGGCTTCCACTGAGAGCTCTGTGGTCCCCAGGCTCCTGCGTCTCAGCCCTTCCATTGGGACATTGTCCCACCTTGAGCTGTGTGGTTCCTGGGCTCCTGAGTCCTAGGATACCTTTCTATCTGAGCAGGAATGCCAAAGCCTGGTCGCTTGGGTGTCTGGTAGCATTATTATGATCACTCATTCAGTGGCATCACATCATTCCAGTGTCGTGGCATCACAGAATCCTGGGTCTCTGTCTTCTCATGGCATCATACAGTTGCACAGATCTCTGTCTACATTCATTTCTCAGCTTCTGAGAGAGTGTCAGAGCTGAGTCTAGAGACCACTTCTTTAGCATAGCCACTCACTAGTGATTTTATCATCTCAATCCTTAAATGCCACCTCCATGTTAAAATTCCAAAAATTATACTTCTGTTACCAATTTCATCTTTGTATTTGAGAGTCTTAGATCCAGGGCAATGACTCTTCTTTGTAGGCATGAAACCCAAGGTTAAATAAAGCTTTTTCCTGATTCCTTCCTCCCTGTCATTACAGATTTCTTCCTAGTGTTTCTTATCTCCCTAAATGGCAGTGTAAGCCCCCCATTGCTCACATTAAATATTAGAAGCAGCTTTAGTCAGCTTTAGTAAATCTGTACAAAGTTGAACTATGGAGGATTCCTTTTCTTTTCAATTCTTCACCAGCCATTTGTATTTTCTTCTCCCTCAACTCCAAATGACACAGGTAGGGACTACCCAGAGGGAACAGAAAGCCAAATGGACCCTAGGACTTTAATTTGTCTTGCCCCCAAAGCGTGATGCGTGCTTTCCCCTTTTCCATCTCATACCAGCTTTATCATAAATCACCAGACCGGGCTGTAAAGATACACATGGGATACACAAAGCTACACACCAGGAGTCCTGTTGTTGTGTTGTCACCTGAAAGTTGTGTTGTTCCAGCTGGCCACAAAAATGACTTCTAATAAGTCTCAAGGATTAAGAATCAAACAAAGATGTGGGACAGTGCTACCAAGAAAACCCCCTCATCCTGTTAAATGCCTTTCTTCAGTCCCCTGTCAGGCACTCTGTCTGAGTACTCAAAGCCCTTGCTCTAGTTGACTTAAAAATCACTTACTTCTGACGTCACCCAGCTGGAGGGTGATTGGTCTCCCACCAGCTTTGCTATGAAATGACACACCTGCCAGGTAGATTATGATACAGTTGCCTAGGTGACTCAGTGCTACTCTGTAGTTTCTTATGCAGTCTGCTGAAAACATTCATTATAAACTCGAATCTGCAGAGGCCTAGAATATAGCTATGGTAGGGAAAGGGGCCTGTTGGTAGTAGCTTTGTATTGCTGCTGTTTCTTTGACTGTCTTGAAGTTTGGGTGTGATTCTACTCTGCAGGATATTGGCACATGTGATCACTATGAAAAAGGATGTTTTGCTAGGGTTTAATACAGGACCACCATGGCCAATTACCTCCAGGAAATTGGATATGCTTCTCCTGCCCTACTCTTGTTCACTTTTATATCATCAACTTAAGCACCAAAGGCCCCTCAGCCTATCATAAGATACAGACCCTCCATAAAGTCAGGATATGTGTGATAGGTGAAGGTTATGCAATAGGAAGGACTAAACAGGTGTCCAGCTAAGATATCTAGTTATCTAGGACTAAACAGGTGTCCAGCTAAGATATCTAGTTATCTAGGACTAAACAGGTGTCCAGCTAAGATATCTCTTTTACCTGCCAACCTCATGGTCAGAACATCTGTGCTCCAAAAGGAAATATTGCCTAAACTCATGCCCATGTTGAATTGGAAGTTCATCCTCGAAATTTAGATCACCTCAAAAGCTCAAATAGAGCTTTGTCCCTTGCTGTATTGAGAAGTCCAGTCCCTGGTTGATCAGTGCTAACCCACCCTTTTTCTCAAGGGCTGAGGTTCCAGGAAAGCCTTGCCTACCTTGTCCACACTGGCTGACTCAGGCTCATTCTAGTGTTTTGTTGAGAAGATCTCACAAAGAAAACCAGAGCTACAATAGAGTCCAAGCTGGGTTTGTTGGGTTTTTTTTGTTTGTTTGTTTGTTTGGTTTTTTTTGCTTCCATTCTTATCCAGGATACCTTACCATCCACAAACTAAACATGGAAACCATTTTAAGCTTGAATGCTTCAAGGTCTTACTGTATCCAAGTCTATGTTTTAAGCTCTAAATACACATTCTGAAATGTGTAGCTTCGTCAGTCTAACTTACCACCTCTTTCTTGATCACCCCGTGGTCTTTTGAATTTCTAATATGTCCCTGCTCTTTATCCTCGCTTCACTCCTGCTCCAGCTGTTGGAATCCCCATGATTCTCCCCACTGATTGCTCTATAACTCAATTTCTCATTTGTCCATTCTATGACCTCCATGCAAGGGAAATAAATATTGCTATGACTTCAATGATACTTCAATGATTTCTCTAGTTCATCTTTTGATGTTTGTGCAGAAATATAATATTTTATTGATGATACATATCAATATAGATAGATAGAGGGAGAATATCTGTATAGATACATATATACATACACACATATATGCATGTCTATATACACAGAGAGACATATTCTCTTATTTCCTCTACAAGGCCTGTGAAAACCAGGATTTTTGTGTGTTTTTGCTATGGGAATCAATGCTTGTTTAGTATTTAGCCAAGTATTTTGGAAAACTGACTAGATATCATTAAAGTGCTTAGCATGAAATAGGCTTCAATAAGTATTTGTCCAATGACTGAGAGGCTTCTTATAAAACTTTTTTTTTTTTTTTTTTTGTATACTGCTGTTTTGCATGCATGTATGTCTGTATACCCCAGGTATGCCAGGGACATGTGGAAGCCGGAGAGGGCACTGGATCCTCTGGAACTGGAGTTGCAAATGTTATTAACCACCATATAGGTATTTGGAATTAAAACCAGATCTTTTGAAAGAATAACAAATGCCCTGAACTCCCAAGTCATCTCTTTGGCACAAATGAAGACCATCTTATTAGAAAGAAAATAAACACAAACCAGTTTCTTAATAAATACAATTTAAATTTCAGATACCTGTGTTGTTTCCAAATAAACTTTCACATTGGAGATGCAGCATCTCCAATGAGGATTTAAAACGTTCAATTTGAGGAATTCCACCCAATCTGAGAGTCTTTTCATTTCTCCAATTGCAAAAGATAGTGTGAGAACAAACCAGTACCAGATAATTCTGTCTAATAAACAGAGGGTTCTACTTTCTAGAAAGCCAACAGTATGATCCACAGCAGGCTTTGTCTGTGCCTCCAGGATCCACAGCTCTAAACCGGAAACTCTGAATGAGCCCTTCCTTTTGAAATACTTCCAGGGTTGTGCCTGCAAGATCATAAACGTTACATAGGTTTCTCAACTTCTAAAAGTTGGAGTCTCCTTTGAATTCACAGAAAGGATTTTGAGTTCTTCAAATACATTATGATTATATAGCCCACATACATACTCAATGGAATTTTGTTCAACCATAAAGAAAAATGAAGTCATGACATTTACAGGAAAATGAATGCAACTGGGGGTAATCACATAAAGCGAGCTAAGCCAGTCTCAGAAAGATAAACATCACAAGCTTTCTCCCAATTGTGCTTCCTAGATTTTACACACTTATAACCCTGTGTGCATAGATAGCATAAAAGTACAGGTTAAATTGTCTACGTAGATCAATGGCAGGGGATAGAGGTGAGAAATGGAGTGTAAAGAAAGGGAGATATGATTACTGTATAATACTCACGTGTGTGTGTGTGTGCGTGTGTGTGTGTGTGTGTGTGTGAATTTTATTTCACATATGTATGGAACCAAAAACAGATAAATGAATTTTAAAAAGCTAGATATAATCTCCTTTAAGCTATTTCCTTTTTACTTGTTTTTAAAAATCATTTATTTATTTTTAATTTTATGTGCATTGGTGTTTTGCTTGCATGTGTGTTTGTATAAAGGTTTCAGAACCTCTTAAATTATAGTTACAGATGGCTGTGCACTGGCATGTGGTATGGGAATTGAGCCCAGGTTCACTGGAAGAGCAGGCAGTGCTCTTAACCACTGGCCCATCCCTCCAGCCATGTCTAGTTTACTCCTTACATCACATGCTGGCCTGTTATATTCATGCTTCACTCAAGATTGCTGTACCAGTCTTCCAGCTGCATTTGATGGCTTACTCCATGAATGCCCTACATCCCTCTCCCTTCTCTTCATGGCTTTCTATGTCTTCTCTAAATTAGAGATTATAAGCCAGTTTCTTCCTTGAACATTTCTAATAGTTGATTTCCCGTTGCTATTTTAAGTTCTAAATTCTTCAGTGTACTAATTGCTTATAGCTTCATAATAATATAATAGAAAATGCGATATCTTAAGGCAATACAAATTTACAATATTGCAGCTTCAGAAGTCCAGGAATGGTAAGGTGCGCTTTCTTTGTCAGGGTCTCAGAAACAATAAAGTGAGGGTCAGAACTACTAACACAGGATCTGGAGTGTGTCTAGGCAATCTTCCAAATCATGTGGTTGTCAGTAACACCTAGGCCTACTGAAGAGATGCCATCCAGAGCTCCTTGCTCATTGTTGGTCTGTGAGACCTTAACCCTGCTAATGGCTAAGGCCCTTCACTTCATATCTGCTTGTTTCTATAGTCATTGTAGAGGGAATGCTGTGCAATATGGACTCATGTTTGCTTGCTTCTGCAGAGCCTCTGTGGGGGACACTGCAAAGGAGGCTCATGTGTGCTTGCTACTGCTATGACTGTGGAATACTCTGCAACCCAGACTCTACAACCTCATGGAATGCCTTGTCAGGTCTTCCATATTTACTAAGTAGACGCTCATCTTAGGACTCGTCCATTCTCAAAGGTGATTTCTACAGAGGCTGGAGGGAACACAGAGGTTATGACAGAGCATTCTGGCTCTGTGTATGACATCATGCAATACCTATAAAGTCTATGCCCAAACATCTTTTCACCCCAAAGTTGCCAAGTTAGTCACACTGAGCAACTATTATCTTTCTTAGCAGATACGTTAGATCACACGTTTCTTCTCACTTACTGACTGTATGCTTCTGTGCTTTCCTGTGTTGCCTTCTGTGGCTGAGCTTTACTTTGCCAACTCACTTGTCAAAATTGTACTGAAGAGCTTCTGTAAATTCTGCACCTCAGACTAAATCATCAGCGGATTCCCTCTGTGTTCCCAATCTCTCTTTGTCTGTTTCTGACTCCTTTTCCATCTCTTCCTTTGCCAATCCCTCACTTTGGTAAAGAGCTGAGAGGAGTGATTAACTGTATACAACAACTTGTTGCTCCAAAAGAAGTTCAATCACAGAATCTGTGCAAAATTCCTTTGGATGTCTGTAACTCCAGAACTTTGGGATGATGCTGACATGAAGTTTGTCGGGGATTGCTGGGTACCACCATCTTTCTAGGTATGGAGACTGATGCATTCCCAAGGGAGTAATGTGAGGAGGCCTTGCACTGTCACCCTCCACGCTCACAGATCCCCTCACACAGACACATGAACACATTGGTAATAAAATGGAAAATTATTACAATAATTTAAAACGTTTGTTGAAGTTTTGAAGACCCTACAAAACTAATCGAAATTTAGCAATGCAATGTGGTCATTAAATGTGGTCAACTTTAAAACGTTGTACTTGTGCACACTAAATGCAACCTTGACCTTCAGTTCATGTTCTATGAATTAAGTGAAGCATTCATATAAATCAAACAACCAATCAAGAGAGAAAAAGAGGTGGGGAAGGGAGGAGACTGGTGCTATGTAATTCCCTCCTAACAGGTCTCCCATAAAATGTGTGATTATATGCATCCTATGTACATCTTTATATATACTTAAATCATCTTAGATTACATGTAAGACCTCATACAATGTAAATGCTGTGTAAGTAGTCATTACAACACATTGCCATGCTATGGAAATGACATAGGTGCTATCCTAGAATTCCTAAGTGTATAAAGTCCCAAGTGAATGTGTGCTATAGACATAGGAACAGCATGTCAAGAACCATAGCCTCATACCAATGGGAAAGCGGCAATACCTCCCTTCAGCCACCACGATGAAAGTCAGAGGCAAGGCATTGTTCTGGTCCATCTGTGGTCAATAATGTATACGTGTACTACACACCATAACTCTCACAGGATATTTAAGGCCCAAAGCCTGCTTCTCTATAAAGACTACTCTTGCAGAGGTTTGCTCTGTCTCCTTGATTCAGTGGTATGCCATACACGGTTCCTCATTTATTTGTATTTACTAACCCTGTCCAAAGCTATACAGGCAATAGCCCTGACTCTCTGTTCAACTGTTTATAATAAACAAGCTAATTTTCTGGAGTGCTATGGTTTCTCCATCAGTGAACCCAGTCAAAAAGACCTGGGCTTTTGTTTTTGTGTGTCTGTCTGTCATTTCTTCATTCCTTCACTATTCCCATGCAGACGAAGTCCCTGTAGCTGAGAAAGGATTCAGCAAACCGCTACTGTTATCTTAATGGCAACATAAAAGTCTATCCATGGTCAGTATATATTTATTTTAGCATGTTTGATTGAATCTGAAGATCCAGAGCCCATGACTACATGAGGCTGCTCTACCATGGAAAGCATAAATTCTTTTCTACCTGACTGCTGAAATAATTTGTATGATTATCTGTTTTTATACCCATGCTGTAAAAAATTAATAATAATAATAATAATAATAATAATAATTTACATTTTAATATTTTACATCAATGTTATACAATTTTCACATATTAACTTCTTTTTATAGTATATATTAATATATAAGTTTAGGACTTGAAACATCTAAGTAAAGGGTCAAAGTGTTTCTCAATTTAATCTCGTTAGTGGAGATCTTCATGAACTTTGATTAGACAGGAAAAAAAGGTGTTATTTTAACCAATAAACCAGATAATAAGGAATAGTAACAGTTTTTAATTGAAAAATATGAAAGTCACATAAGGACATTTTTTCAGGAAATTGATATTAATATTCATTATTACAAAAAATGTGCTTTATTTTCATCACTGGAAAAAAAAGAACTTATTAATTGAATTATTCACATTCTGGCCTCCTGAACTAGTTTAAGAATCATTTAAATTTCTAAAGTGGATGTCAGTCCTTGCTTCATAACTGCCTTTAAAGCTTCTGGATGGAATCTTTACCACATCTTAGCAGCGGCAGTTGCCTTACATGGGGTTTCTTTTCAAGTTTCTTTCATAAATATGATCCTTCAAATCAGCCTGTGTGCCCCAGGATTCTACTCTCTTCCTTCAAGCTTTTTAGGAATTTGGAACTATGCAACTTAGAGTAAATATGATTTGGATGGGGAGAGAAAAAGGTTAACACCATTTGAATCGCTGAAGGTTTACTGAATTCTTTTCCTATGTGGCAAAGTCTTTCTTAAGCCCATTATGTGTATAACCCATTCATCCTCACAGGACCACAGGCTAAGGTAGACAGGAGGAATGATAATCTACGAGGCAGACAAAATACCTTGTGTGAAGGAAGCCCTGGGCTAGAAAGACTTAAACGTAATTAGAAGGGACACATTTTAAAGGACAGGAATGGTTAAAATAGGAATCACGGGTAGGCAGCAGCCAGGTGTCTCCCAGCATCCTGTGAGACCTGCTCAACACACACAAAGCATTCACCTTCTCACCACTTCAACTACCTATGACCTTGGCTATGCCTATGGTTTTCACTTAGCAATTCCTTCTGAATTAGATAACACTTTCATTCTTTCTTTCTTAAATGATATCCAACACCCTTTTCACACTCATTTATCTAACAGGGACGGAATGAATTTGGCTGAATTGACACTTGCACTAATAAGGCTTGCGACTGCAGGGCGTGCCATTGTTTGAACATGAAAACCTTTGTTTCATTCCGCATTTCCTTAAGGACGACTTTGTCTTGTCCTGCCTACCCGTCATTCTTCTTGAGCCAACCTTCTCCACACCTCCAACTCACCACATGCATATTTAGTCATAGCTTTCCATGGCAAACTTTATTATTTTCTTCAATTTAATAATAAAACCTAGTTATGAAAATGACCCAGTCCCAGAATGCATTGACATTGGATTCTCCCCAAGGTTCATCACGTTGCTTATCTTCCTGTGACATCAGTGTATATTTTCTCCCTTTAAATGTGAGAACAGGCTGCATTCCCCCTTAATTTGGTTGTGTATTTACAAAATTGAATGAAAAGCAAATGTAGCTTTGTATAAAAAAAAAAAATCACCTCTTCCAATAAAACAATATAATGTGAGACAACAACGTAACAACCAGAAGCCAACTGCCTGAGTGATAGGAGAAATTCTTTGTACATTGAAAACATATAACCATCAACGAGTTTTATCGCCCTCTGATTGCTACCTCACATAGGCAGGTGTAAATGCCAACACACCTGCCTGAACATTGAGCAAAACACAAAGGCTCATCACTCAGCCTTACACGGGGCTCTGCTTTTACCCTGAGGTGCTGTAGGCACTCATGTAGCACAGCATATTTTAAAACATTCAACCCCGTGCATGAATGTTCCCATGCCAGAGCAGATTATCCAAAATAATAGCCTGGAGTGGTGCCTGTACACTTCACAGGACTGCCTAACCCTAAGCCATTGTTTACTTCAAAAGCAGAGGCAAGTCTCCCAGAATAGATTCTGCCAATCACACTTCAGTGTTGCGCTGAACCCTCTCAGGAAACTGGGTGGTTGTAAGGCAGGTAAGCATTTCACTTAGGACCTCATTAAGTATTCTAACCAAGAACAGGGCAGAGTAGTAAACAATCTAGGTCTTAAAAAGAAGACATTGAGAATCAAATACATTTGCAGTAAGAAAAACATTTCCTCAAATCAGATAAACTTAAATTATGACTGTAAGGAAGGAGCAGTCCTCAGAATTAACTGACCAGGATTCATAAGAGCTTGCAGAGGTCAGATGGCCTAAATGGGCCTGACCTAGGTCCTCTGCATATGTAATAGCTGGGTAGCTTGGTGTTCTTGCATGATTCCTAGTAATGGGAACAGGGCTGTCTCTGACTCTTGACTACTTGTGGGACCCTATTCCTCCTACTGGATTGACTCATCCAGTCTTAGTATGAAGGTATGCATCTGGCTTTGTTGTAGCTTGATTTTTCTTGTTTGGTTGATATTCCTGAGAGACCTGTTCTTGTCTGAGAGGAGGTAGCTGAAGGAGGGGTGGATCTGGGGGAAAGCGTAGATAGTAGGAGAGACTGGGGGTGGGGTTGAGAAAAGAAATTGCAGACAGGAAGTAATATATGAGAGAAAAATTTAAAACATTAAAAAAAAGCAAGCATTCTAAAAATGTTAGAAAATTAAAAGAAAGAAAGTAAGAAAGAAAAGAACAAAGTAAGAGATAGCAATAAGACAAAGGAAGCCCAGTCCCACAGGCACTTTAACATACTCTGTAAGGAATTTCTTCCTTCGGATATCTTGGCTTTACTTCAATGCAAAACCATTGCTTGGTATCCACAGCAATTTATCTGTGATTTTTATAGATGATTATTTTGTAAATGGGGATATAGACATCTGAGAAAAATACAACTATGAGTTTTGGCCTACAACACCAGAAATATATGGTAGATAGGTAAATAGACAGACAGACAGACAGACAGATAGATTATAATAGATAGATTGCTTTATTAGCCTGTAGCTATGACAATAAACATTGTATTATACCTTTTCTTCTCCTAGAAATTATATAAAAACAATAATGAAAATATTTGCAGAATTGATTCCAGAGAACCTAGCAAATACATGTATGTTGCCTTCAAAATTCTCATCATTAGTTTTACAAAGCAGAACAACTGCAGACATGTAGAATCCATGATATGAAGAACCATGGAACATACAAATGACTTCAAGAAGGAAGCCTTAGATCTTGTGACTGAAACGACTTCTAGAGATTAAAGATGCCTGGTAACATCAGGCCAACCTTTAACCTGTCTACTGTTCCCCAGGAAAGATCACAAACAATGATCTGTGGGCAGCAAACGATGGTTCTGAATTGAAGCAAAAGCAAAACAATCTGAAGAAATTCTTTAGGGGAAAATTTTTTAAATGTCTGTGGAGATCCGCATGCTTTGTCTTCTTGCTTTCTCTTACCCTGCTTTTTGCTCCCAAGAGTCAGAAACCAGTATGAGCAAAAATGTTGATAACGATCTTCTGGAATGAATGGCTATGGACCAAGAAAAGCAGGATCAGGAATCAGAGAGGGGAGATGCATTAGGAGGTAGTAGAGAAGCTCATGAAATCAGAGTACTCAAAAATGAAACCACAAACCCTTCAAGGCAAAGCAGCTTTCCTTATTTCTCAAGACTAACTCTAGAAAACCCATTTAGAAAGTTCACACACACACACACACACACACACACACACACACACACGGGGGGGAGAGAGAGAGAGAGAGAGAGAGAGAGGGAATGGATGGACAAGCTTTGTAAATGCAAATCAATATAAGAATGTATAATAAAATTTCTAGAAAAGAGCAATAATACATACCAGTAGTCACCAAAAATCAATGGAAATTAGACATTACAGACAATAAATTTTAGTAATACAAAACACATTGAACAATAGTTTATGTCACTTTTTCAAAGGAATGGCAATGGTTTGTTACTGGAAAACTTAAGAAAATTGAGCATATTCCACCGAAAAACTAACACAAATAAATTTGTATCATGCTCTTCAGCACTGTTTTCATTATTCAATCTTAGTTTATTTTAATTTAAATATATTTATTTATTCAGTTTGTGTGTGTGTGTGTGTGTACATGGGTATATATATATATATATATATATATATATATATATATATATATATACCTATTTCTCTGATTGAAACCATGAGAAATGGAGGTCAGGGGGTCAGAGAACAATGAAAATTCCGCTCTTTTCTCCCATCACATGAACCACAGGTAAGGAAATCTGGCAGTTGGCTTGGGAGGAGGTGCCTCCTGCAGTGAACTATCTTGTTGGCTCTGGTTTGGGTGATTTTAATTCCTCTACTTAATATATTTTAAGATAAAACTGTCAGTTCCAAAGCATACTCTATCTGTTTTTATTGGAATGTTCTTGAATCAGTAGATTGCTCTGGGAGAATTGATGTGTTAGTTCATGTGCAAGTGTAAGTTCTTAAGATGCACGGATGTTTATGTTGTGGGCTGTGATCTAGGCAGCCTCTGTGGATGTTCCTTTGAACACAGAAGTGGTATTTGTTTGGTGATTTTACCGGTTCTGTAAATAGTATCAGTGAGATCAATTAGTTTCTGCCTTTTTCTACTACAATACACTGACAGAAAAGAAGTAAAGTCTTCAGGTACACATATGGATTTGCTTATTTCTAATTTTAGTTTAAGCAGTTCTTGTTCCATGCACTTTTAGAAGATTTATTGGTATTTCAGTACACATTTTGCATTGTTACATCTATTTGATAAATTTGTCTGCCAGTGTGCAATAATATCTTACATTAATTTATCCATTCTAGTTTGACTAATGCTCACATGATACATCCTTTCTTACCCTTCTCCTTTGAACAAAGATCCTACTTTAAAATCAAATATCATTTAGTCATAATTTACATGTAAATCCTGACTTTGAATGCAAGCTGACAATCTTGCCTTAAAATGAGCTTGTTTGGAACATTCATACTTTGCTGTATTTGTAAATCTTTTAGGTACTTTCTGTTTCTGCTTTTATTTTCTTGTTCATGTGTTGTACATGTAACTTGCTTCCACTAAAAGTTCAAATTTTCTGATTATTTGCTGTGGGAAGGAAGTTATCTTTTAAATTATATGTAAATCATCATCATCAACAACAATTCCTTCAGCTAGGCCTCATGGTAGCAGTCAAATGGAATCTAAGCACTCAGAAGACAGAGACAGGAGGATTACAAATAGAGGTCAGTTTGTAATATACATGGTGTATTAGTGACGACTGTGGACTACACACCGAGAACCAGTCCCATTATGAGAAAGAACACACTTGCTGAACTCAAAATTATTCATGATATTTCCATTATTTTGTTGTTTACCTACATTCAAATTCATTTATAACTAATATTTTTTCTACTAGAAAATCTTCAAAGATTTTGCACTTGATGACAGTGAAGTCTATGTACTTGTACTTCTAAGAATTTCTTAAATTTTTTCTTCAGTTTGAGAAAAATAATTTTATTGAGTATTGGATTCTAAAGTGGTAATTCTTTCAGTCAAAAATGTTGTACCTTCACTTGTTTTATCTTAATTTGCATATTTCTTCAGAGTAGTGAGCTGTCACCTTTCCCATTCTGGTATATACCATCTTACATAGCTCCCACTCAAAACTGTGTCTTTGATTTTCGTTTTTGGTAGTTTCTCTGTGTTTTAGATCAGTTCTTTATTTTGATGTAATTTTGTTTTCTTTTTTGTCTTGAGTATTGTTGCCTGAGTGGTTGTGTGTATTCCATTAAGTAGAATAATTTTGGGCCTTGTCTTTACCTATTTCCCACCCATCAACTGTCAATAGCTCTACCGTTAAGCGCAGGCTTTTGTGAGACACTGCCCCCACTCATGAAGAAAGGTTGATTGACTTCATCTTGTGCAGAACTAGTACTAGCAGTCACAGCTGCAGTGAGTTTGGGAGTCCAGTAGTTCTAGAATAGCTCCTGACTCCAAGATCTTACAGTCTTTCTGCCTTTTCTTTCATGATAGTCCTTGAGCTCTGGAGGCCAGTGGGTTGTACATGTTTCATTGTAGCCAAGCATTGTACTGGAGACGATTCTCAATACTTTGTCCAGTTATGATTTTTGTGGACTAATCAGTGTTCCCCGAACAAAGAAATTTCTCTGATGAGGGTTGGGAGCTGCACTAGATTCTATCTATCCATCTATCTATCTTAGATATGGATAAAACTATATAAATATAGATATAAATATATCTATAAATTTAGAATGATACAGATGACATAGATATAGATAGATAAATATTGATGATATGATATAGAGATATAGATAAATATAGATAAATATAGCTCTATATTAAATATCATTTAATTTTGTTCTTATAAAGTATGAAATTTATTTTGGTTTTCAAAACAAGATCCGTATAAATTTATATATTAGGACATGGCTAAATTTCTTTCCTGGTTGATAGCTGAGTTGATGCGTCTTTGGCATGTTTCTTACTGTTGGCTGTATTTTACAACAAATATAATTCTATCATATCATTTAATCACATTAAATATATAGCCATCAGATAATTGCCAAGGCTCACCTAGCCTGGAATACCTAGGGAGTGGTTTTTTTTGACAATTTTTTTAATTAAAGAGTGTGTCCTTTGGAAGAGCTGAGATGGAAGCATTGAGAAGTCTCTTTCCACTCCTCATGGAAAGTGTGGGAAATGAATAATGGACATAGGTAATTAAAATGAGAGCTTTTGAATTACCTAAGATGACATTCAGCAATACCAAGAGGACATCCTTGGGAACATGCAGAAAAATCAAAAGTCTTCTTAATAGGTTTGGGCAACAGGAAAAAAAAATAAGAAATGAATGCAGACAAGATGATAATGACATCCCCTCAGGATTTGGTTCTTTGATAAGAAAAGAATTCACTTATTATGTGAGGGAGATTTTTTTTTCCTAATAAGATTAATATGGCAGCCTAGTACAAATAAGAAAGAGATGTGATTATCATTGTTTTTGTAACTTTTTCTCCTGAAATATATCTTACAGAGAAAATAGAGAAGGATGTAAATGTCTTTATAATGAATATTTGCAGAGACCATATGGTAAAATTGTAGATCCCAAATGGCATTGATTTCTAGATAGTGCTCTAATTTGAAATATTGCAGATAACCTAATTTTGGATCTGTTTCAAGTACATCATTGTCTTTATCCCTAAAAGAGCCAAGGGAATCCATTTGGTAAAGGGAAAAAGAAAGGAAGGAAAAGTCAGAGCAGGCTCCTGATTATTGAATGAATTGAAGAAAAATAAACAGATAGTAAAAGTTACTTTAAGGATACATAAGGAAGAAATTCATAACACACAAGAGAAGCGGTGGGTGAGACAAGACACCACGACACATGTTTAAAATCCTTTTCTGTGTTTTTAGAATTGGGATTACATTTAAGAAAATAATTCAAGGAAAACAGTAAGTAGCTGGTGCATTTTTACAAAATCTGGGCACACTGTTTATATGCACACAGACATGCCCAGAATAAGCTTTTTTGTTATCGTCAAAGATGGACTCAGGTAATAAAAACAAAACAAACAACAACAACAAAAAAAGCCCTCATCTCTACTTACAATAAAGCCTTAAAATAAAGAACAAACATTATTATAAGGACATGAAATTTTAAATGAAAGCATAATTGGCTTGCTGCATTTTAAGACTACATTACTGAGCTACAGCATTACTGTTGTAAGTTTATTACATACATTTAAAATTGAGCGTATTGTGAAGCAGTTTGGATCTTCTGTCTGCCTCATCCATCAATGCCCCTATCCCCTTCATTCTTTCCCAGTGACAAGCACGATTTCCTCTTTCCCTGGAAAATAAGGCTCAGAGCTCATTCTTAGTTTCCTACAAAAGTTGTCACGTGACCTTCACAAGATTCTTTTTCTCCTCCTAATCAGTGCAACATGTCACATATGAACTCAAACTTTAAACAACACCTAGCTACGTAAACTTAGAATATAATGAGGTTACATGTCTTTGCTGGAGGTACTCTTGGGGCTTCAGGCTTTGTTTTCAGGTAATTGGAGTCAGTGAGCACAAAGCATCTTGTCGAATTGTTTTTACAGTTCAAGTATATCTTTTATTGTTAAAAATGGCTTTTGATCATAGAACAGTGTACTCCTCATTAAAACATGGCACCCAAAACAAAAGCTG
The DNA here is from genome assembly GCA_019843965.1 of Rhynchomys soricoides. Classification (NCBI taxonomy): domain Eukaryota; kingdom Metazoa; phylum Chordata; class Mammalia; order Rodentia; family Muridae; genus Rhynchomys; species Rhynchomys soricoides. Next base: position 11,852,013 of record JADRCH010000011.1, read on the forward strand.
TATTCTGTCTTAGGAAGTGGTGTCTTCATTTTCAATATACAAACAATCCTTAAGGGTTAAGGACATAGCTTAGTACGACTTGAGTTTGGATCCCTGGATGCTCACAGCCAGATAGCCTGGTACCCACAGGAGTGCATTTTAAGAGTCTCCTTTAAGGATCTCAGAATCATGGCAGAAGGTAAAACTGACATCCAAGAGAAATTCATCTAGCTGTGTGTCCGTGCTCATGACATGTGCACCCCTAAATTTCTGAGTTAGCTACTTCAGTGCCCCAGAGTACTTCAGAACTTACTCTGTTACTTTCTGTTTCATGATATTCATTTTCTTTCTTTCTTTTTTATTTTTTTATTTTCATATTTTATTTACATTTCAAATGTTTCGGATCTCCCCTTTGGAACCTCCCCATTCCCTCCGCCTTCCCCCTGCCAATATGGGGATATTCTCCAACCCACCCTCCCACCCACTCTGGTCTTTCCTCCTTGTCATTCTCCTATACTGGGGGATCTAACACCCTCAGGCCCAAGGGCCTCTCCTCCCCCTGAAGGATAACAAGACCCTCCTCTGCCGCATTTGTGGCCAGCACCATGGGTCTCTCCATGTGTATTCTTTAGTTGGTGGATCAGTCTCCAGAAGTATCAGGGGGTCAGGTCAGTTGCCACTGTTGCTACCTCCATGGGGCTGCACACTCCCTCAGCTCCTTCAGTCCTTTCTCCAAGCCCTCCATTTGGGACGTCACACTCAGAACTACTGTTGCTGCAAGGTGACTCTTGGGTATTTCAAACTTAGTTTGATATTCATTTTCTAAGTTCTCACAGCTCACTAAATAGTCATCACCTCTGATTGCTTAGGCAAGATGTCCAGCAATCATTCTTGACTACTTCCAAGGCTTAGTAGTACTCACTCCTCATTGAGCACTGTCTGTCTCAGTAAGTCCTCTTCACAATGCTGATAGCTGCAGGCTAAGTGTAAACATTAGGTCTGAATGTCAGCCATTTCAGCACTCTGTCCAGATTTCCATTCAGGTTTTACTGCCCACCTTCCACTTTTACTCAAATAGCACTCATTTAAACAGGAACACCTCATTAATGGTTTTACCTGGTTCCATATTGGGGAGATATACATATATAAAATATATATTATATAATATATATGCTAATATATATTATATAATATATATATTTTTCATTTATGTGTATGTATACAAGGACATGTGACTGCTTATGCATTAGAGTGTGAATATAGAGACCTGAGGTTAAAGTCAGATATTTTCTTCAGTCACACTATTTTTTGAGGCAGAGTCTCTCACTGAATCTTGACAATACTTCCTGGCCAGTGAGCCTTAGAGATTCTCCCCTATAAGGGGACTGCACACACATGCTGTTAGGGCTGGATTTTATACATGAGTATTAGAGTATCTGATTCAGGTCTCTAAACTTACACAGCAATCATATTATCTACTGATTCATTTCCCTTGTTCCCATGTATAAGAAATTTTTCTGTCTGCTAATCATGTGCAATAAAGAGCAAAGGTGCTTCAGTTTGGACCTTGTTTGCATTTCCTGTTCAACCATTTCTAATTTTGGTCCTGGGAAAACATTAAGTCAAAATTAATACATATATTTTTGTTCCTTAATTCCGCATTAATTTGCTGTTTCAGGAATTTTTTTCTGTAGATTTTTTTCTCTATAAAACAACCCAATGTCTCCCTTCTGTGACCAAGATACATTATTGTGTTGTCATCTTTCTGATTTGACTCCACTTATTTAGAAGAGGGCGGAGTTTTTAAAGCCACAAAAATATATTCCACACAACAAAATGGCCTAATAAAATGTTCCCATTACCACAGGGTAAATATTAAATATTTCACTATAATACTCATTATTAATGGACATGATTCTCCTATCCATTTACTAACCATGCCTGACCTTGTTTAGCTTCCAATATCAAACAAGATCTGGCACATTCAAGGTGGTATGGTCTTAGTCTAATGGACATAATTTTATAGCAGACCTTTAATATTTCAGTCACAAACAAGGCAGCACAGCTAAAGACTGTATCCAAACTACCTTTGATCTTTATGTGGCTAGTTAATTAGTTTTTTGCCCATGGGTTACAAAAAAACCTTATTCATGCCATCATGTTATCAATGAGATATTAGTGAAAATTTCTCTGTCCCATTATCTTCTTCCCTTCCCATCGGCAGGACAACACTGAGACCTAAAGTACTTACCAAGGACTTGGGTAAAGGCACACATTGCTTCGCAGATTCCTCACAGCTTAACTCCAGACACCTGTGTGATTTCATTGCCATTTTCAAGTCTCACCAACACTGAGTCTGCACAGCCTACCAACATGCACTTTCATTATAGCATTTCCATTTTATTCCATGGTGAAACATTTACAAATTGCTTGGATTGTCATAGTTCACACCATAACCACCATATTTCTAGAAGCTAACACAGGATGAAAAACCACATAATGCTGAATGAACATCCGTATGATCAGGTAGGAAGATGATGGCACTAGACTGTCAGCAGACTCCTGATGGGTTATTAGTTCTGTTCTATAGGCTACTGTTGGTATCCTCTAGAAATATCCTCTACAAATGCGTACCCCATCAGAAGCTCCACTCATTTCCCTGACCTTCCTATCCCTGCTAAAGTCAATGAAGCTTGTGCTGGGACTGAATGAAAGTTCCACATATTTCTTTTAACAAATGAGTCGTCCAGGTGCCAAGTAGATCATTTCTTGCTGACATGTTCCATTTCCTTTTTGCACTGAGTGAGATTACAGAACACACTGAAATGATGCCTTCCATACTGAATGATATTTCTATTCAAAAGAATTAAGGTAAGGCTTTCCTGTATAGTTAAAAGTAAATCACAAAGAAAGGGAGAGTGGCAAGCAATTACTCTATATGTAGAAATGAAAGGGATTTCATAATGTTAACAGCTCTCATCCCTGTAATGTGAAGAGCTTGTGGCAAGAAGAAAGGTACAGAGCCAGGTATTGGAGAGTACTGGGCCTATAGATATATGGGCTCTATCTATCTGTCTATCTATCTACCTACCTATCATTTATCTATCAACCATCTATCTTTCTATCACCTCTCATCTATCTAGGTACCATCATCACACATATGTATCTACCTATAAATCATCTATCTACCTATTTACCACCTATTTTATATTCTGGATAATTGGCATATAAGAAAATAAGTATCATAAAACCAAAGCCAAATGAAAGGCATTTTTGGTCTACTAACATGAGATTTAAGTTAAACTCCAAGATTCATAAACATGATCATCTTGAAGAATTTTGTATGGAATGAGTTGCAGTAGTTCTGAAAGACTCATATTAAAAATTCTTAGACCCTAGCAGGTTGAATTATGACTTTATTTTAGAAATAAAGTCTGTGCAGATGATCAAGCTAATATAAAATCAATATGGTGGGTACAAAGTAAATCTGCTTCTGTCATGAAGGAAAGAGAAAAAAGCAGCCAGTGAGATGACTGAGCAGGTCAAAGAATTTGCCACCAAGTATACCAAGCTAAGTTACACCCCAAGATCAACATGATGGAAGGCGTCCACCAACTATATTAAGTTTTTCTCTGACCTACATACATGTAGCATGTTGTACACTGTCTAATGTGCCTGTCTATACACACACTATATATGGAAATGTTTGTGATGCTGGCATACCTACAGAGCAAACACCAAGTGTGAAGGAAGGTAAAGACTCTGATAACACAGTTACAGCCAGACAAAGAAATGATGTCTGGAGTTACAAGGAAACTACCAGAAAAGGGGAAGATGAACCCTCAAAGTCTCAGAAGTGATCAGTTCTGTTGAAAACTAGCCCTGAAACTTCTAAAACTCCAGAACAGGAAGACTATCCCTAGCTGGGATAGAGTCACTCAGCTTGTGGCACTTTGTCACAGAAATCCCAGCAAACTAATAGAGTCACCTTTATGATTGTTCAGAATGTCATTGATCTTTAGTTATCTGCTGCCTGGCAGATTCTTGATGAACTCTGCAGAGACTTTGAATGGTATTGTCAGCATTTTCAATCAGAAAAGGGTTGAAAAACCTTATTTTTTAAGCTTTTAGTGAAGGACTTAAGGTTCTATTCTACAAGGTTTGGAGAGCTCAAGAGTAATCCCTCAAGGTTACTTATATGTTCATGTTGGAAGAGGACTACAAGATGTTCATGGTTACAATCAGTATTGTAGATACTCCTGACATGTAAAGTCATTATAAATATTGATATATAATTTAGCCTCTCATTCTCTAAAAATTTCAATATAGCATACATTTCTGACATATGGACTATGTTCCTCAGGTAAATATATCTTTTTTTCTAATTTGTAATAAGTTTATAACCAAATAGGTGTAATGTTATATTAACTTAAACTATTACTTTTAAACTTTGATGACATGTAACATTGTCATAATTTCATTTCTTTAAATTAAAGCAGACATTACAAACTATCAACTTAAGCAACATTTCATCTTCAGACATTTATTTTGCTTGCACTCTATTTAAAACACTTAAGCCAATATCTAAAATTCAATAATTAGATTAAAACCAAAATATTTTCATTTTCCTTCCTGATTTGGAAAACACACACCTGGTCCCATATTAAAATATGGCAAGAATGAGCTAGAGCTGACTGGCCATCCAAATGAATGTGCCATCCCTACAAATCCTGGACACTAAGCCAGGGAAACTGATGAAATGTCTGTGAGAGTTTTAAGGTGGGAAAGGCTACCTACTTTGGGTGGCACCATTTCCTAGATAGGAGAGATTGAACAGTATGAGTGAAGAGAATAAGCTGAGGACTAACTAGCATGCATCCATTAATTCATTGTTCTCTCTTTTCTGACTGTAGACAAATTTACTCAAGGTCTGGTCCTATGACATCTCAAACCATACCACAATGGATTGCTTAATGGACGTTTAAACAAAACGAGCACTATTCTTTTCAGTTGTTTCTGTCAGAGTATTATAACACAACAAGAGGAAAAGAAACTGAGGTGAGAACCAAACATACCTAAGTACACACTACCAAAGGCTGAGAGAAAAAGGAGAGCCACTCTGAGACTTAGCCTAGCATCACCAATGGCCATCTCACCAATGTGGCTCCTCCATGGAGTCATTTTTTTTTTTTTTTTGGAGACAACTGTTTGTCTGATTGATTATGAGCACCTTCTGTGACAGTACTTATCAGAAAAATTCATCTTCTAAAGTCTTGTTTAAAACAGGTTCAATAATGGAGCTGAAGAAGGAGAGAAGGAACCCAGCACAAAAATTAATGTCTACAGAAGTCCAGTCTTCAAGATGCTAGATCAGGAGGTTTGTTCTTACTGGAATGCTCATAATAACTTTATATTTGCAGGGGAGTGATCTCAACGTATCATAGAGAAATTACTTAATGTATTTGTTAGTCTTCTTAAGCCTCCAGGTTTTCAGTTGTCCTACTCTTACCTGGAGTCCTGTAAAAGCTTTTAAATTGATCCAGTGACATAATTATCTTGCATTTGAAGTTTACTTTTAAGGTATCTATAAATTAATTCCTGTTCAGTTGTAATTTATGTGTATGGGAAACTGTCCTCTCTGTCATAGAACAGACATAGTTTAGTATAACAAAAGATATTTGTTATTAAAAATACAAACATATCAGTGATAGATATATTGACCCATATACAAAACTTCAGTAAACAAAGACAAAGACTAGCTCTATGGCAAACTAGTTATGTAGGTGTTGCCCAATTATTTAACTTTTCCAGTTGTGGCTTCTCTGTTGAAAGCCTGAGGATCTCCATCTTCACATGATTATCCAAAAACTGCCTAGAAACTGAGTGAATGTTTTGTACATGATGAATGACCCTAAAAATGTAAACCTTCAATATCCACCGAAATGTACTGCACTTAACAAGCTACCATATGAGGATAGAGACAGTGTGTGTTTAAGAGGTCAACAATTTGAAGTAAGTTTTAATCTTCTGTATTTATGAATAGGGAAATTGAAGCTGACAGCAAAGAGATTTGTACAAAATTATAAGGATAATAAGGGAAGTCTTGGACTTCAAATTCAATTCTGAACAAATTATCAATATACAGACAAAATCAAGCCAAGCTAAAGATCTAATAATTCTCATTTTGCATGATAGCATTTATAAAAGCAAAATCATGAAGCATGTCAAAATATGCCACTTTGGCATGTGGATTGTTTTTAACTACACTCAAATGAGAATCAGTACACGTGACAAGAAGCTTCTTGGGTTTTTCTTATCAGAAGCAGAATTGGTGAGAAACTACCATAGAACTTCCTTCTGGGAAGTTTTACAACCAAGTAGAATAAATAAGTCTGCACCAATACAAGTCTGCACAAACCACTGTTATTAAAGTCATTTGCCCATCATTTGGTTTTCTCTGTTTTGCTTCTAATCCTCTGGCATGTCAGGAGCTCACACTCCTCTTCTTGTTCTTGAGTCACTTCTATGTAGTTTTGAGTAACTTCTTCATTAAATGCCATGCAAACCTCTTTGGTCTTATAGGCCTTTCTCATGGAGCATCAGGACATGCAAAATCTAAAACAGCAACTTCTTCTGAACGCCTTTCCCTCTTGACCATCTATCTCATGGGGGCTACAGAACATAAGGTATTTCCATAAGGCGTAAGACATAAGATATATCTCCATAAGGTATAAGATCTCTCCATCAAATCCCTTCCTCAGGGCTCAGGGAATACTGTGGAAGAGACGGAGAGAGGACACCAAGGAATCAAGACCTTATAAACTTATGAACTTAAAAACTTATGAACTCTCTGAGATGGAGGCAGCATGCACAGTGCCTGCATATATATGTATCTGATGGAGTCACATGGCTAAAAGGAAAAGTGAACAAGGCTTCCATCTCTAACCCAGAATCTATTTCCAATGGACAACCGCTAGCAAATGAAAATTTACCTTTTTTGTAAGGAGTATCACTGGGGTAATAAACTACTCTTGAGGCAGTAGATGGCCAACAGAAAATGAATCCAATGGTATCGTTGGAGGTTCCTAGTCCATTAATGTAGTGCCATGGCGTTTCTTTTTCTTTTCTTTTTAAAAATCTTATAAACAGGGCTTCTGCAGTGTATTGTTTTTATGTGACTCCTGGGCATGGAAACAAGTGTGTCTCTGCTTCTAAGATTGTTGTGGGTTTTTTTCTAGCATTCTTTTCCTTCTGTTTGTTTGTTTGCTTGTTTGTTTTGTCCTGTTCCAATATGTTAGTTTTATTTTATATATTTTACTACATTATTATCCCTTAGAAGTCTGCTTATCTTCTAATTAGCGACCAACAAAGGTATATTTGAATGAGAAGGAAAGTAGGGATGAACTCAGAAGAGCAGAGAAAGGAGAAACTGGAATTAGGATATATTATATGAGAAAAAACTAGTTTCAATAAAAGGGGATGGCAAATAAAATTAAAAATTAAAAAATCAAATTAACTCACTTTTAAGGAAAAAGAAAGTGAAACAATTTAACTTCTTTCTCATTTGCCCACTTCATAAACATTTTCACTGTCTCAATTTTTGTTCTGAATGGACAAAGGAACATAATACAAAAACAGAAAACATACAACAAAGACAAAAGGCACAATTAGCCTCATTCTAGGTCAACATACATGAAATAAAGAATGCATTTCAACTATCAAGTTAATAAGACTACAACATCTAAATCACATAAAGTAGGTAAGCAGCACTGAGTAAATATTATTGAAAATTAAGTGTAAATTAATTTCCAATTTTTTCAAAGGTAGTTACAACTTTAAAAGCTTATAAATTTTGAAACATAATTTCTACTTAGGAAGTTTAATTTTTCCATAAACAATAATAACAACAATAATAAGTTAGTCCCTAATAAAAAGCTAAGAAAATTTGTGTAAGCATAAAGCTGTGGTGGTGTTGTGAAAGCAGTGACATAGTAGAATTGCCTAGGAAAACAATTGAAACATGTGACATGACATAATGTTGTAGATTAAGGTACAATATTAAAGTGACTTGACTTAGATGACAATAAATAATAAATGTAAAAGCATATTAAAATAATGTTTTATAATTTTTTGTACAATAATCTAAATACAAGAAAGCATCCTTTCTACACATGTGTCAATTTGGATATGATTATTTCCAGAGTACACCAGAATAAGAAATTAGTTATTAAATATTTGTAAATCTAGACAAAGCAACGAGATATGTTTTTTTCTAGTATAATTAAAACATGAATCTTCTAGTTTGTGGGAACATTAATGTTAATACAATGTTGAAAAAACTAATTACCAGCTTTAGTCTCCTCCAGTGAACTCAGATTTTATGGGAAATGGCAAGTAAACTTTAAGCCATTTAGATCCTGTTTAAACATTGACAGCTAAGAAACTCTTGATTCCGCAATAGAGAAGAGAAGGCAAGGACAGAAGACAGAGCTAAAGCCTTTCCTTCCCATCACTGGTGAATAATTCTAGGTGCTCAGTTGACAAACTCAAAGGAGAATGTTATTCATCAGATAACTGCTTCTTAGCTATTTTATAGTAATCTTTTCTTATCTCTAGACAACTAACTTCAAGCAGTGTGTGCCTTAGTAATGTATATGGCTGTCATCTAACCCATACAAAAACATTAGCAGCAGAAAACTCAGGTGTCTTGAGAGAGAAGTAGTTCCTCAAGACTCCTGCCTGACTGTCCAGTGTCCTCTACAGATTTGAAGGGGGCGTCAGACCCCTCATATAAGCAGATACCTTTTTTTATTATTTTATTTATTTACATTTCAAACATCCCCTTCCATGGACCCCCACCCCATCCCCCCCTTTGCCTCTAAGAGGGTGCTCCCTCACCTACCCACCCATTCCTACCTTACCCCTCTAGCATTCCCCTTCTTTGGAGCATCAAGCCTCCACAGGATCAAATGCATCCCCTCCCACTGATGCTAAATAAGGCAGTCCTCTGCTATATATGTAGCAGGAGACATGATTGACTCATCTGCACTCTTTGGTTGGTGGTTCAGTCCCTGGGAGCTCTGAGGGGTTCGGTTAGTTGATATTATTGCTTTTCCTATAGAGTTGCAACCCCTAACTCTTCCATTGGTGTTCCTGTGCTCAGTCCAATGGTTGGCTGTGAGTATCTGCACCTGTCTTAGTCAGGTACTGGCAGAGCCTCTCAGAGGACAGCTATGCCAGGCTCCTGTCTGCAAGCACATCTTGGCATCAGTCAAAGAGTCAGGGTTTGGTGTCTGTGCATTGGATGGATCCCAAGGTGGGGCGGTCTCTGGATGGCGCTGCCTTCAGTCTTTGCTTCATTTTTTTGTCCTTGCATTTCATTTAGACATGAACAATTCTGGATTCAAAATTTTGAGATGGGTGTTTGACCCCATCCCTCAAATGGGGTCCATATCTATCTACTAGAGGTGGTCTCTCCAGGTTCTATCTCCCTGCTGCTTGTTTGCTGTTCACTGTTATTCTAGTACTGTCATCCCCACTGGGTTCTGGGAGTCTTTCCCATCCCTGGCCTCTGAGAGTTTCTAGTGGTTCCCTCAGTTCCCCAGCCCCCACTGCTACTTATTTCTATTCATTCTTTTGGCCCTCTGGACTTCTCTCCTGTCTCTTCCCATTCCTGGTCCTGCTCCCCCTTCCCCCCCCTCCCCTCTCCTACCCAGTTCCCTTCCTCCCTCTGCCTCCCATGAGTATTTTGTTCCCCCATTCTAAGTGGGATTGAATTATCCACACTTGGGCATTCCTACATGTTAAGCTTCATATGGTCTGTGAGTTGTATCACGGGTATTCTAAGCACTTTTGCTAATATCCACTTATCAGTGAATACATACCATGTATGTCTTTTGGGGTCTGAGTTACCTCACTTAGGATGATATTTTCTATTTGCCTACAAAATTCCTGAAGTCCTCATTTTTTAATAGCCAAGTAGTATTGCATTTTGTAAATTTACCACATTTTTTGTATCCATTCTTCCACAGAGGGAGAACAGATACAACCATTGTTTCCTATTTCTGGTTGTTATAAATAAGGCTGCTATGAACACAGTGGAGTACACTATCATCATGTCTTTGTGATATGGTGGATCATCTTTTGGGTATATGTGCAGGAGTGGTATACGTGCATTCTCAGATACAACTATTTACAATTCTGAGGAACTAACAGATTGATTTCCAAAGTGGTTGTACCAACTTGCAATCACACCAGCAATAGAGGTGTGTTCCTCTTTCTCCACATCCTTGCCAGCATCTGCTGTTGCCTGAGTGTTTTTTATGTTAGCTATTCTGATTGGTGTAAGTTGTAATATCAGGGTCGTTTTGACTTGCATTTCCCTGAGGACCAATGATGTTGAAAATTTATTTACGTGCTTCTTGGCCATTCGAAATTCCTCAGTTGAGAATGCTCTGTTTAGCTGTGTATTGCATTTTTACTTAAGTTATTTGTTTTTTGTTATTGTTGTTGTTATATTTTTTAGTAAAACTGACAAAAACTGTATGTTATTGGTACAGAGACAAAAGGGTCAATCAATGGAATAGAATTGAATACCACACACCTATGGTCACTTGATGTTTGAAAAAGAAGCCAAAACCATACAGTGGGAAAAAGAAAGCATCTTCATCAAATAGTGCTGGTCTAACTGGCGGTCTGCATGTAGAAGGATGCAAATTTATCTATTCTTATCTCCTTGTATAAAGCTCAAGTCCAAATGGATCAAGGATCTCCACATAAAACCAGATAAACTGAATCTAATAGAAGAGAAAGTGGGAAATAGCTTTGAACACACAGGGGAAATTTTCCTGAACACAACACAATGGCTCAGGCTCTAAGATCAACAACTGACAAATGGAACCTCCTGAAACTGAAAAACTCCTGCAAGGCAAAGGATGCTCTCAATAGGACAAATAGGCAACCTACAGATTGGAGAAAGATCTGTATTAACCCTACATCTGATAGAGGGCTAATATGTAAAATAAGCACACACTAGCACAGAACAATTCTTGAAACAAAAAGTCAGTAAAATACTGTGAGTACATACATATGCATACATATACAGTTCTTTCTATTTCCTTGGGGAACACTGAATGACAGATCATCTTTATATATACCACCTAATTTTGAAAGGTAGACTTTTGTGAAATTGCTAGGGTATCTAGCAATACACATTCAGTGGTGCTGCAAAATCAGCATCATCTGCATAGAGTTGTAAGGTTGGCCTTGTCCTTGAACTGTCATGTGAGGGGTTGTGTCTGGACTGTACATGTCGAAGCTGATGTGTTTGTGGTGATGTCATTGCCAATTCTCCCTCATACCTTGTCTGGGCCTTCAAAGAGGCAACACATGTCTGTTAAATGACTGCCTTTGGTCTTTCCGATAAAAGCCTAATTACTTTTTCTCATGTGAATTTTTTAGGATATCTCTAAGTGCTTTGGTGTAAACAAAGCCATAAAGTGAACCAAACCCACTGTGGGTCTAAAGGCTTAAAAATCCATTCATAAAAATGGTTATAGAATTGTGGCTAAGTGCTCAGAAACTTTTGTGTAATTGCATTAATTTTAGCCTTTAATGCATTTGTAAATAAAGTAACATAATTGTAATTTAGCTTTCTGTCAAGCACAGGGACTACTCTTAGCAAGGACTTGACTACAGAGATAAGATTTTTAAATTCTTGCAATTTCACTGAAGACTGCAATTTTTTCCACGAACTCAGAAATGCCTTGAGCACACAGACTGTTATAAATAGTGAATCAGAAAGATTGTTTGACACAGGGTTATCTCCTTTTCATTCATCACCCTAGACCCATCTCCTCACACAAGTTCCCTCTGGCCTTATTTCCATTGGTAATAATCTGTAATTTCTGCTATTTTCTCTTTTCAATACCACTGAAGAATCAAATTTTCCTTAGGACATATTACCTATTTATAGCCATTTAGAACATTTTATACCAATCGGCACTTTGGAGCTGTATCTGACTCTGTAAGTAGCATTTCCATGGTTTTTGTAGACTTTTATTACATGGTATGACATTCGATTGATGGACTGTCTCCATCATACTGCCTGTCAATTGTACACTGATCCATGACAGCATAATGGATATGTGACAGTGTTTGGCAGGGTGAAAATGACTACAATAACATTTTGGAGTAGAAGGATATCAGGGTTCCTTTTAATATTCTTCTTAATTTTCCCCTCATAGGCAAAAAAATTTAAAGCTGAGAGCATATGATATGCCAATTGTCTTCATCTGAAAAAAACTGATACCTGTTTTAGATAGACTGTGTTAAAAATGCTGGCAAAATAGCTGTCGATCAAGCTGAATGGGGCTATTAGACATTCCCCATGCTAAGAGACTTACAAGAACTCTCTCCAGAGGCAATTGTGTTGTGTTCCAGTCCGGGCCAAAGGTTATTACATCTAGGAAGATGTACTCTGTTGAGAAAGGAGAGAAGGGCTTACCACTTTCACAACAGGGAATTGCTCAGGACTTGCCTGAGGAGATGTGTGAACTTCCTCAGAGCAGGCATTTGGAGACTGAGCCAGGGAGCAAGCCTTTGTAACTAACCCTGGAGCCTTTGAACACAGAGACTTCAAGTTGGTTTGCTGTTTCCAAGGTTCTACTTGTGCCCTCCCAAAGGTGCAGTAAAAAAGAGACACCTAACGCTCTTCTTCCTTTCTGGGATGTCATATATAATTTGCAATGCCTGCATATTCTGGTTTGGTTGGTGAGGAGGCTTCCAGAACACTCCCAGGAAACATCTGAGATCAGTGAGCCAGGGACATCAATAGTACAGGAAAAGGGTTAGGCCATGACCCACTGAGAAAAGCTTGGGTATGAGGAAGCAGGGAAAAAAAGACTGTGCTTGGGGAACAGGCTGCATGCAGCGTGTGATGCATTAACAGTTCCCAAACAGGAGCCTAAGAAAGGGGATCAGCCAGGAACAAATGATCATGAGGGCTCCTGCTCCTTCTTTATCAATAGACAGGCAATGGACAGTTTGGATGCTCTGAGAGTCTATTTTGTCTGAATATCTTTCAAGGTCAAATGATATTTTAGTTTTGTTTTGTTTTGTTTTTGTTTTACGAGACAAGGTTTCTCTGTATAGCTCTGACTGTCCTGGAACTCACTCTTTAGACCAGGATGGCCTCGAACTCAGAAATCCACCTGTCTCTGCCTCCCAAGTGCTGAGATTAAAGGCATGCGCCACCACTGCCTGGCTAATTTTGAATATAATGAATATTATGTAATTTGTATGCAAGAGAAATGTTTAATGTTTCTGTTGGTTGTGTGCTGAACAATCACACACAGTTTTTGTCTCAGTATTAAGAAGCAGAGAAAGAAGTAAGATTCTACATGTAACTGTGGATTAATCCAGAGAATAATGAAGACCTGAGCTCAAAAGTCCTCATCAGCCACCGCAGGAGAAAGCACAAATCTTGCAACTGTATCGTGTGTATAGATGCACAATAGTCAGGTGTCAACTGGAGTCGTGACCCCATAAATTAACTATGCCTGGGCACATACTGCTGTTGAGGCAAATGTGTCCCTTAACACTCATCTAAGAGTGTATAGCCCATCCATCCATAGTGCTGCTTGGCACAATTATCACCATACTGGTTTATAAAGGATGCATGGGCTCTGACAAAGCGGGCACCATCACAAACCACTGTGATCAACTGAGAATCCACATATGTGACAAGTGAGATTAGGGCAAGTTTTGGCTTCTTGAAGGCTCCACCTGCTACTTTTGTCATATTACACATGATTCTCTTCCTTGTTTGGATCACCTTTCCATGATCTCCTTTCAAGATAGATGCCAACACATAGCTCTTCCTCATATGTACTTTTACAAGCCAATAAAACTTGATATGGTCTTTACAACATATGGAGGCCATGATGAAGGAAGCCCACATCCTAAATATGTTTAAGTCATTAATAAAATAAAATAAAACAGGACATAAGAAGCAGTTAATGTCAACTGTAGACCTTGAGTGCTTTAGTTCGCCATCCATATTTTAGCTTATGATGTTCATCCTTTTACTTGTTAGTAGTTAATTTGCTACTCATTCTTTTAGATAAGCAGCTAGTCAGTCAATTCAGACAGCGTTTATTGAGCACTTTGTATCTTGTGTTCTGAGCTTATGCTGTTAGGTAATTCTTACTATAGTGGGAAGAAGAAATACAAACAGCTAAAACACTGTAAATTCCAACTGTGGGGTTGTATACAAGATACTTTGATAACATGACTGCACAGGAAGCTGTCAGAGCCTATTCACAGGAGCTGGGTTTGGGCTGTGGGCCCAGTAAGAGCTCTTGAGGTGAGAAAAGAATGGTGCACAGGATGTTAGTATACACAAAAGTAGACCTAAGGGTGATGGAACCACCCAAGAAATGTGTAGTGAACAGTGTGCAGCGGAATACTAAATGCTGTGCAGTGGATGCCAAGAAATGCTGAAGATAGGAACTGTATGTAGCACTGGAGCCTGGAGTGTGGCAGCAGCCAGCATTATCTAGCCCTGCCAACTAGCAGCCTTCCATTTCTTTATGTGCAGCCACAAGAAACTAGTGTCAATCTAAGTGGGCTGGACCCCATCACAAGCATGTTTACAAAAACTATGCCAAATGTCTAATGTATGCCCAGCACAGGCTTACTACAAATGCATGCCATCATACAGGCTACTCATCTGCCCACTGCTTTGACCTGATCAGAACACCCCCACCATGTGGGTTTTTAAAGTTCTACCCACAGCATTTCTTAACTCTTTCTTTAGGATGATCTTGACTTCCAAAAACACTGAATGTATTCAGGCTCTATGTCATAGTGTGCACCTTCATTGCACATGCTTCGGGATCTACATGCCTTTATATCTTTTTAAAGAAATTACTGTCCACTCTCTGAAGAGATGGGTTTGCTCTTGATCCCTGGCTCTTCTTGACCAAAAACTCCCGGAAAATCTATTTACTGGATCCTTATTTCAGAGTGAAACCTGCTTCCATTCTACCTGAAGGAGGCCAAGGTGTTGAGAACCTTCTATCTCCTCCTGCCCTTCTGGTATTTGATTGAATTATTTCTTGATCCTTCTTAGCATCTCCCTCCCAACTGATCCTGCCCACTGGCATTCAAAAAGGTTCAGTTATCTATCCACCAATGAAAATCATTATGAAGTATGCATTGACTCTAGTCGCTTGTCTAATCTAGGTACAGGTTATTCTTGTCCTGCTTCCACCCTAACTAGGTACCTACTCATTGTCAACAAGTGAGATTTTAACTTTACATCACAAAATTTCTGGGGTTTGAAGAAACCACACATCCATTTATTGATAAAGGAAGAAAACTGTAGCTTCAGTCTGGAGCATGTCTTCTATACTGGCATAGGCTTTTAAATTGAGACTTAATGACATGCCCTTAAGCATTTGGTCTTATAATTATCAGAGAGAGCTCCTTCCATAGAGTTAGTAAATAAGACACACACCTATACTAACATTTGTTGTACCTGTACTGGGATCCTAGTGGACAGAGGTGCAAGCAGCAGCAGTGTTGATGAACTGGCATGTGATAGTGACAATTCAGTCTCTTTTATAAAAAGGTGAACAAGCTAAGAGAAGATTACCACATAAAAACTAATGCCTGGGCCTAACTGCACACTTTATTGTCCCATGGTGGTTCCATGTATGACTATGCCCTCATGTTATTCAGGAGGCAGAGTCCATACACACACACACACACACACACGAGGTAGAAGAGAAACAGATAATATAAATATATAAGGTTTTTATTGTTGTTTCTTTTACTTATATACTATTCATATTTTCTCAAGATTTTGCAGTTAGCCTTGTTTTTCTCAAATAGATAGACATATAAGTCTGATGACTATGATGTGCAGTAAGACTTATGTCTGTGGCCTAGCTTTGTTCTTTATATTTTGAGACAGGGTCTCTGGTAGCCAGGTTGCTTAGAACTTCCTATTTAACAGAGGATAACCTTGAACTTATGAACCTCTAAAGTCCCACACTTTTGGAAAATTGACTTTGAAACCTCTTAATAGCTGACGCCCACTATGCAAGTGCTCTCTCATGCTCATTTACAGGGATCATCTCTACTACTGTCCCAGCAACAGCAACTTTATCATCCAGGTTTATATCTGGATACTCATGGGAAAAATCAGAGGTATGCTTGGACATTTAGGAGAAACCCATCTCATAGGATCATCATCTTGAAACTTAATAAAAAATGTATACAGTATATTATTTACTTTTATTTTATGTATATGCATGCATGTATACTAAGTGATCCATATAGATATAGTGTGTAAGAAGCCTCAAAGAAGATTCCAATCCCTAGAACTGATGTTACAGATGGTTATGAGCTGCCATGTGGGTGCTAGGAGCCAAGCCTAGATCCTCTGCAAGAACAGAAAATGCTAACTGGTGATCCATCACTCCAGTTCCAGTCTTGCAACTTTTAAAAGCAACTTTTAAATTGGCTTTTACTACCAGGGCTTGTTTAAAGCTGATTGAACCAGGGAAAGAAGAAAACACACCCAGGGCTTACCATACACTTCCTTACCAAGAAGCGATCTGGGGTCTTTGTCCAAACTCTAGCAATATCATATTGCTGTCAGTCTATCAGTCATCCAGGGATCTAGGGAAAATAATTTAGATGACTTATTCTGCAGCTATAGACACCCTTCAAGTATTGTACAGCACCCTTTTTACGGAAAATTCTTAAAAATTTTTGCTTTTTTTTTTTTTTTTTTGACCTTGTGACCTTTACGGAAATTGTCCCAACCTGTAAGCAGGTACCTCTTTTTTTTTTTTTTTTTTTAAATGAAAATAAGTTTTAATTTGGACCCATCAGATGAGAAAACAAGAGAAAAAAATGTCCTAGGCTGCTACCTATCAAATAATTGGAGTCTTGTGAAAGGGGCCCTGGGTGACCAGAAACACTAAATAAAGGAGGAAATGGAAACACAACTTTTTGAATAATACTGGCTGAAAACAATTTCATTCTTGAACTAGGGCACTGCTGATCTGCAAGTCACAAATTCAGGGGAGTCATGCAGGGCCTGAGACTTTGATTGCCTAGTTAGTAAAGAATAAAATATTCTTAATCTTATATAGTTGATGACATGTAAAACAAATGTGAAATATCTGTGACAAAGTAGCACAAATTCCCCAAAAGCAAGTGGTTAAGAATTATTCTTTCAACTCCTCAGAAAACTTAGAACACATATGATTGCCCCCCCCAAAAAAACCATATACACACACACACACACAAGCACATGCATACACATGTTAAGCACTACAAGAGGTTTCTGGCCAGAATCTTATTTTAGATATTCATTCTTGGGATGCTGGTTTCATCTTTATATTGCTAAAGATTTATTTGTCCAAAATATTAAGAGTCTGAGGATGTCTTGTACATTGAAAAACCTCTCCAATGATGGTTGTATTTTAGTAATTTCTTCCTTCTCCTGTGGCCCTCATTTTATCTCTCCGTTCACTTCCTCTGTGTGAAGAGAGCCAGTATCTTTGACTCCATGAGAGTCATTTAGCTCAATGCTCCCTGACAGCTTGTATTCTTTCCCAGAAATGTGAAGTTTGATCTTTAAGAGAAAATGGATATATTTTACATTTTTAAATGGAGTTCTGTTCTAAGCATATGCTTCTGCCAATATTGATAATGGTAAAAGGTTAATGAAAAAAATATATATATAAAGAATGAGCCAGCCAGGAAGACTCCAGGCAGAAAGAGAATTGTCTGGCCAGATGATATGATTTCACGGGATAAAAGGGGTTGAGACTTCACTTAGTCAAGTGGAGCACCAGGATACTAAAGCTCTGAAAATTAGCTTTGATAGACGCAAGCCAGAGAAGGGCCATACTGTCATTTTCATGAATAAATAAATAAATAAATAAATAAAAGAATGGTAGAAGTAAAGGTAAGAAGTGGCTAATTTTGGTGGATCTCATCTGGAGGTTGAGATCTGTAGCCTTCTTGCCAGATCTTGCCTGCAATTGCTGTAATCACTTTAGAAAGGATCTTATAAATTGCCTCTCGCTGTATATTTTGTGATTCATTTTTCTGCATTTATGGAATGTTTACATGTGATAAAGGTCATTGACCTTTTCTTATGTACCTAATGTTAGTCTCCTTATTACATCGAGGGCCCAAGAACATTAATTTTATACCATGCTTTGAGCACTTAAAGTATTTAAGGTTTGTTTATGAGATTCACTGCTATGTCACTGTATTTTGAGATAGGATTTCACTGTGGCTGGACTAGAATTCTCTGTGGAGACTAGGCTGACCTGCAGATTTCAGAGATCTTCTTGTTCTACCCCCCTAGAACACATTTTCCAGGGCTCAGCTACCTTAAGAGGGTCTCTGGATAGGGAGAGCTTTGCCGTACCATAGATCTCTTTTATTTCTTTTATTTTTAGCCAACATAGGCCATTTAAATCAGATTTTGCTTCCTTGTGTTTGCATGTGTCTTGGAGGTTGGAGTGGCATATGGGGAAGGGGGCACTAAAAGCTGACCTCTGACAATGTGGAGGCCAGTTGAACGGAAATGGCGTCCATTGTCCTGCTAATCCAATCAAACTGCCCTGTTGTTTTCTCACCTTTGCAATTACTGATGTTAGAGCAGAGATTTAATTCTGCAATATAATCAAATAATCCAGCGATAATAATGCAAGTGTCTTTGTCATTGAAGAATGATCCCATTCTATTGATCTTACATCACCTGTCCAACCCTCTGGAGACAAGTAGTCAGATGGTATTCTCTCTTTCCTTTCCCTGGGGAGACTGCAGAACTACAGCAGATATGCACTAATTATAGCTATGGGAAAAGTAATGGATGACAGGTCTTCATTTCATTACTAAATCACTTAGATTATTAAGGGTAAATTAAAATTCAAATATATATCCGGTAAGCTGTGGGGGTATTTCTGAGTCAATCATTTTATTTGATGACTTTACTCTGATTTTTGATCATTTTAGAGTAGATTTTCAAAGTTTTATGAAGAAATCATTTTGTGTGACAGAATATGGCAATCTATATTTTTTTTTCTGTGAATTTCATGGGTAAGCATTGGGCTTTCAGAACACTTGAAATTTGCATCTAATTTGTATGATTTATTAGAGAATTTGTTCAGAAAATCCAAAAAGAAGTGAGTCACCTCCAACAACCTACTAGTGAATGATCATAGATCTTGGTCCATTAGGTAGTAGATATAAAGTTGGCAGCCTTCCCAGTTGAGATATCCCCATCAACCAAAGATTTCTTCCCTTTTGGCTTGAGTTGATGAGCTTACAAAGATGTTCGGTCATGTGTTTAGTTCTCTGGGAAGGATATTGGAGGTGAACTCAGACTTCACATTTTTGGAGGGAAAATGAGCTGAAAGAAGATATAACTAAGTTTTGGTGCTACCCTGGACAATCTAAAGTAAGGAGCAGTTTCATTAAAAACAAAACCCCTAAAGCTAAAGCTAAAGCCATCTTTCAAAGATGTCACAGCACTTATAATGCAGAATCTCCTTAACTGTCTAAGCATTGAGACTATGTGGGTTCTACATGGTAGGCTATTCTACCCTTAAAAGGGAATGTTCATAAACAACATGGACAAATTTAGAGGCTATTAAATGGATAAGCCATGCATAGCAAAACCAAATGTCACATTATCTCATCGTATGGAATCTAAAACTGTCCATCTTATAGAAGTCTACAAAGGATGATGGTTGTGAGAGGTTGGAGTTATTGGGTAGACAAAAACATTGGGAGAGATTGTCCAATGAATAC
Source organism: Rhynchomys soricoides (assembly GCA_019843965.1). Lineage (NCBI taxonomy): Eukaryota > Metazoa > Chordata > Mammalia > Rodentia > Muridae > Rhynchomys > Rhynchomys soricoides. The sequence continues at coordinate 11,871,840 of JADRCH010000011.1, forward strand.
ATAGTACGATTAGAAAGGAAGGATTTATTTCAAGAGGTGTATTGTACAGTGGGGTGATTATAATGAATAATGATGCATTTTTACATTGCAAATCAAAAATTGGATTCTAAGTTCCCTTATCATAAAATAATAACAATATGCAATAACACTTTTGTTACTTTGCTAGATTTAGCTCTTCTTAAATGTGTACATATTGGAAAGTCACACACACACACACACACACCACACCAAATGAACAAACTAAAACAAACAAACAAACAAGGTAATCTATCAAAGTATCATAATTTAATTTGGAATCAAATTGACTAAACTATTACATGAACAATTCTTCCATTTGTCCTTCAATAATTAAGTTTTTGTGGTTTTTATGTATTTATTGTTTAAGATTTAATTAATTATTATCAAGATACTGGATCTGCAAAATGACATCTCTAATTGCATTAATCACTTCTGCAGTAAAAATAGCCAGAAAAAGCAATGTAAAAAATGAAGGCTTTATTTTGGCTTAGAGTTTAAGGTATTATCAAACATAATGGTCAGGAAGACATGGCACCCAAAGCAAGTGGTAACCTTTCAGCTGTAGTGAAGAAGCACTCTCTCCTTCTTACGCAGTCCTGGAATCTAGTCCACAGTTATGGAAAGCTTTCCCACTCCAACTCAATCTAGACATGAGTAGAGGTTTGTTCCCAAGTGATTTTAGAATCTGCCAGCTTGACACCCAATCCTAGTCAATATACTAATACTTCATAATTATCACCAACCTGTTAAACCTTCCACCCTAAAGGATTGTTCATTTCAAATAGATATTCTGAACATTCTCCAAATACAAAAATCACGACAGAAGAGAAGAAAAGGCATTGTCCATTTCTCCAGGTATGCACAATGTTTGCTAGAGTGTAGAAGTTCAGTTTTTGAAAACATTCTTAAAGGCTCTGTGGGCTGAACTTTCTAAGTTCTGCCCTCCTAGGACAGCCAGATGATCCATGTTTGCCTGCTCCTGGGATCTACATCCAGGGCAGCATGTTGACTTCAGTCCCTCCAGGACAACCTTTTTTTCTTCATTAATCCCTTATTTATATGAACTATAAATATTATTAAGCACATGCTCATGAACTCTCATAGCACCACGCTGTTCGGTCGAGGAGTGAGACTGTGTGTTTGGATTTTATGGGATATGAATGAGCTACATGCAGATCCTCTCTGTACTCCACATTTTCCAAAATTCCAGTCATCAGAAGGACTTTTCACCTTATAACTCCAGGCACAGAGTTTCCTAATTTCTATCCCCTGGTGGCTGGGGAGCAGATTTCGGGACATGTGTGAGAGGAGGAGGATTAGGAAGGGGGAAGGGTTATGACACATTTTCATTTCCAGCTGCCATGACTCCAAGGCCTTAATCCATCCCAGATCTCAATGGAAACTTAACACCACCCTGGTGACCCTGGTCTCTCACAAAGCCTCAAGTCACCAAATATGGAAAGGCGCTTGTCATCTGAACCATAAATATTTACATCCACCAGTGACAAATGTATAAAGACCGTGGAGTGACGGTGTGATTTCAGCTGTTCTGTCCAAGCCTGTCAAGACTTACTCGTATCTCCTGAAAGCCCCAAAGACTGATTTCTGCTGGTGAATAAGAATGTGCCCTACAGCTTGTTAACCTACTCTAATTGTTCACAATGTCCACATTTGTCACCTAGGAAGTTTTTATTTTCATTTTTAATTTAGGGTCGGTTTCCCACATACTTGTTAGGTAGGGCTGGCAAATGGTAAGCCTCCTCCTGCTTCCTGATTTTCATGCTATAGTCTATTCCAATCTGTCTAAAAGATCACCATTTCTTTTCTTCACTTGACTGAACTAACGACAAGAAAACAATTCAACACCATCCTGACTGCTGGTTCCTGCACATAAGTGATTTAGAGATTAAGTCTTAATCTTGTGTCTCAGTACAATTTAGGAACAGCCAGGGAGTTGCTAGCTCTATTAAGGTGACTACAGAACAAAAAGTAACACAGAAAGATTTTCAAGCATGGCATTGGGAATCATAGGAACTGGCCTGGATGAAGTATATAAGCAGAGTTAGGTTTTACCCTGCCATCAAAGGCTGGACTAGGAAGTATAGTGAAAAATCAGTACTACTGTGCAGTGCAGTTGGTCTTCCATAGGATAAGTTATTATTCCAAGAGCCTATTGTTCTACATGTACTAGTTAAAGGATGGTTAAGGCCAACTCTCAATGTTAAAGCATATTTAATTAAATATGAAATTGTATATATTAACATTTATACATTTTGATATTTCAATAATCCATGACCAGAATTTGTTTTTTCATTTTAAAACTAAAATGACTAACGTTGAAAATATATGTGTATACAATATACAATATATTGAATATATATACATATATAAGTATGCACACACACCCACAGAGAGAAAGAGAGAGAGAGAGAGAGAGAGAGAGAATTGTACCAACCATAATCTTTAAGAAAAACAGTTATAGACTTCTCTAAAATGATATATAGTTTTGATAAAGGATGCATGGGCACTTGCCACAGTGATTATAGTAATAAAATCTGAGATAATACTATAAAGTCTTAGGCTACAGTTTTGGGGAAAAAATATTGAGAAGAAGAGACAACACTGAAAATAAAAGTTTCCAGTTGCCCAAACCAAAAATATCCAGCCCCACAACAAAGACAATAAAAACAGGCAAAATTTTATCCAGTGTTTTGATTCAGGCTGAAATGTTAGTTGTGAGGGAAATAATTTTTTCCTAGAAATCTCTTGGTTGTGGCTTAAGGGGATTTTCTCAGATGAGATACAAATCAGTAACCAGTTAGTCCAGGGTATGTCTGGCATCATCCCTTTCCTGCTGGTTTATTTTCTTGTGATAAGGTAAGTGGATAAGGGATAGACATCCCCAGTGCAGTTTGCAAGTCTGGAGAGGAACTTTTCAAGGATCAGACTTTATGGATTAAGAGTCTGAGACAATATTATCTCATGCTCTCTTGTGAGTGATTATGTTTCTATTTTGGGTTGATGCCTAAAATTCAGTGACTAAATGGTTAGAATCATCAGCCTCTTTGGGTTTTCCCTGCTGGGGAAACTTGGGTTTAATAAGAGCAGAGTGAACGATTGCAGAATTTCGACTCATACCTCAAAGTGAAGATTTAACTAGTCTGGCTGGCCTTTTTAAGGTTCAGAACATTCATCTTGTGAAAGCTTCATGCTCTCCTATCTTCCTGTGTCCACTGACCTTACCACACCATGCTAGAATGTGAGCTCCCAGATGTACGGATCTGTTGCTTCTTTTCAAAGTCTCTAGAATTAAATTTGTTGCTGTGCTTTGCAGGTAATTTCAATCTGAGAAAATGTCAGTTGAATGGATGAAAAAAGAGACATTGAGAAAGACCAAATAAAAAGGACCTTAAGATCTTTCTAATTTAGAATAAATGAATGGCAAGAACTGACATCTTCCCTCAGTTTCTCATTTGAGTTGGGGTGTGTTGAGTGCCCCTGATCATTAAATACCTGTTTTGATGACATAGTGATTTCTAAAAGATGAAGATTCGATGGCATGCAGAGACAAAACTCATTACCAAGGCTTGTGTTTGTAGCTTTACCTATTATTTAGAAATTCATATACTCAAAGCAATAGTCATGTGCACAGATGATTTCCAAAGACACATGGCTGCTACTTGGGGCCCAGAAGTTTTGCTTCTAATATGTAGTTCTCCCTTCAGTATGTGCTCTGCCTTCTGGTTCCCAGTCATGAGTCTTTCACATGCTAATTATACCAGGCTCTTCTCCTCCCATGGGAACTTAAGAGTCTCAAGCCTCCAAAAACATGACTCTGCTCTGCCCAAGTCAACATCTTATGTTTCTCACTTTCTACTAGATTATTGTGATGCTATTAAAGTTACTGTTACTATGAGCTATGGACCTATTTTTGTTTATTGTAAGAGATACTTTCTTTAGAAGGACTTCTAATGGCTTCTGTCTTCTACTCCTCTACTGATGGTTCATTTACTCCGATCAATGAATAATCGAATCACATAGTGTGATACACAAGCCAGCATTGATAACAACCAGAAGTTCATCCAATGCATAAGACAACGAGTGTCTTATCTGCTAATTCTTTTTTAAAGAACAATTATAGTTAAGTCAATGCCAAGACTTAAAAGACTCATTATTTAATGTAAGAATCAAAAGGGACGAAGCTTCAGCATAATAAACCTGTCCTATAGACAATTTAAAATTCAGATGTGGGACATGTTATTTTCTTATTTATAAATAAAAATAAACTGTGTTGCTATGTGGTCCTAGGAAGAAGAAAGTGTGAAAAGGCTAATGGAATACACCAATTTAAAATGTAAGGCAATTGCTATTATCAAACAGTATGTAGTTTCTATAAAACATTTAAGGTGTAACTCTCATCTTGGGCCATTGTTCTCTCCTCAGATGAATGAACACTCTGGCGAGGAAATAAAATGGGTGTATGATTTCCACAACTTATGTTTCTTAAAATAGAATTCAGTCTTAAAGGGGAACATGATCAGGTATGGGGGATGGGGACAGCAGAGAATCCCTGAGGGCCAGCAGAATGAATGGAAATATGCAACCTTGGGATGGGGGGGGGCTCTAGAAAGTACCAGAGACAGGGGAGTTAAGAGACTCTCAGAAATTAAAGGGAGAGACTTTAGATGAAATACCCAACAGTGGGGAAGAGGGAACTTGTAGAGTCTCCTTCAGTAGAAAGATAAGGCATCAAGTAGAGGGATGGGATTGCAATCCCACAGTCAAAAATTCTGACCCAGAATTGTTCCTGTCTGAAAGAACTGCAGGGACAAAAATGGAGAAGAGCCTGAGGGAAAGAAGGTCCAGTGACCAGCCAAACTTGAGATCCATCTCAAGGAGAGGCTCCAAGGCTTGACACTATTACTGATGCGATGGTGTGCTTACAGACAGGAGCCTAGCATGGCTGTCCTCTGAGAGGCCCAACAAGAAGCTGAACGAGACAGATGCAGATATTACACCCAACCAATAGACTAAAGTCAGTGACCCCTGTGGTTGAATTAGGGAAAGGCTGGAAGAAGTTGAGGAGGAGGGCAACCTCATAGGAAGACCAGCAGTCTCAACTGACCTAGACCCCTGAGATCTCTCAGACACTGAGCCACCAACCAGGCAACATATAGTAACTGGTGCAAGGCCCCAGACACATTTACCACAGAGGACTGCGTGGTCTGGCCTAACCCTGGTAAGACTTGAGGCCCTAAGGACTGGGGAGGCCTGAAGGAGGTGGGGTAGGGTAGGGACAACATCCTCTCAGAGACAGGGAGGAAGAATGGGCTGAGGAACTGTGGGAGGGCAGAACTGAAGGGGGGTAATGACTGGACTGTAAAAAATTAATGTAATTTTAAAAAGAAAAATAGAATTCAGTCTTACGATTTCTAATTTTTCTAACCTTACTGTGTTTCTCTGGATTTTGCTTTTGTCTTCATGTTTAAATTTTTGAATGAGTAAGAGGAAGTGGTGTGTAAGAAGAGATAGTAGATTTTGTCGAAAATGTTCAAATCTAGCCTTAGCATTACATATTGGCTAGTAAACCTTCAGAATATCACTGAACCTTGTCAAGTCTCGTTTTTCTTACAGTTTGGAAAAGGATAACTCAGCTGTTTATTCAGTGGACATCAGGGTGTGTGTTCTCTATGTTCTTTATGAGTGAGAGAAAATGCAAGCCTGGTAGTGCCTGTGAAGCTGCCTTGCCCTGTCTTCCTCATGAGGCTTTGTAGAAGAAGCTCATTGAAGTGTGTCTTGTCAGAGGGAAGTGTCTTAGTCAGGGTTTCTATTCCTGCACAAACATCATGACCAAGAAGCAATTTGGGGAGGAAAGGGTTTATTCAGCTTACACTTCCACATTGTTCTTCATTACCAAAGGACCTCAGGACTGGAACTCAAGCAGGTCCGGAAGCAGGATCTGATGCAGCAGCCATGGAGGGACCATTTACTGGCTTGCTTCCCCTGGCTTGCTCAGCTTGATGTCTTATAAAACCCAAGGTTACCAGCCCAGGGATGGCACCACTGACAATGGGCCCTCCCCCCTTGATCACTAATTGAGAAAATGCCTTACAGATGGATCTCATGGAAGCATTTCCTCACCTAAAGCTCCTTTCTCTGTGATAACTCCAGCTTGTGTCAAGTTGACACACAAAACCAGCCAGTACAGGAAGCTTTCTATATACAGATAAAATTGTCATCATCATGCAGAAGGCTGTGTTAAGGATCATGGACAGCCTCACTCAGTCTTCTAGAAATTCATTTGCAAATATTCAAAAGGTCTTGCCATGAATAACAATGAGGGTCCTGTCTCATAATAAATAAATACATAAACAAAAGACTTAAATGTGTAATTGTTTTTTGAAAGTGCAAAAACCTACACATCTCCTTTCTTTTCTGTGATTGTGTGAGTGGATGCTATTAACAACAGTAGCTAGAGGTATATTTAATAATAATAGTTCTATATTTTATTTTGTTTTACTTGAATGAGTTCTAAACAGATTTATTCTAATCTGCATGCTCCTCTGTCATTTTTAAAGTTCTCTTTCGGTGAGCTTATCTCAAATTTAAAAGTTGTGGGCATGTACAATGACAAATCTCTACTTTTGAAACTTGATTTAAACCATGATTCATTAGTAAACTGAGCTAAAATGTATTGTACTGTATTTTCAAGTGTTACATTTAACTCCAAGGGCTTGCAATTGGATCAGGGGAAGAAGCCATGACTAAAGAACTTCCAGTCTGAGTCAGACTCTTGCTGTTGAGATCTATTTTGATGTGACACTGGGTGGTGGTCATTGTAACTTGACTACCTCATAGAGTAGGCTGGCTTTCTCTCAACTAATGTTTCTTCTGGAAGCACCCTTGAAAGGCACCAACAGTTCAGTTACACATGCACACAGACTGAATCTACATTGAATTGACACCATGCCTAGTACAATGGATTCCTATTTTACATGGTATATGAAAGAAAGAAAGAAAGAAAGAAAGAAAGAAAGAAAGAAAGAAAGAAAGAAAGAAAGAAA
>JADRCH010000011.1:11878931-11937502 GCA_019843965.1 Rhynchomys soricoides
AAAGAAAGAAAGAAAGAAAGAAAGAAAGAAAGAAAGAAAGAAAGAAATATAGAAAGGGAAAGAAAGAAAGAAGCAGGCTCAGACTGCATTGCCATGGAGAAAACATATGCATGTTCTGAGACACCAAATCAGGTTGCAACTAGAAAGGTCCTCAAAATATCAGTGACACAAAAAATGTCTTTGGGAATATCTTCATTTCACATGCAAGTGTTTTTTTTCTTTGAGTGCTGTGTTATTCATATGTTATGAGCTGATCCCAAGGCTTGGCTTAGATTCTCTCCTTTGGGCATGTTGGTCTCGAGAGGCCTGTTAAAACAGGCTTAGCACATTCACAAGGTCTTTCATTGCAGTCCAGCCTGTTTGTAAAAGCGATCCATCAATATCATATTCAGAAGACAGTCTATATAGAGCCTGCCTCTGCTTAGCCAGCCTGCCTAATGCCGAAAGCATAGAATTTCTGCCCAGTAATGACATCTTGAATGAGTTTGGGTTGGAGGCATATTGCATTCTTTTAAAAGACTGTTGTTTTTTCGTTGTTGTATTTTTTTTCCTCCTCTTCAGACATTTCCTTGCTTTTACAAGGCTATAAAAATAGGAACACATTTTTCTTTCCTTTGAAATGAACAATATTGACCTCAGTGGCTCCCGTCTCTGGGGTGAGAGATAATTAAATCTGCATGCAAAGAAGGAAATATTTACAAAGTCATAATTTTGATGTCATATTCTACATTCCAGCCCAATATCCATGACAGTCGATGCAACCTCTTCTTGTTGACATCAACTAAATTGTCTGGAGTGACGTGCATAGGCTATCACTTACAAGACCTTATGGTTGTCTTCTAAAGGAGCAGTAAAGGAGTTCTCTAAAAGATAGTTTTTACAATTGTTACCTGCATCCTGGCAGATTCTTATCCTTGCAGCAGAAGACATGACTAATTAGAATGAATTAAAAATAGCCCAGAAATCTGTCAGTGACAGAGATGCATCTCATGTACCACTTGTAGTCCAGACGCTAGTGATGAGACATCCTCTCCTCTCTGTAGCAGTTCTTAATTGAGCCTAAACTTGGCATTGTGTTTTTGAAAAGTTTTCATGGCAGAGAGTTGGGGGAGCACTCAGTTTTTATTTTTTTCAACATTACTGCACTATTAGTTGCCTCTTTTCTCTTTCCCAGGGTGAGCTGAGTTTATACACAGCATGTGCCTTTTCCCTGGTTGTGATGCTGTTGAAAGGAATCCCCTCCACATCCTTTCTGCCTTCAGCAGAACCCCCTCTACATGCACTCAGCTATCTTGAGCTCTTAATATTCAAAATGCAAACATGCCCCCTAAAGCAAAAGTCCATATTTTAAAGAACCCAAAAGTTATGTAAGATTTGGTTTGCTGCATAGTGAAGTGGCTCCCAGAAATCCCTATTGTTTGCTCTTTGTGTAATAGACTGCAAATAGCTTAATTGTTTGTCAGACACAGAAATATTCACATATTTTTCTTCATGTTTTCTTGTGAAGAATGTCTAATGGCACACTGCTCATTAATATTCTATCTACCTTTATGAACTCATATACAAAATCATTAATAATGCTCAATTTGATTTGTCTGATGTCTGTAATCATTGCAACAATTCTACAGGGAATAAAATATTAGTATACCCACTCTATGGTCATTAAAACTGAGACATGAGATTAATAGATTCCTACAATATGAGGACTAACCAAAAAGAAAACTCTAGGCTATTTAGCTGTTTCCTTAATCCCATGATTCTAAATGCTTTATTACACTCAGTACTGTGAATTAAGAAAGAATTATTTTCACACCAAAGCTTAATAAATGATGAAAGCAAGACCCTATGAAGCAACAATATTTGTTACTTAATGGTAGGTGACAGAGATAGACCACTAAAACTTCTACTATCTGACTCTCATTCTGTATCGTGGGCTACAATCCCTTTAGTGACACCAACAGATTCTAGAAAACTAAATTCTCTTAACAGAGCATTATCTACATTGCTTACAGTTACCTAAGTTTCATCCAGTTTGTGCTTAGCCTGAAGAGTATGTAAGTATTCGTCCCTTCTCTATAATAAGATACAAATTCTGGAGTTCAAAAGTGCAAAACTATTGCCTCAGTTCCCCACGAAGCTAGTCTTTTACCATGTGTACATACATAAGACATTCTCTTGACTCATGATATTTTACTCTTCAGTCTCTGTACTGGCTGGTTTTGTGTCAACTTGACACAAGCTGGAGTTATCACAGAGAAAGGAGCTTCAGTTGAGAAAATGCCTCCATGAGATCCAGCTGTAAGGCATTTTCTCAATTAGTGACCAAGGGAGAAGGACCCCTTGTGGGTGGTACTTTCTGTGGGCTGGTAGTCTTGGGCTCTATAAGAAAGCCAGTTGAGCAAGCTAGGAGGATCAAGCAAGCCAGTAAGAAACACCCCTTCCTGGCCTCTGCATCAGCTCCTGCTTCCTGACCTGCTTAAGTTCCAGTCCTGACTTCCTTTGGTGATGAACAGCAGGATGGAAGTGTAAGCTCAATAAACCCTTTCCTCCCCAATTTGCTTCTTGGTCATGTTTGTGCAGGAATAGAAACCCTGTCTAAGACAGTCTCTGAAGATTTTATGTGAGTCTTGTTTATTGTTTGGTTGTGATGCAGAGACTTTGCCTTAGCTCTACTTCCAGTTACTGTGATAAAATACCCCAATAAAGCAGAATCTGGGGTGGGGAGCTATTTTAGATAAAATTTCATCAAAGTCAAGCAGCAGAGGCTTGAGAAAGCTGGCCATATGATATATACAATCAAGAACAGAGAACCATGATTTAATGCGTGCATGCATGTTAATGTTCAGCTAGCCCTCTCCGCTTCTCCACAACCCCTAATTTTCTATCCAGTGATAATGGCTTCCACAAGGAGCAGGTCTTTGTACCTCAGTCAAAGTACTCAGCATAATGCCCTGTGGGTATATCCATAGGCCCAACTAATCTAGACAATCCCTCACTGAGATGCTCTTCTGGACTGTGTCAAACTTAGAATCAAAACCAACCACTTCCTGTCTTGCTCTGTATCCCAGGCTAGACTCAAATCCTCATTTCTTCTGCTGCAGTCTGCTGTAATTTTTGTGATTCTATGAAGAAAGTACCTAAGTATATAAGTTAGATAAATTGTTTGATTAATTTAAATTATAATTTCCTTAAGAGATGTCAGCAGCGTGGTACTATAGAGAAATTGAGTTCTGTCTTCAGAGGGACCAGATGTACTGTAGGTTTAGATTTTTCAAACCCTTCTTTGATAAGCGTTCTCAAATGTTTCAATCCCCATTCCAGCCCATCATCCAAAGGTATGGGAGAAAAGATGGGTAATAGGACAGTAGGTATGTAGACCTGTTTAGAAGTAGTTTTTTGAGGGGTGATTTCAATAGTTGTTGTCAGGATACAGGAAGCCCAGTTCCGTAGTGTCAGGATACCAACAGTCCAGTTCAAAAAGTGTCACCAAATACAAACCAGCAGTGGTGGCACGATCCAGCAGAAACAGCCAGGCCTCTGCCAAATCTTCACAAGTCAGTGAGAGCAACCAGAACCAGCCAGAATGTCAGAAGAAGTTCTCTGCCACTTCTCTCAATGAAATGAAGATTGTAAATGAGTTCAGATCAACAAAACATTGCACTGCTAGCTATGCAAGTGCACCGTCACTGTCTGTTGGGTCCTACTTGTACTCTCTCTAAACATCACATGCCATCTCATAGGTCTGTTCCAGCAAAACATCACGTGAGTCTGCATCATGTGACACAACCAGAAATTTATCCTATCTCCTTTTTTGCTTAAAAATTGTCTTTTTTCCAAATAGTAACAATCTAAACATAATAAAAATATTTTTAAAAATTATAAACCTAGAACTTGACATGACATTTTAAATAAAGAACTTATATACAATATAGTCTAGAAAAACAACTTTAAATTTTTATTACATAAAATAATTCAAACAAAACAATCCTAAATTCCTACCAACATTCAATAATATTGACCATAATAATAATAATAATCATAAATAATAATAATACCTTAAAATATACAACTGAACAAATTTAGTAAATTTCTTTCTTAACTTTTCTAAGCAGAAGAGTAATGGGTCTTTGTTGTTACCATTTTTGGTTAATTTTTCCCATGTGAAAAATTGGGCACTGATTCTCAAGTTTTTAGGTAGGAAAACTCAAATGTAAAAAGTGTCTGAGGAGCCTTGATGAAGAGCAGAGTCTCTGAAACACTGACTTTTGCTTTGTCTTTATCTCACATAAAGTAAGTTAATGAAGATTTATTGTCAGGCATAAGATTTTTAATCCAAGGACTCACTAAGATGTGGAGGAATTTAAACCATCTTAATGAACTCAAAAATGGCAAGATCTAATAAGGGATCTGGGTATAAATTGGGATGAAGATGTTGGATAGAAAGAACCTTCCCTTTCCTGGGCATTCTCATGCTCACTGTAAGGAGTGGGAGTACACTGGTTGATATCAGTTTTTATGAAGGAACCTAGGAGAAAAGGAGACTGTTTGATGGAAGAATAAAATTCCACTTGCTTGAGCTGATGGGGTATATGAGTCATGTTATTGACATTTGGGCCCAAAGTTTTGTTTTGTTTTGTTTTTTTACTTTCTTTCATATTATAACATAATTTTATCATGTTCCTTTTCTGAGCCTCTTTTTCTTTGTTTGTGGTAGTAGTTGGTGCTGTGTGTGTGTGTGTGTGTGTGTGTGTGTGTGTGTGTATCTAAATACAGAAACAGGTCTTGCTTAGTCTGTATAATGATACGTGAATGTATGTTTTGAGGGCTGACTTGTTTGATATTGAATAACCAACTGGGGTACTCCTGTCTAAGAAAGACTCTTTCTCCTGTTATTACAAGTATTTGGGTTTCTTAATGCCAATTCTACAAAGTCACTGTAGGAGGTGATAATAACAGAAATTTGATTTTAGTTGCAATAAAAATATTTTTTATAAGACTTTACTATAGCAATAGTCATTTAGATAATAATTCAAAAGTTCAGAGGATATGATTAAAAAGAGGAAACTTTTTCTAAATTATCCAGCACCAAGCTCTCATCTTTAGAGCTGTGAGTGATGTGTATCCTTACCCTGCCTTTTAGCTAACAAGAACAGTAATGGGGATGAACTCCTTGAGCCTTCTTCAATGAGAGTCTTTCTCCTTTTCATGAAGCAGAAACTAAGATTGAAGGGGTAAATGGTGCCTCAGTGAACACACCAAGCTGTATATAAATAGCTGAAATCCAATTTTCTTTCTTTTATTAATCAGAGCACAATTTTGATTATTTATTGGTAAGATTCCTGACTTAAATCTCTGCTTCTTGATTTTTATAGTCTCAGATGAAGAACAAAATGATAGCTGACATTTTTTTTCCTATCAAGAATCAATTTAAATTCTTAAAGAAAAATCTTGTATAAATTTCAAGTGGACTCTCTAGGCATGGGATGTTGGGAAACTTAGAAATATATTTTTTTAAAAAATTATTTTCTTTATTATTAGAGTTTGTTTGCATGATGTGTGTGTAACTCCAGTCACCAGAGCTTTGCAGCTGGCACTTCTACCTTCTGAGCTACCTCATAGACTCAGGAAATAATTTTCTAAAGAATCCTCTCATTAGGGATGTTGTCAGATAGCTAATAAAGTTGTTATTGCCTAAAATTGTATTGTTCTGAATTTATTAATAGGATGGAACTTTACACTCACTCCAACTTCTTCATATCATCAGGTCAAAAACATGTCTCAGGACTAAACTTTTCCTTGCAAGGCTTCCAAAGTGTTGTGGAACTTTATTAACTGATATATGATTTGTCTCGTCCCAAAGAGAAGGTTTGCATCTATCAGCATAGGCCAAGCTCTGCTACAACAAGTCCCAAAAGTCCATTAAGTATTCTGACATGATCGGTTATCCACACAGGCCATGTTAGCAAGGACAACAGGTAGACTCCTAGAAATTCAAAAGTCATTTCTTCTCAGCACATATAGTCAGGATATCAGGTAAGTTGAAAGGTGGGACACATAACACATGGTGCCTGTTAAAATTTCCACTAGGGAAAGACACATATCTCTTTTGCTCATAGGTCATCGCCCAAAGAGAAGATCATTAGCCTAACTAAAGGTCTGGATTCTACATGAAATGCCGGTATACCTATCCTAGCTGATATTCTGATGGCTCTGTGTCTTTAAAAAAAAAATGGTGAAGACATCTATTCTAAATAAGGCTCAGTTCCTATGTGCCAGCCTGTGTCTGGGTGGCCTTCAAGTTCCTGCAACATGTCATGTTTAGTTTTTCATAGCCACAATATGAAATGATTTTATTCTTGACCATGCTCTCTATTAAAGAAAGTTACAACATATTATGCTTTGCAAAGTAATCTTAAAGTCATATTTTTGCAAAGGATGCTAGCTAAATCTCAGTCACTTACATCCCATTCCTCTATTCTACATAAAGCCTCAACTAGGTTGGCTTACAAATAAAGGTATAGGCTCAGAGGCTTACAGTTATATTCTAAATTCATGAAGGACTTACTTCATAAACATTTTGTTGTAGAGCCCTGTTGTCTCGTGATAAAGAAGGAGACAAAAACCCAATGATATTTAAGCCATGTTAGGAATGAATATGGAAATTACTTTCTATGTTCTAATACTACAAGTAATTGTATGTAAAAACTACACTAAAGATAGATGTCATAAAGCCTGGTTATAAAATAAAATTTATGATTGATTACAGAGAAGTACATTAGTCAGGTCAGATAAACAGTACAGTCATAAAGAGGAATTCCCCAAAGTAAGGCTGGCTATGGAATTGTATCTGAAAAAATATCAGCTTGAGTTCTGCTTTTACTATTTGTAAACTTTCCCTGATTATACGCAAAAAGAAAATATTTATATCTTGGGAAAATTGTCTTATTTGTAGTTCTCCCTTCAGTTTTAAATGACATTGCCTTTTGGTTCCCAGGTACCACTTCTCAGACACTCAAAATGGAGACTTTCAGTTATTAAACATGGAAACTTAGTAAGGAAGTGAGAATTAATAGCAATACAGCCAATATCCCCGAGAGAAGCTTCCATTTCTGTTTCCCCCAATAGAATAATATCAACCATGCTGAGGATGTTTTCCCTTTACTCTCTGAAACATGTGATTAAATGACAATGACTTATTCCTTGGCCTAAGGTAGCTGGCTTGCATTTTGGATTCAGTCCAAGACAACTTTGAAATATTCTAAGTCCTTCGTATTGCACATACTAAGGTATTAAAAGACTGACATCAGGGTAGCATTTGCACAGAAGGACTTAAAACCCTGCAGTGTTTACAGTCATCACCTTTGTCCACAACAAGAAGCAGTTCACTGAAGGGAAATGTCTGTATCAAAGATGTTAAATATTGGAATCACTCCAAAGGAAAAAAACAAACAAACATCTAGTGTGGAATTCCTGGAAGGTAAGTGCACATGTATAGATAGGTAGGTTTATGATTCTTCCTCCTTTAAGTAAGAATCATTTTTAAAGATCCAAAGTAGTCTTGACTATTAACACTTCTAAGTATAATAATAATAATAATAATAATAATAATAATAATAATAATAATAATAACAACTATTTACAAGTGGGAATCCCTGAATGAGAGCTTACTGAAAATGGTAGAAAATTGCTGGAATTGCAAGGCACAGTCTAGAGTTTGCCTTACCTCTCTGTTCTCTCATCCAGTGAATGACTTATGATAATGTTTAGTATCTAAAAGTATTTAGTCATTGGGATATTCCTGTAAGGGGATTGTAGCTATAAGCTGCATGGGATAGTAGTTTTGCATTTCTCAAACTAATTACTCAGTGGACTCTTATTTATTTATGTAGACACAAAGAAGAATGGAACCAAATTCAGATGCACAGATGCACGACAAAGAGTCTTTTCCTATCACCCACACCTTAAAGCTTTGACTCAATTTGTTTTATATTTCTTGAGGATAAAGTAAGATTAGATGCATCAAGTGCTTAGAATGGGGCTTGGAACACAGTAGGAACAGAACAAATATTTGTTACATTAATTAACAAATCCAAGAATTCCGACTCTGCCTTGATCTTACATTAAGCACAGCTAATCAACTTGTTAGGGTGCCTTGGGGTTTAATGTTTATCATGACATTTGCACATTACCCATCGGTTTACCCTCCTCATTTTGGTTTGAGATCTGAAGACTGACTTGTATGGACAAACTTCTTTTAATACATGTCAGCCATTGGTATGTGGTTTTCTATATGTCGATTAGTATAGCACTGGATGGTGTGCTGCAGAGTAGAGTTACAGAATGTTAGAAGGATATATGAACTCTAACTCCTTGCAGAAGGCTTTGACAGCTTCATGCTCTTTAAAAATAATCTCTGTAGTTAATACCTCACTGCCATCCAGTCTATCAATTTGAGTTGCAAGTGACATTCAATGACTAAGAATCTTTTAGGTCCTGCCATTCTCTTTTTTCAATTTGAAAATATGATAGACACATATCTACTTAGATTTGTGTATCATCCTTACTTATTTGAGCCAGCTGGTCCAACATAGGATTTTTTGAGTACTTTAGAATCCCAGGCTTAATAAATTCTTTAACTACTTTTTCTCATTTCATTAAATTACACTTGGAAGTGCTTGCTGATTAGCTGCTTCATAGAGAAAGCGCAGTGAGAGTTATTAAAAAATCTCCAATGCCTTGGAGGAAGTATGTTATTTAGAGAAATAACAAAAACCCCCAAACCAAATTGCTTGTAATTTAGCCATTGAATTGTGTCCCTCTTTCCACCCCTTCTCTGCAGAGCTAGAGGTGAAAAGAATCTGGGATCTTGAAGAATTCTTTCTTATTCTTTGTATCTTTGGAAATACTGAGTCTATGTGCAAATGTAACCTTAAGGGTTCTGAGAGTGTGCACCTATAATTTTCAGGGACAAGAAAAGGTGCAGTAGATAAAAGTGCTTGCCGCACAGGGCTATGCCTGAGCCCCCTTGTTGAGAATGAACCTAATTCTCAAAGTTTCCTCAGATCTCCTCAGAGATATTGCACCATGTGTTCATCAAATTCTTTATCATCTATCTGTCTGTCTATCTGTATGTCTGTCTTTCATTATTTATCTATTTATATCTATCTTCTCTTTATCTCATATACGTATATACAATAATAATACTATTCTAAATTAAATTTGAGGAGTTTGGAATTCTTCAGAAGGTAAAACTATTTGCCACAAAATCTGACAAACACTGGAACCCAACCACACACACTAAGAATTATTTACTAAACAATATTTCCTCATTTTGACATATTTAGAGATTTTTATGTATTCACTAAGAGGATCTATCAATTTAAAAATTGAACACAAAATATTGGTGCTTAGATTTCACATGATGCAATTTTTTTCTCTAATGATTAAGAAGACATTTTATGCTGAAGGGCTACTGATCAATATGATCAATGTAATTCATCTATAATACTGCCTTAGAAACTTTAGAGCTTATTTGTGAGGATTAACATATCTCAATTTCTTATACAAATCACTTTTCTCAGAAATAAAACTTAGATAGAGAAATACTGAGATTCCCCTAAGACTGTATTTGGGAGAAATAGCCTTAACATTTCTGCTAAAAAGAAATTATTATGTTCTTGTCTTGAATTTAGCAATTTTGCATGATCATCAAATTGGATCTTTATAGACTCAATGAGTAAGGCAGTCAACTTATATTTGGTCCTTTTATAAATAATGTATTCTTATATCCTTTGTAAATATTTAAATGTATTAAAAGATATACAACTTAATGTAGATGGTACACACAATGCAAATTATACAGTGCACTAAGAAAAACACACTATAAATTATGTGGCCTGATTTCTGAGATAGAATGCCCATCTTTCATTCAGATTTTGAACATTTGCTCATCAGGTAGTAGCATAAATTGAGGAAATAAATGGATATATAGGTAATAGATGATAGATAGATAGTTGATAGATTGGATATATGGATAGATAGATAAATAAGATAGATAGATAGATAGATAGATAGATAGATGATAGATAGATAGTAAGTGGATAGACAAATAAATGATGCAAGAAGCTAAGCATAGAATCAAGATGATCAGCTAATATGTGATCAAGATGTTCGAATTGTCTGAAAAAGAATTTCAATATAGTACAAATGGCTTTGAAATGATGGTTCACGTGAAAGAGCAGTCATCGCTCTACTTGTGGGACATATAAAACAATAGGACACTAAGAGAGAATCATCT
Organism: Rhynchomys soricoides; assembly: GCA_019843965.1. Taxonomy (NCBI): domain Eukaryota; kingdom Metazoa; phylum Chordata; class Mammalia; order Rodentia; family Muridae; genus Rhynchomys; species Rhynchomys soricoides. The sequence goes on from JADRCH010000011.1 coordinate 11,889,229, forward strand.
CTCAGCTCCATCCATTCTTCATATCTATAGTTTTGTGGCTTCTAGTGAAATTTCTTGGCCACTCTGATTTATCTGCCTGACAAAAAGTACGACCAATTCCATTCAACTTTTATCATACAGCATTTAATTAAAGTTACTATCGACAGAACTCTGAGCATCTGGGTAAGGGCAACCAGCAGTATTAAAGTTAAATTCCTGGAACTAACCGGTTGGTCTTCCTTAAAACTCCAGGTGGCTTTGTCCTTAAATTTCAGAATTAACTTTTTCTCTCAGCTGGAGGCATTAATCAAGGCTCAGCGAGATGCATTAGACTCTGCAAAACTCCATCTTGTTCCACTGGGGAAAATCTATAATAATTCTATCATCCAATATGAAACTGAGCAGAGGCTGAACTGAAGAGCTTGGGAGACTAAGGCAGGGACAACCATTCTTGCATTTTCTAGTTAAATGATCTATTCATATAGATAAATATGCAACCTGAGATCATAAGTTCAAAACTGGATATCACTTCAGGAAGCTCAGATGAGCAACCAAGTTAGATCACTGTGGAGAAATCTTTGTCGTTATCCATTGCATATGACATTGCTGACCTGACTTCTGTGCAAGAAGTAGATTACATGGGTTCATGTGCTGATCTTAGCATGAAGTATAACTTGTATGCCAAGCTGCTGCGCCCAAGTGAATTTTCCTCAATATGGTGGCACACAGTGACATTTCCTCCTTGATGACCTCTTGACTGGTCACCTAGTAAGCCTTGGGATTCTGATTCACTTTGAATTATTGACCTTAAACCATATTTCCAAGCTTACTATCAGAGGAAAAATGCAATACAAATAAATATCTGGAGAACAAGCCAACCTACCTGTGTAGATCAAAAAGAAAAATCATGCCCTTGCGTGGTCAGCAAAAAGTCATGAGTTCTCAAATTATAACTATAAAATATTTTCTCTATTTACCTTGATCATTATCCAGAAAGTGACTGGGGCTGATGTTCTCTTTTGAGATGAGAGACATTCTATAGCCACACTGTCCTACTAATGAGAAGATGAGGAAGGTAAAGTCATAAATCATTCTAAGTCGATGTAGGAATGAAGAGTTCTATGTTTAAGTTAATCAGATTCTTGAAAATATTACAGGATATATGATTTAACTAAATAGCTTGAATGGACCAACGTAATATAACTGGTTCAGAAAAAGAAAACTTATTTTAGCATATGTTAGGATCAAGTGCTTTTGTAGTAATACTACAATTGGTTGATGGGCCTGGAAAAGCAATGTCATGACATGACAAGATGTTTCCAACAGTGAGACACTGCTCATGGCTATTTGAATTGTTCATAAGGCCAATATTAGCTTCCAAGAATGACTGGAAGCCATGCTTGATGGTTTTGGGTTTTCTTACCACATGAGGTCAATCTTGGCAGGAAGAGTGGCTTCTAATATGCATTAATAATTTCTGTATCTGAGACATGAGATGCTCTACTTTGTTGCCAGGCTACAATGATGGATAGGATGCTGTCTGGTTGCATGATGAATCTGGGTAACAATGGTGCAATTTGGACATTTTAGGCTTGATCAGCAGCTTGGTTCTACTCAGTCTTCTTAGAGAATGAGCTCTTACAACAGACATTTCATATGAGTGATTCATACAGTTTGATCCATTGCTGTGACTTCCATCTGAGACTCATAGATCAAAAATGGATATCTTTAATTTACCAATCTACTGGCTTCTATGACTGCTAGGTCACAGAGAGCAAGTCTGGAAAAACAGCACTTCATGAAAGCAATAGTAGCTAAGACTTTAATAATGACTGGATTCTGTACAAGGAATCAGCCACATCTCTTCTGGAGTTTGCATAGCTGTCACTGGAGCTGGATAGTTGCAACTGCAATGACCATTATCCTTCAGTTTAATCCAGCTGTCAATGAAATCAATGTAGACCTTAATGATTCTCTGTGAATGGACACCCTTTGGATCTGGCTTTTCTAGACATGGAAGAGGGAAAGATAAGCTTTCCACATCAAGATAGCTACACTTATGTGTATGAAGTAAAAATGTTCCAAAGCTAGAGATCTGATTAAATATGAGATTAGTACTAAAGAGTGATGCTGAAGGGTTCTACTTTTAAATCTTGCAAATATATGTTTGAGTGGTATATATGCCTGTAAATGTGTGAATTTACATGTGAGTGGCTACACATGTGTACACACATGTATTTAAAAGTGCAAGGTTTAAATTGGTTGTCTTCCTGGATTACTCTTTGCCTCATATGTGGAGGCAGAGCCTCTTCTTGAACCCAGAGCTCACATTTTGATCACTTTAGCTACTGTAATTAGCCATCTTGCACTGAGAATCCTCTCTATCCAACCTCCCATGGGTAGACATTACAGGCTGGTGGTCACTCCTTCCTGACTTTTACATTGGTTCTGGGATTGCAAACTCTAGTTGTCATGCTTGTACAATTTCTTTACCTACTGAACCATTTTTTTCTTACCGTAGCCATGTGAAACCTTGAGTTCAAGCTGATGAACACCTATTCAGAAACATTAAGCTGAGTCGCAAGGCCTCCATGGCTCAGGAGTTGACTCTTGACAACAGCTCAATTATAAGCCAGACAGGGGATTATTTGTGCTTCTCAGAGAAGGGAGACTCTGTGTCACCAAGACAAGTCCAAATAGTGAGGGACTGCCCTGAGTACAGGCTGCTTTCCTTTCACATTGCACATAATACTCATCAAGTCACAGAGATGTCTTGGGGACGTGGGACTGAATGCAGAAAGCATATCACAGCTTTCTGGACCACAGGCTCATTTGGGTATGATAACATAAAAAACATGCTGATCTGTTACATAGTCAATATTTAGGATTAGGAGTATTCACAGAATAGGTACTCTCTCAGTCTGCTATACAGTTCAGTCAGTCAGGAGTGGAGCCTCTTTGGGTGGAATCTTGAGGTCACACTTTCTTCTTGACTGTTAAGGAACTGGTATCATGAATATGCTGAAAATAGTCTCATGAGACTACCATTAGTGACACATAATATATTCTTGTTCTGGGGGAAACAATATTTTAGAATGGTAGCAGTGGACTGGTAGAAGACACCCACGGCCTACACCTTGGGTCCCAGAACTGCTATGATGAACACATATGGGATCGAGAGGACTGGTGGGCTGGTGTACATCCAACCTCTGATCCTGAACCCGCTACCTGGAGGTCTCAGGTGAAGAAGTGTTCATTTTCATGTTTTTTTTTTTTTGTTTTTTTTTTTGGTTTTTTTTTTTTGGTTTTTCAATACAGGATTTCTCTGTGTAGCCCTGGCTGTCCTGGAACTCACTTAGTAGACCAGGCTGGCCTCAAACTCAGAAATCCACCTGCCTCTGCCTCCAGTGCTGGGATTAAAGCTGTGCGCCACCACTGCCCGGCTGAAGTGTTCATTTTCAAGCTTGGACCTCCTTTAAGTACCATCATGGTCTATGATTCCACTGAAAGTGTCTTTGGTCCATGCTGCTGCCCCAGACCAAGATGGAGCCAGAGATGGCTTGTGTATGCATGATTACCTTGGGTTTTATTGCCTGGGGCTAGGGGGTGATTTGCAATGCTGATGTGTAGCATAAGTAGCCACCTGAGGCCCAGGGTCCATGAAGTCACTGAGGGTCATGAATGGGTCAGTGGTCTTGATATAGGCAAGGACCATGTTGATGTCTGTAACCCATGTTACCACTGAAACCCAAGAGGATGTCCTTGGTCTGAGTTGCTATCTGAATCTATACTAATGTCCCTAGGCATGAGAGAGCTGGCCCTGACCCAATCTTCCTTAGCAGCACCCAAATGGTGTTTTGGGCAGGGGAAAGTGGGCTCCACCCCTGTCGGGAGAGCCAGGTCTCCTGACACTGTAGAGCTCTCCTCAGTTGATAGCTTCTGGAATGAATGCAGACAGAGAAAGACTCATTCTCCTCATCCTCCCTTGGGGGATTGGCCACTAGAAATTTAACCACACACTGTTGACTTATTTTTTGTTTTATTGTGTTGTTTTTTCCATTTCTTCGTTTTGTTTTTGGGGCAGGGTGGTAGGTCAGAGGGGATTGAGGTAGAGAGGGGAAGACTGAGGGGTGAACATGACGGGGGTACATGATGTGAGATTCCCACATAATCAATCAAAACAAAACAAAACAAATAAAAAGAGCATTATTAGCAGTGCAAATATTCCTGAAAGAGAGCCCAGAGGAAAGGGCAACCAGTGGCCCTGCTCACAAGAGGAACAGAAATGTTACTGAGAGGTATACTCTCCTTTCCCAGAGCTTCACATTGTACAGCTGAGTTATCCTTCCTGGGCATTACATCTGTCTCCTGAGAAAACTCTATTCTCACATTCTCAGGATTCAAAGGGGTAGAACAATGGTGGAATCTAGAAATTTTTCTTATGTCCTCATTAGAGAGAGAGAGAGAGAGAGAGAGAGAGAGAGAGAGAGAGAACTCACTTTAAATAGGTTATAAACAAATGAACCAAAATTGTGCAAATTAAGAGAAAAGACTGAGTAATTTTATCTTCCAGTGTCATTGGCATTAAATGCATTAGCATGAATTTATTCAGTTCTGTGTCCCTTAATACATACATTAAGATGGATGAATTCATATTCCTTGATATTATAATTACTGTCCATCAGTAGAAACATAAAACATATAATGGTTTATTGGCTAATAATTTGAGGGTTAATTCATATCATCAAGAGATAAGTTTTGAACACTATGGAAAGAGTGGGATCCCTACCATTCAGTGCTTACCTGAGAGTTAATCACTTTAGATAAAATGCAATTACTAAGGGCTGGAGAGATGGCTCAGCAGTTAAGAGCACTTGCTCTTACTCTGAGATTGGGGTTGAATTCCTAGCATTCACATGGCTGGTAACATCCATCTGTAATTCCTGCTCTAGGGGATCCAATGCCCTCTTCTGGCCTGTCTGCACAGTAGCACCTGCCCAGGCAAAATGCACATACATGTGAAATTAATTTTAACTTAAAAAAATATTAAATGAATTACTCTAGATTGTTCTAAAGATGGAGTTTCTAAGCCTTTGGTTTGTATCAATAATTACCACAATCATGGTTATTCTTTTGCATTGTGTAACTTTTTTTTGTCATTTCTGGGCTTTTGAGATGACTCAGCAGGTAGAAATACTTGCTACACAAACCTTGCCAACTTGAATTGGATCCCCAAAGTCATAGTGCATCTTGTAAGCATTACCGGGAAAACTTAAAAATAACACCAGACTCAAAGACTGTGTAAGATTCTTACTTAATTGGTCTGGGGTGGAGCTCATGGTGTAGAGTTTTTGTCAGAACCTTAAGTCCTTCTATGCTGCAGCCAAGGGTGAGTTGCACTGACCTATAGTGTGGAGTATGCCATTGTAAGCTTTGCTCTACCTCCTTGGTCTGGAAGACAACTGTCATGGAGCCTTTAGTGTCCTTGAAGTTTATGAACAATTAAATCACACAAAACAATTTTAGGATTTTATGGCCTTATTTGAAAATTCAAAATGAAAGGTGAGAATCAAAATGTGTCATTAATTTATTTCTTTACCCTTATTTTGGTGGAAGTAAGGGTGAGAGTGAGGTGGTAAATCCAAAACATCTGGGTCATTTTCCAAATTAAAATAACCATGTTCTCACCAGGAGAGCCTAATATTTGGAAAGGCATATGAGTGCAGGAGGGAAACACATGTAACTCTGGAAATTTCTCTGGATCATTCTGATTCCCACTCCCTTCATCATAGAAAACCATTAGCTTCCTTCTTTTGAGTCTAACTTATCAGAGGTGTTAGAGTTCACAGCTATCAGTGGTCAGCCACAAGTCCTTACTTTCATTATGTGATCATGTTCATCATTAGAGAACCTCAAAATTAGAGTCTAAGAAAAAGAGAATATGACTGATTGGGAACAATGTCACAGATTAGAGCAATGTGCACACTAGGATGAAGATTACTACTCCACTGTGCTAATAAGACTCCACTCTAAATACAATAAGAGTGATAGACTTATTCTGGAAATAATAGCAAACTTATATTTACACTTTGAGAAACATTTTTTCAAAAATTATTTGCATGTGTGTTTGTGTGTGTGTGTGTGTGTGTGTGTGTGTGTGTGTGTGTGTGTAGGTGTCGCTGCTCATGAGTGGAGGTCAGAGAACAACTTTGGGGGCTCAATTCCTTCTTTCTATCATGGCTCTAGGGATCAAACTCAAATCTTCAATCTTATGTGGCAAGTGTTACTACATACAGAACTATCTCACCATCCCAGAGATAGAACATCCTCTACCTGTTCTTTTTATCTTAAATTAATACTTGAGGATGGTGCTCATATCGATGTGAAACATCTAGATGGAAAGGGAGGGAGGTCCCACCTTATGTCACCTGAAGTAAAGAGATGAACTTTTGTTATCAAGTGCAAGTGAACAACATGTTAGTACATTTATATTATCAGATTCTAGAATGCACATTTCCCCGCAGCATGTTTGATTCATACATATAAAGCACACCCAAGAAATGAGCTTTAAAGTTAAAAGCAACCCCTACTCATTTTTGTCCAATCACTGTGTGTGAGCTTTACACAGACAGATAAGAGGGGCTCCCTGGAGTCTTCAACCCTGGCTACACAAAGTATGGACCAGGAATGGCAGCTCCCTGTGCCCTGGGAATTGTCCAGGCAGGGAATTTCCTCTGAATTGCCAATTTAATCAATATAACAACATCCCAAGGGATTTGTATGCACATCAAGTGTATACAGTATAGATTTAGTCCCTGTTTTAATGACGAGTTAATTTCACTGCCTTTAAAGAAGTCACAGAACCTCTGATGTCTGCAAAGCTATTTTGTGTATTTTGTAAAATTGTATAAAAATCAATTTTAACAACATGGAAAATAAAGGCTTTACAAATTTTAAATTTTATACTTCCCACCCCCAAAAGAATCCTTACTATTGTAACAGAGTGAACAAGGGACCAGGTGAGCTGTCTGTTGCTGCTGCTGGTGGTGGTAGTGATGGTGGCAGCGGCGGTGATGGTGGTGATAGTGGTAATAAATGACATTTTCTGTTTCATTAGTCTTTCTAGCTCATTTCTTCTGTTTCAGAAAGTGAATGCTACTTCCCATAATTTGCAAACAAGTAAAAGTGCAGTATTGCAAACTGTATTTGATGGTTAAAGACAAAACCAGCCTACCAACCAAACAAAACCAAATCACAATCATAGCCTCTACCCGTTCTTTTTATATTAAATCAGTACTTGAGGATGGGGCTCATGTTGATGTAGAACATCAAGATGGAAAGTGAGAGAGGTCCCATCTTATGTTGTGTCACCTGAAGTAAAGAGATGAACTTTTGTTCTCAAAGATGATAATAATATTCGAGTCGACCATTTTTCTGAGAGCACCCTTAGCTTACACAGTGACAGCCATAACAAGAAAGGGTGGTGCCAGCAGAGTTCCTCACAAGCCCCAATCTTCCCCAGGAAACAACAGATCTCCACTTCTCAAGCCTTCTCACGTTCAGTGATCTCTTCAGCATGGCCCTGGCAATGCACCGAAACCTCCCTGTGAGCGTGCATTCATGGTTTTCTTACCTACTTAAATGGTGGGTATCACTAGAGGGAAAACCCTGCACTTTGTCTTAAGGATCTGTACTGATGATATTTATTTTGAACTGAAGCCATTCTATCATGTTCATGACATTTTACAAGCACGGAGCCCATGCTTTTTGGAATGTGTAAAACATAAAACTTTAACATTTTCAATGTATGTAATTTGGGTCTGGATGGATAATTATATCACTCACTGAGGGTAGCATTTAGGACATGCTTTGAGTAAATCCTTGGAGAGCTATGCCAATATTTGTGGACTATATGTGGTACGAAGGGCCAAGTCCTAATAAAGACCAGGCCTTACAAAGAATGCACTGTGGGCTTGCCTGACATACATGGAGGCAGGTCTGCACTCTCAAAGCAACACCTTGTGCCAAGACTCATAGTCGAAAATGCTTGGCTCAAGGCCACTGTAGTAGATTCGACTGCTGTGATTCTGCAATGGTTTTACTCCAATTCTCTAATCTTTATAAAGAAATGGCTGAAAAAAAAATGCAAGCTGTTGAAAGAGAAATTGGAATAACATGTCTAATCAAATCGCTATTTTTTTGTCTTTCGTTTTTTGGGGGTTTTTTTTCTTCTATATGACTATTTCTCTTTTTCAAAGGAGATATTGTTTATATTATGCATTGCTGTGGCCTGACTTTCATTAGGCCCTAATTTAATGATTCTGCTTTCCTAAGCATGTTCTAGTCTGATTGTCATTCTGTGGCTGTATGAAGGGTAGGAGACACAGCCGTTTCTGACATGCTACACTCTCAGGAAACAGTAGGGGGCTGTGGTGATTGTTCCTGTTGAAAGGGACATTGAAAGGGAATTGGGATCTGAAAAGTTATTGGTCTGCTGCTTATACTGTGAGTCAAAATTAGACTATTCAGAGAACAGTGGTGTCAAATTACAATGTCTAGGTTGCAATTAACAAACATGGAAGTAGAGTAAGAAATTCCTTAAGTGCCTACCTAACACAGAATGTGACACATATTATCAATCAAAGGAACAAATCCTACAACTTGGTGATCCTTCACTTTTCTCCCTTTTCCCCCAGCCCTCTCCACTTCTTACCTCCTCCATTCCTTTCTTTCAATGGGATTCCAAGAGAAGAAGAACTCGTTTATCTTCACTGGTTATTACCCTGCTTATTGCACATGTTCAATATGTGATTGTCTTATAAATAAATGAATTTATGACAGAAATCTTAGTAACGACTTATTTAAATTTTACAAATAAACAGTATCTTTTTCTCAACTCCCACAAAAGCGCTGAATCAACGGCTTTCTTTCTTCTACTGTCCTGTATCTAAAAATTTTATAACCTGTGACCTTACCTGGGACATGCTAGGATCTGAATACATACCCCTCTCAAACTCCTGTTTGAACCACCATAGTAGTAACTGGCAAGGTCTTGGGGGAAGTGGTTAGTTCACTTAAAAAATGGATTATAAAAGCGGCCTCGGAGAGTCCGTTCCTCTTCCCAATCACTCTGCCTTCTAGATATAAAGATATAAATTTTATATCTCTGACAAGTAGAGCAACATAGCACCCTTGGGGGAAGAGAGGCAGCTTCCATCACACAAGAACGCCAGGACCTTGACTTTAGACATCACAACATAAACAGATATAAGTGGAAAAAACTGCATTGATGATTTTTTAAAATTTAATTAAAGTCTTTAATGGAGCTATGTAAATGGACTAAGAGAGGGCTGCTTCTCCTCTTTGGATAGATGGTAATTGTAGCAGTCAGGAGTGACTAATCATATAGTTCATATGGTTTAAATATGAAAATATGTAATGAAAATGATGGTGATAGTTTCCTAACAAAAGACTATGCCTTAAAAAACAAATCACATAATAACTAATGATGGCATGGCAGCATTACAATCCATCATTATTGTCTGCTGCTTGCTGAATTCCAGTTGTAAGAGTAACTCTGCAGACGAATATTTGTAAGAGCAGAAGTTGGTCGAATGAAAGCTATTTCAGACCCAAGCATCCATTGTGTACTCCCTCCCTGATCTCCATTTTCAATTCATTTCCTTTCCTTCCCACACATCCTTGCAAGGATGTAATGTTCCAAGCATTCTCAGGCTCTCTTCTGCAGATGTGAGCATGCATATGCTAATTCAACAAACTTCCTCCTGTCTCATTCTTAAATTCATAACCTCTTCAGTGTTTTCTAAACAAAAACCCTCCAGCTATCCAGATTACAAATAGTGATATATACTTGGCAAGAATTTAGCTGCAGGGAAACTACATTTTTTGCCCCTCTGAAAACTTTTAAATTTCCTCTGAAACTGTTGAGGTTTGCATCTTCAGTTCTATCAAAATTTTTATCCATAGTGTGTGGGTGTCAGGAAAGGAAAAGATTAACATCCGATAAAAACAAAGCAGCGTGTGTTTTACACAATTATCTAAAATGATTCCTGACTATGGAGAATGGTTTGATAAAGGATATGCTCAATTGAGTAAATAAAACAATATGGAATCATGCCTAAAAACCATCTTCAAATACCTATCATAAGAATTACTGCTTTTCCCCAGAAGATGTTTGTATTGTTCCCCTTTCTGTGTCTTGGATTCTTTTGTTCATTTATTTATTCATTAATTGAATATTTATCAAGCATTGGTTGTGTATAATACATTATGACATGTTGGAAAATAGAAAGGTCATTGCACTGAGCCATTTCCCTTGAGGAACTTATGATTTAAGTGTTTTATGTGTTATGTTTTAAGTTTAAATCCCTGAGAATTTTAATTCATAGTGTATTAGACATTATTAGAGAAGGAAAAAAAATAATATCTGTAAAAAAAAAAAAAACAAACCAGTGTGTGTAGACAAGTCTGCTAACTATGACTGACACAGCAAAACAATCTGTGTTAGAAGTCTTACACAAGAGAAATTTATTTTCTCTCAATTGTAGAGGTCAGAACATCTATGACAAGTTTAGCAGGGTTTGACTTAAAGGGACCAAATTGCTGATATGGCTATATATGAGATATAGAAATATCATTATTAGACTCTTCCTTTATTATAAAGACTCCATTATATTAACTTAAAGGCTTCCCTTACAATATCATTTACCCACAATTACTTCCTAAAAACACAGTCTTCAGCTTAGTGTATGTAATGATCAGAGGAGGGAAATACATAGAACTATTTTCAAAAGTAAACAGAATGGTTTTCCTAGATGAAAAATTGAAAAGAATATTGATAAGGAAAAGTAATATCAAAAATTGATGCTAATTTGTTACTGATCATGAATGCTATACTAACGCTGTTAATATGCTTTATTTACTCAATAAGAGATGAAGAACCATTGAGAGTGCTCAGAAAGTGACACGTTCGAATCCATGCTTTTTTTGTGAGGCTAAGATGACTAAAACAGATAAACAACAGGGAATGAATAGGGAGATGGATAAATCAAAAACTAAGAAGCTGTGACAGACAAGCCAAGTATTGAGTGAATAAAGTGGAGAGGAGTGAGAGATAACGCAATGAGGAGCGGGTGAGGTTTGGAAAGGGCTTGAATCTAAGGCCGTGCAAAGCTTCTGAGCCTTTACAGAAGGTAAAGAAGAGATGTTCTGCTCTACAGCAGATCTAACAAGGATCCTAGTGCGAGAAAGACGTTTGGGGCACTAATCAGACAGATATATCTATCTGACCGAGAATAGCAGAATAATTATGACAAGAACAAAAGGATACGAAAAAACGTTAGGTACTCTAATAACTGTAATTTCTGGTAGCATCCTCACGAAATAAATGTCTATAGAGTTTCTTTGTTGTTGAGAGTGTGAGTACACTTTTGGATCACTTATTCATCTACTATAGCCCAGTTTATTTTGTTTGCCACTTCTATATATTAGTATATATCATCATCATAATAAATTCTCACTAGGTGTGTAGATTATTATTACTATTTTTTAATTTAGGAAACTGAATAGTAAAGCTGTTAAGTGAATAAATAGACAAGGACCAAACACTGGTATGACATAATTCATGCTTAAGGTCTTAGTCTATAGTTACAGTCTACTGTGCATGCTGAGTTCACCCCAACTAATGTTGTTACATGCCATTCATAATAGGAAATGAGTTTTCTGACTCTAAAACTGGTCACTAGGTACATGGAATATTGAGTGTCAAGGAGGTTCCATGTCTACTGGGCTTTATCCTCATGTTTAGTTGATATAGTAGGTTTCTATTGACATTGCTGGCTTTGGGACACCACTCCAACTTTTTAGTTGGGGTCTCTATATTCTACATATATTCTGGTTCCATTCTCAATGGATTTGACAGCGATCTACATACATCTGACCACTATCTTAAAATTTCCTTTAATCTGTTTTAATAATATTAGAAGTATTGCTTTAGAACTAATTTTACATATAAACTACTCCAATAGATAACAAATCATTCAAAACACCCAAGCAGATGACGATAACAGAGTTGTCTTCTCCCTACGGAGGTCAAACCTTAATCATGACTAGCTTTTTCTGTACTCATTCATTACTTCTCTGAGACTATTGTAGTGTACATTTTATCGTGTCCTATACTAAACACAAGTATTAGTTGGTGTTCTCTAGAGGAGGAGAACTGATGGAATAAATATACATGAGGGAATGGATAATTTTGAGCTCTAGGAGAGGTGTTGTCTGCACACTAGAGAATGAAACTGGATGTCTCAACAATACCAGTTTACCATTGAAAGTCTGGAGGACTCCAGGAGCACCATGGATCTTCACGCCACATTAGAACAATGAAAAATCTGGGTTCTGGTGGCAGTAAATGATGCTGCAGTAAGACTTGAATTAGACAATTCTTAAGAAATACAAAGTATGGCTCCTGAAACTTTGTGTAACCTGAATAAACAGCAGCCATTATGTTATCTTTATGATCACCATCATGATCCCTATTATCAACACTTTTATCTTTAAATGAAACTTTACACCATGAAAGAAGCCATGTCTCAGTAGTACGAGTTGTCATCTGGTAATTTTGGACACATTTTGAAAAGAAACAATCTTTTTAGATTTATAGATGGTAGCCATTGAATTTCAAGTTCACTTTGAGCAATTCTAAATGGAGGTACTGAGCAATTTCTGCAAAGAATGAGAGAAGAAGAAGAACAACAACAACAACAACAAGAAAGAGGAGGAGAATGAGAACAAGAAGAATAAGGAAGTAGAATACAGTCTGGGGAGATAGCTCAGAGAGTAAGAGCATTAATGTGCAAGCATAAGGATCTCAAATCAAATCCCTAGCAAACAAGTAAAAAACTGGGCATGGCTGCAAAAGCCTATCATTCTAGCATTGTTATGTGTGGAGAGAGGATTTTCACTGGGACTTGGTGGTCTTCATCCTAACGCTATGTACAGTGAGATGCATTGTTTCAAAGTTATAAGGACGATACTGATGCAGCAGGACACACAATGTTGTCATCAAGCCTTCCTGCACATATAAGTGTGCACACCTACACATACATGTACTCATATACCACCCACCCCCCAAAAACAATCATACTGGTATAAATACAACATGGTTATAATTTTCTATAGATCTTGAAGTCAGAATGAAATCTGGGTTATAATATCAAAGACAAGCAACAGCAAAGAATTTAGTGAAGAGAATTAGAATTTAATCACAGATATTAATAACACATTCTGTCTTTAACAGTTATGCAGATACTTTTTAACTATTTAATCATATCTATGCCCATTATACAGAAATTCATGAGAAATGTTTTTCTTATTCATTACCATAATCATCTTGGTAAAGTACACAGATTGTTAAATGAATAATAGATGGCTTAAGCCAAAGACCTTATTGAATGACCTAAGTGGCTGCATCCATGTGCGTATGGTTAATTATTAACAAGTCGCCCTTTAGAAAATCTTCATACAATAGCCAATGTCATCTAATTACTGGTTCATAAAAAGCAAGCAAGCAACTATTTTTTAATATAGTGTATTATCTTTATCCTGAAGAATGTCTTCAGGTACCTATAGATCATGGTAGTCTGTGGTAAAATGAACTCTAAAATTCTGTTGGCTTACAACCAAAGTTGACTGATTTCTTACCTTCCTTCAATTAATTGGGAAGGTGCTGGCACTCTGGTTTTTAACATTTAATTGGCAAAATTTAGCAGTGATAAGGATAGAGTGGATAATATTCCTAAGGGAAAATTGATACATATTAAAAAAGTAATACAATCTTTCATTCATAACTGGCAGGGATAAAGAGAAGGAGAATATATAATACCACACTCTAATTCCTCTCTCTTGCTTTTCTGGGTACTTAGTATATTTTATCCCTGTTCCTCAGCTGTGGCCTCCAGTCTTTCTCTTTTTCAAGCTAGTCTATATTCTGACTCTAGCAAGTGTTCAAAACTACCAAGGACATGTTCACACATATATGTAACTTTAGCGGCTCACTCACAGTTGTTGACAAATTTCTGCTGTTGTTGTCTGTATTCATCACCAGAGCTGGAGTTGGCAATCTGTTTTATGATGAGTCCATGAAAAAGATTTAATTTTCAGCTTTCTACTGTTTTGGATTGTTTGTTTGTTTGTTTCTCCGAAGGTAAGAGTGACAGCTCCAAACTCTTCTACAATAGCAAGGAAAACTTTCTCTTTTATTGTAGCAATAGTTTTCTTGAGTAATATCTCAGGCTTACAAATAGCATACTTATAATAATAACTATGTAGCATATTACTTTATTAACTCTGTCATTTTCATACTTGATCGAATTGAAGAAGACTGCCTAATCCCCAAGTTAATGGTTAGATTCCGGAGCCTGGGGAACTACCACTACTCAAACTGAGATTTACATGATTAATCATGAAAAACAGCCATCTTCAAAAGGCAAAGAGTCCATGAACTATCATTTTCACCTAAAAACCATGAAGTAACATTGGAGGAAAGAGACTAGAGACAAAGTCAAAGATATTTCAGCAGACTTTTGTTTTTACCTAAGTCACGCTAGCTATATAACTAGATTTTACGTATGAAAAGACTAATGTTTGCCTGAGAAATGATCAGAGGGAATAAAAGTAAAGATATTAGGACATCTGGTCAACCTGAAGACATAAGATGATTCTGAGTTCTTGTTATGGATGAGCTTAAGTAAGCTAGGGTTACTTGAATATGGCTGACCACTATTACCTTAGAAAGTCCATGCTTCCTCTTCACAGTTCCAAAATGGAGAAAATTAAAGAACTGTAAAAGTAAAAACCTACTTTTGAAAAAAGTAAAACTCAAAAATGAGCTGTACACTCCAGTAAACTCCTGCTTTCATGATTATGGTAAGGTAATCATTATTAGGGGAGGTAATCAAAGATTAATATTCCCATCAAAGAAAATGGAGGCAGAAAGAACATGTTGACATCAATCCTGTATATAAACCAACAGGAGTTCAACAGTTCTAAAAAGCAATTTAAAATAAAATACATCTCAGCTCCTGATTTACATTATGTAGGCAGTATGACTACCAAGGTACCATTCCTTTCATTGCAAATGCAACTCTACTCTGGTTCATTGAGACATTTCCTCACGTCTAAGCAAAAATCCCTCCTCAAAAATAAATTACCACTTTGGATTACAATACTTTATTTTTGATCCTTTACTTTAGAAGGAATGTAATATTTTCCCATTATTCTTCAAACCTGATAGACAGTTAAATTTGTATTTATTATACTGTATATAATCATTCATATAAGCGACAGCAACCAAGCACCATGATTTGGACTATCAACAATCACCTGAAGTACTGTAGACAGGAATAATAGAAAGAAGGATTCTCTTTGTCACCCTTTTAAAATTAAAGAGTACTGAATGCTCATATTCTGAAACTCCTCATCTGGGAACACAGCAGATAATTAGACAAAGTACTGTTTGTTGTTTAATTTCCTCATTTGGAACAAAAGTCAGTGGCTACTATGGCAGGGTAGTTCCAAGTGTGCATTTTTGCCAGAGAACTGAGGCTGTATGTCTGAATTAGTGATTGACTTATTGGCTAACTTTACACAACCGTTAACGTAGCCCATGGGTGGGATACTATTGAGTCACTGATATTACTCCTCAGGAACGATTCTAGACCTAATGATAATGTTATTTTGTGTGTCTGTATTGACCCTGAAACTGAGCATCATTTTAATGCTACTATTTTCACCGAAGGGCCCTAACGTTGTGATTTTATTACACTTTAAGAAAATGGCCAATGAAACACTGTTTGATTACTGCAATCACTGAGAGAAAGAACGTTTATTCTACAAATTTTAGTCTTTAATTTTTCACATTACTTGTGTGTGTGTGCCTATGTGTGTGACTATCTGTTTGTACTAATGACTTCACCAACTGCTCCTATGGAAATCAACATTCATACAAATTATACATATGATATGTATTATTTTTCTACCTGGTAAGGTTTTTTATTCCTTGAAACATAAAATTTCACATTCTCTAATGTAGAAGCAAACAGTCCCTGTCTTTTCAGCCATATTTCTCATAGTAGATGTCCTGGTGAGAAGCTGCAACACAGGTCCTGTTGCTGCAGCAACAACAGATGCTCATCATCTCCCTCTTCAGCTGAATACTCTGGATGCCCCTCATTCCAAACTACACTTATCATGGCCTGGGTTTCTTTGTGGGTTTTGGCTGATATACTTGCTATCAAGTGCAGGCTCAACTTTCTTCATGGTGTTCCCAAAGTTTCCATTCAAGACTCAGGACTGATCTCTGATGCTCTTTGAGTTTAGAGAAAGGGACTGCAAGCAGATGAGTTCATTCATGCTTGCCCCTCTTGCTTTTATGGTCTTCATTCACAGTTGATTATGCAACCACTACCATAGCTAAGGCCAGAAGCTGCTTGACATCTACTGATTACATCATTCTATCTAATATGCTGGCCAGCATCTGCTCTGTGGTAGGTACTTTCTAGTGGGCACCCATGTAACACTCAAGAATCTGCATACATAATGTTCATTACTATAATCACGCATCTCTGAATCTTCTATTCCTAACCTCAAAATTCACAGTAAATCTACTATAGCTATAGGTAAAGTAGCTAAACTAGGCTGTCTTTACCTCAAAACTGTAAGCAGAATAGTTTTCAGGTCCTCAAGGATATCCCAAATCTTAAGTCAGAGAAGAATCTCTTTGCATGTGCCCCCCACACACACATATTGTGTGGGAATGTGCATGTGTGTGTCTGTGTCTCTGTGCCTGTGTGTCTATAGGAGTGGGTGAATACCTTGTAGGCACCTGTGGGAGTCAGAATTTTAAGTCAGAAATCTTCATCTACTGTTATATACCTTATCATCTTAGACAAGGTCTCTCAATGAAGCTGGAGATTATTGATTGGTTAGACTGACTAACTAGCTAGTCCCTGAGATCCTATATCCACTATCCCAAGTACTTGGGTTATAGAAATTTTTTTTGCATGGATTCTAGGGTTCCAAACATAGGTCTTCATGCTTGTGAAGCAAACATTTGCTCATTGAGTCATCTCCTCGACCCTAAGATAAATTCCTTTAAAAATAAAGCAAAGCCTTCTTCCATAAATAATTAAGTTAAAACACTTCCAATTATTTTTGGTGAACAACTCATCCTAGGTAAAGAAATCTTCCAGTTAATCTGAGAATCTGCTTGATTTTACTTATGAATCTGGAAATCTTGGGAGATTCAGGACAGCAGATTTTGAAGAATATACATATCTTCCACCTGAGTTTGTGTTCCCTGGGAGTTCAAATGATTCCAAGCACAGGGATAGCTGTATAGCCCTCTCAACACTGTGACAATGGGAGTGTCTTAATCAGTTTAGATTGCTAGGACAAAAATATTATAGCCTTGCTGAATAAAAGGATTAGCAAATTTTCTTACAGTTTTCAAGATTAGAAAGTCCTAGCTCAAAGCTCTCACAGAACCAGTGGTTGCTAAGTATTTGATACGTAGATGATTTGGGTGTCCTCATATGAATCTCACAATGGCATAAAGAACCAGCTAAATTGTAAGATTTTAAAGTCCTCACTTCAGACTCCCATGAAAGACCCCACTTGACTCCTCCTGTCATATTTCTTCTTTGCTCTTACCTTGCCTTTTGTATAAAGCTCTTTCCAATGCTGTGACTGTAGATTTGTTGATATTCTGCCCTGTTATGATTGTACTGTGGGTTTAATTTCCACCACATGACACACTTCAGTGGCAGCCAACATTCCCCTGACTTCTAATCTTTAAATCATTCATTTATTTCTAGCTGGTTACACATTTCCTAACATTGTTGTTTTGTTTTCATAAGTTAATATCTCTTTGAATCTATTAGATAATAAACCCCTTGGAGTTAAATCTTTGATGTTATGAATCATTCAGGTCCACAACAGTACACACTATTGTCAAATCCACATCAATAAGTCCTCAGTAAGGACTGTTTGAGCCAACATTTCTGAAGGTAAGAAACAGCAATGACAAACACGCAGACTTTTCTTCCAAAGAGAATTAGCAAGAACATCCCATTTTCCCGATTCCCATGGCCCAGGGAGTGAAGGTTCTACTGTGCAATGGTTCTTCTTTGTCTGAGTAATTAAAGTCCTTCCAAGCAGACTAAATTTGCAGAGATAGTTTTCTCTTAATTTTATTTTCCCTTATAAATCCAACTCACATTAAGCAAAGAGATGTTACAATCTTCTGATTAAATTAATTTCTTCTTTCTCCTCCTGAACAATTCATATAGGTTTGAGTTTGAAACTAGTGAATAGACAGCATAGTATGTGAGTTATCTTAAAAAAGAATTATACATGTAATTATTTATACTATTCACTGAAATGTGAGTTCTTGCTGTTCAGAGCCCTGTGCTTTTGATCTTCAAAAGACCAGAAAAGCAGAGGGTTAAGCATACACTAGGCATTCAACAACTACAATAGGGCTAAGTTGTCTTAGTGATATCTTAATACATAACTTACAAGATCATAATAATTTCACATGGCAAGTGAAGCTTTAGATGGCTTAACATGCCTTTCTATTGTGATCTTCAGCATGTAGCACAAAGCAATTTCCATCTTTCAAATGGGATCTAAGTCTCACAAAGAGAGAAGGGGACAGCAGTACACTTGAGAGCTGGCATTCTACGCTTGAGAGCCGGCATTCTACACCAGGTCCTTCCCACGTGCTTCACATATCCATTGCTCCTGATAACAGAAGTCAAGGAACTTATCCATAGTGAAGATGCTTCAGATACTTGGAACTCCACTGTATCTCATATCCAAGATCACACTCATGCCAGAATTCCCACTGCCTGTTTATGAAATGAGGAAACAAGAGACAAGATTCTTGAACATAAGAAGCAGTCAGTCTTACTTCATCTTATAGGGCAGAGAAGGAAGGAAAGAAAGAAGGAAGGAAGCAGGAAAGCAAGGAAGCATGGAAGGTAGGCAGGCCTACCAAATATTCTCTCGTGTGAAGATCACACACAACATAGAATGTGTTTTAGGTTTAAGTATTGCATAGGGATTATAAAAGATGTTTATGAAAAAAGTAGCTTCCTAAGAATACTTAAGATTTCTGTTATCCTCATTGAGAGCTCTATTGGTCACTTGCTAAGGATCATATGGAAAAAACTGACCTCTACTGAATGCACAGCCTGAACCAAAAGCCAAAGTGGGCAGCATGCCTCCCATATTCTCAGACTCATTAATTAATTAATTAATTAAAAACTAAAAACTAGAGAGAGAGAGAGAGAGAGAGAGAGAGAGAGAGAGAGAGAGCAGGAGACACAGAGCTGGCCAGGAAGCTGGTATAAAGTACAAAGCACTAAAAAATCAAGCATATTAAAGATGCAAAGTACACCACTAGAAAGCCAAATTCTTGTTTACCAGTTCTTCATATGCATTTAAGGTTTTCAGAAAGCTCCTCATTCGAGACAGATCTGTGAGCATGCCTGAGGAACACCTCTTTGCATCATCTTGAAGAGACCAGAATTCATTAAGAAAAAAAGAAAACTGTAAAAGATAGGAGGAGAAGCAGGCAGGAAGGTGGAGACACAGGTAGGTCTGAAGGAGCATAGACTGGGCAGAGATATGCCATATTGGAAGAAGAATTATAGCAATGGGGACAAAAGAGTACTTCAGAGAAAGCGGAAAAACACTACTTCCACTATTATGATCCAGAGAACCTAAGTGAGCAATTCGGCTGCACGCTTTATTACACTGACTTCTGCATTTCTCCCCAGGCTGGACTGCACAGAAGAAATCCATTAGCTCCATTTAAATGCACACCCTCGAGCCCACCTTCTGCAGAGCACAACACATTTCACATTGGATAAACCACTATGACCCTAGAGAAGGAATTTTTTTTAACTTAAATCAACCTTCATGGAACAGTTTATATTCTTATGATATTTTCATTATAAGTGAAGAACTACTCTATATACAAGGACTGGAGAAAGTCATTATACTAAATAATTCATACTAGAGAATTTCGTTGTAATGAAATCAACAAGGCACTAATGCTAGACACCATTGGCCTGGATTTAGTTAGAATTCTGTAGTTATATTTTTTTCATATCAACTCCTATTAAAATGGAATTTAACTGTGAAAATGGACTTACAAACATTACGAGACACTAATAGATACCAGTAGTTTAATCTTCAAAGCATTAAGATCACTTTAGCTTCTGTTGTGCTATCTCCATCTTCAAAAGGTAACCAAGTTCTTTTCTCCACAAGTTGCTCTTTTACATATCCTGAATCTGACCCAGAGTTCATTCACTACTATGCATTCTTGGATGTGCCTTCATGTTATCTGTCCTCTGTCAGACACTGTCATTTCTTACTGAGACATCAAGGCTTACATTGTTCACTTTCTGGATTTTGATTACATGCTTATCTCAATGACTTTGAAAATTACATTTCTGCACAGCTATACTCCTTCAAGATTCATTTGCATATTATCCAAATGTTTATTTATTATTTTACAAAGGTATATTATAAACTAACATGCAAACTTTTTCATGTCATCCTTAAGGTCTACCTGCTGCGTGCTTTGGGCCATTTTTTCTCAAAGAGTGGAATCACATTCATATAGTTGTCAAAGCTGGAAACATTTTAGTTGTTCATTGTTTGTTCAGATTGCTATCACTGGGCACACTTTATTCAAAGGGAGACCAAGGCTACATGCAGGGCCTGACAAGAACCAAGCCCAGTAGTCAGTCAGTGGTTTCATTAGCAGATTTCTCTTCACATAGATTGGCAACAAAATAAGATATTTGCTTTTTTCAGGAAAGTCTGAGGACATACTTTGGGTAAATCAATAGCAGTAAGCATTTTTCAAAGGGCTTATGCCATTCCAGTCTTTCAATGAAAGGGACTTCCTGTAGTCAAAGCGAAAATAATCTGTGTTACATTTGACAAGTCTGAATTTAATCTGGAGAATTATAATACTTGAATTTGGTCTACATGACAGATAAAATGGCTTAAAAGAAGCAAAATTTGACAAATAATTATATTGATGGGGGTTTGTTTTCTGAAATGAATGAAGGTACCCTCTAGCAAGCTACCTACGAATAGAGTAGAAATAAAATGTACCAAAGCTAGACTACACAGTGGGACTACACAGTGGGACTGGGAACGTAGAAGGAATAAGGAGGCACTGGGCAAGGTGCATGATGTCTATCAACACATCAAACATTAAAAACTCAGGCACTTGTTTGGAAACCCAGAAAAATAGGGTACTCAACAGGCAGGCATTGAGCCAGCTTCCTCATTAGCTGAGTGACTTACAGAACAAAGGCCTCTCTATTGCATATTCTTTTCAATTGAGTCCTACAGGAGGACCTGAAATACTCAGATGCCTTCAAGATGCCTACATAAGTACATGAAGAAACCTAGGAGTTATTTTCACCAGGTATTCAAAGAAAGTGCTACAAATTATTGTCCATAAATTGAGAAGGTTTAACATTTTAAAGGGAAACATCAACCTTCTTCTTTTTTTTTTTTTTTTTTTTTTTTTTTTTTTGATAACTTAGATCTGTAGATTGAGGAATCTTTAGAGACCAAATTCCATTGGCTCCAGCTGGGAGCAGGCAGCTTGCACAGTGTGAACCACAAAGACACCATAATGACCGTCACACCATGCTTCAGCAGGCACACTTCTCATGGAAACGAATTTCTGTAAGGCAAGCAAAAATTGCAAGCTATGTGGGAACGTGGGCTCGAAAGTTCCGTATCCATATTTGCTGTGAGTGGATTATCTGTCTGAATTTATTCCAAGTTGTTCAAATCATCACAGATCTCAGAAGCAGAGAGCCCTAAAATCAATGATCTCACTTACTTTCAAGGGATCGCTTGTCAATGTTTTTGCTCTTCCTTCCCAGGGGATCTGAGGAATTTACCTCCCCTCACAGCTCTTGCAGGAAGAATTAATCATAGAGCCAATGTTTATGAAATAAGGAGGCAACCTCATTACATACTTTCTTTTGTTTTGTAGTTTGGGCTCCACAGAGCATGTCCACAATCTTCAGTTTCACATTCTTTTTGCCTTTCTTGTAAAAACTTTTCTTCTGTCTAATAAATGTGCATGATCTGCAGGGATAGCATGCTATTCAAAAGCATTCTTCCCCTCTTCTTTCCATTACCCAATCATCAGCCATCAAACAGTTTGAAAGACTCAGTATGCCTTTTTCCCCCCTTACATCTTTAGATTTTTCAAACTAGAAAACCACTTCTACAATTCCGGCCCTGGAGACCAGTGAGCTGGCAGTACTGCAGATGACAGTGTTTCTTGGCTGTGACATTCACATTTGACTCCTGCAATTCTCCTTTTCCTGAGCTTAATGGGAACCTTGAAACCATAGTCACAGCACAGCAAACGCTAGTCCTCAGCCCTTCTTCCCACACTGGTGCTGTATTGCTTGGAAATAATAGAATTGTTTCTAATTCTGCATGTTATCCTTTTCTTTTTATCTTTGTGATTACCTGGAGAATTATTTCTCCCAATTCTAGTAGAGCAGCTGCTGCTATAAAAGTCCCCTGAATTTTATACATGTGACAAAGAACCTTATGCCATCATAGATATGCTCTCAGCATTCCTCAACAGTCTTAGGCACCAAGGAAAGGTGTGCAGCTGGGAAAACTGTTGCAGAGACACCAGGGTGCTGCCGAACAAACATCAGAGTACCTACATCTGGCCACCGGTCATCAGAATACCTACATCTGGCCACTGGCCAGTTCAGACCCTGGCATTCAGCCCAGGAGACCGAGAGATGCTTTAATGCTATTAAAGGCTCCAGAGGGAATATATGCACATATATAAATTATATATATACATATATATGTATGTATATATATGCCTCATATTTATTTATGCAATAAAATTAAAATAATGGTGCTAAGTCGGTACCCATGTTATATTTCAGGATTTACTTTTGTAAAACTCAGAAAATCAGTCACAGCAATTTAACAAAATAATATTATTCTTTTGGGAATTCATAGCCTTATATAAATTAACACAAAAGCAAGTAAATCATTTACTTAGCATTTCAAAACTGCCACTTCATTTAATCCATCACGTAACTTATCAGAGCATGTATTTAATATGACATTATGTTCTGCTAAATCCCACATTACATTACATTCTTTACCCTCAGTGCTTGTGGTTGGCCTCGGTCTGAGGGCTACCAAGATCAGCAACATATTTAAGACCCATGTACAAAGGTTTTATCTGCTCTAAATTCTATGAGCCCCCAAATAAGCAAACAGGTTCAGAATCTAGTTGCTAACAGATCAGCTTCAATTCAGTGCCCCGTATATGACAAGAACACTCTCTCTCCCAGCTTCGATCTAGTCTAGGCAGCCAGAGAACTAAGTGCTACTCTTTTCAGTTTCTGATAAATGATACAGTAATTACTTCATTTTGACCAATGCTAAAGGTATTTTATTTTGTATATCTAAAAATCTCATATGCATATGGAACCCAGCATTGTATAGATGTTGATGGAAACAAGGGTCTTAGAAGACAAACAGGAGGAAAAAGTTCTATTTGAAGCTTTAAAAATCAACTTCGGTTAATAAATCCCAAATATTTTTTCTATTACAATTATATTCAAATTTTATTTTGTTTTAAAAGTTGAAAAGTACGTACGTGGAAGTCACAGCCTAAGCTCTGAGAGTCCTTTCATATCTGGCATTAGTAAATGTCTACAGAGGCAGAGATAACAGGTTCCTCTGTAGAACGTTTGCTCCAATAAGGACCAAACTCTTGTTCTTGGCCATTTGATGATCATGATGGTAAACACTAACTGATTTTAGTTGTGTGCAACCAAGAAACCAGCCATCATTCTTCTACCAATGCCTTGTCGTGACTTTATCCAGAGCCTGTCTAGTAAGCTCACTTTTCCCATTATTGGCTGCTCTGGTCCACAGTATTTTCAAGCTTCTTCTGACAGAGATGTCTCCCTGTCTGTCAAATGAGGAGCATTCCATCAAAGGCTCTCCTCATTGGTTTGCTTAATTTTCACTTCATGAAGTTTGGGCTTGATTTAACCCATACTCGCTGCATTTTCACAAGGCATCCTTTTCTGGCAGTCAGCTCTTTGGGTCTGGTCCTAACTGAGTGATCAGAGTGGTACTTCTCTCAGCCTGATGGGGGCCTGGAAGATGGGATGCATTTCTGAAACCTGCTATCACACTCCTAGTCCACACATTTCTGAGAACAGACTGGTGAGATGGATGGATCAGGGTTGGGAGGGTGGCTCTGTGGGAGACTAACTAAAACTGAAGAATTTTGAGACACTCGTTGGTACGCCTTCAAGGCCACATAGAATAACATCTAACACCAGAGCTGAGCTCTTGACCTTTATTATGAGTTTCTTGAGAAGGCTGTATAAAAACTTATAAAATATTTATAGGGCTCTTCTCATAGGGAAAAAAACTCACTAAAATTCCCACTACATCCTATCCCTTGCTGCATCTTCTCTCCCCATCCATCTTCCATCCTTAGCCATTGTGTAAACCCACTCCGTGGAGGCCACCATTTCCATTCCGTCATGTCACCAAAGACAATGCCACTCCAAGCAAGATTTAATGCTCCCACAGATATTTATTATGACAAATAGGCAGTGGCTGAGGCAGTCTTTCCTTTATGAATTTAATTCTTTCTTACTTTTGCCAGGAGTCATGCCTTAAGAATTTGGGTGAATACATGGAACAAATATTTATTACTTATTATTCTGTTACAATCATACATATTATATTTTCATATAGAATTTATATAAGAGTTACGTAAAGGAAGTTTTATGCATAAAAATATTTATTTTGTTTTATTTGATATTCTTTTTTTCCTTTCAATTTTGTTTCTGTTGGAATAAAATTACACATGATTGATTCCATCCCATTTTTCTAGCCCATTGTACTAAGAATTTTGTTATACAGAATTTTTACAACAGCTAGAAATAGAAAATGTTAGTTCCCATATTTAAAATCTGTTTTGTTCTACTCCTGTGTAATTCAACTGGAAATTTTTCTGCATCCATAGTCAAAACAATTATATTGTAGATGAAAACTCAGAAGCAGGACTATGCTGTGCATTCATTAATGATACAATTTGAAATAGCTTAGGAACTCAGTCAGATCCATCCCTTGGAAATGTCCTGAACAAAAATGGTCTTCCATTTTCATGACTCTGAAGAAGAGCAATAACCAAAGGTCTACTCACCAACAGAATACATGCTTCAGAGGGGAAGGCTATATCATTGCCACAGTATTTTTACTGCTTTCAGTCTGTTGATACCTCTAGACATAACAAAAAGGTTCTCTGAGAAAAGGCAGTTGTTCTCTAGTTGCAAGGTGAGTGTTGTAACTGAGACCTCAAGGATGGCCAAAGAAAGGTTCAAGGATAAAAAGACATGGGTATTTTCTATTAGTCCTGTGTGGTTGAGAACTTGTTAGGAGAAAGAGGATAGGTTTGAAAAAACTAATGATGGGTATAGAGACAATGAATCGAAAAGATGATGGTTTAAAAAAAGTACCTTAAGAGAAACATACTTTTATGTTGAGTCCGTGATAATAGAGGTCAGATATCAGCACTGATAGCAGTATTGTTAACAACTCAAGGAATGTTAAGAAAAGAACATGTATCGGGAACAGCTTGTAAAAGAAAAAGCTTCCAGAGGCTACTCAGGAAGCAAAGGAAAGGGATGTGGTGAACAGAGTTTTGATAACTTGAGAAAGTGAAAGAACAATAGTGACAGACCATTCAACCAGGATAGAAAATGCTGTTAACAAATGGAATTGGAATAATCAACCCTTGTTCTTCTGCAGACATTTCTAACTTTAAGTCAGGCAAACTCTGTCTGGAGGAGTGACCTTCAGCATACATAGCCCATCTACCAGGCTCTTCCTGATTGTGGGGATAGAATGAATCAATTCCAAGAGAATTTCTAAGGACTTTGTTACAGGCATTAAACAATCTCCTTTTCCTCACAAATAATCTGTTTTGGAGTTTTCTTTATATGTACTGTATAAAATTCTAGAACTATTTTGTTGAAATGCTTCCCTGGACCAAGACATATATAAAGATTCTAATGGAAATTTAGTGTGTGGTTTTGCAAATGCCTTTATCTTCTCTAAGATTTATTTTTTAATTTATAAAATGTGGAAATATAGAATGCACTTCATAATATTAGTCAAAAAACTTTATGCAGTTTTGTGTATGCCTGAAATTGAGGTAGGACCTTAGTAAGACATTAGTCACGGTGATACAATTCATTCAGATTCTTATCATCACAAGTTGTTTGACCAGAAAGACCAAATACAACTTGTAAACATGTGTTTCTTGTTTTATTTCATTACAAGACTTGGTGATTGTGCACTCGACAAGTGAAGACCATGAGCAAATCTGCTTTGGCACACTCACCTTTTACAGAAAGTGTGATATTTAATTACAGGTGACACTCTGTGATTTATAATCACTATTACTGAAAAATGATACTCAATTAGTCCAAGTCAGAGAATCTTGACAAAGGAAAAATAAAATTAAGCAAAGAAGGACCACAGACAGAAAAGGAAGGTAAAAGGGAAGAAGGAAGAGAGGGAGATATAAAGTTTCAGATTACTAAAAGAATTTGACAAAGAATAATGGATTTGCCATATATTGGAACCTGATGACTGGTTTTAGCTAACTTAATAGGATTACCATGCTGTTTAGAAATGATAGCTATGTAGAACTGATAGTGGTGTTAGTCATTTTGGCTTGATACTTAACTTTCTTAACAGTTGAAGCCAACTCGTCTGCTCTCTAAGTTCCTCCCTCACTGACCACCTCTTCTGATCTCCACTGGATATGTTCACTAGCTAGTGGGTACAAGCATCTCTCTCTCTCTCTCTCTCAAATTCTAAGATGCACACAGGCACACACATGTGCACATACCACGCACACAAACACAGAGAGAGAGAGAGAGAGAGAGAGAGAGAGAGAGACAGAGACAGAGACAGAGACACAGAGACAGAGACAGAACACAAAATTAAAAATACATCTAAAGAAAGAAAGTCCTCCAAAGTAAGCTGGAGTCATGCAGGGGGAAGGGAAAATAAGAAGACTATCAGTTATGCCAGAAAATCAACAAGCCAACCATCATGGGAATTTATTTTATGCTTTAAAAAATTAATGAGAACTGGGATATTGATATAAATTTTTTGTCAAAACTGCAAACAAAAACAAAACAAAACATGGCAATCTGGTCTACCTGAAGAATGGTTTCAAAGGCCATGCAAGTGTGGTTGTTCTTGCCTGT
This sequence comes from Rhynchomys soricoides, assembly GCA_019843965.1. NCBI lineage: Eukaryota > Metazoa > Chordata > Mammalia > Rodentia > Muridae > Rhynchomys > Rhynchomys soricoides. Next base: position 11,916,627 of record JADRCH010000011.1, read on the forward strand.
AATCCCAATATGCTGGATGCAGACACAAGATAACCAGGAATTTGAGACCAGCTAGGACTACATGCAAGATTCTCAGAAGGTGGAGTGGGGACAAAACAAAATCTCTAAACCCCTAACCTCAGTGGAGAGATCTTTACAATTATTTTGCAAATGTTAAGAATTTTATTAAAATGCTTGTTTGATGAACATTTAATAAAGTAACATATATAATTCACTACATTTCAAAATGTTCAAATCTGACTGATGGACTGGTTGGTAAGAACAATGCGATGGGCAAGGGAGCTGGGCAAACTGAAGGAGGGCTTAAAGGGACATGCTGGACCTTGGTAAACCACCAACAGTTCTCTAAATTATATGGCTCAACTCATGGACTAGCTATTAAACCTAATCAATAGAGTATTTTTGTAAAGTAGACAATGGTTAACTAACTGATCATAGCAATGAGAATGTGTCAGTTGAATAATCAGCCACAAATAAGACATCTGTACCACTGTCCATACAATCACAAGGCTCAGGAACAGAAAGGTAGTAAGAGCTAAACACCAGGTGGAGCTGAGCAAAACATTTCCAGCTGCCATGTTGAAAGATCATAAAATGGTATAAAAGAATCTCCCATTGTTAAGCCCTGAGAAAATAATCTAAAGGTAGAGTATGAAATCGGACTATCATAGTCTCAATACTGAGGTCTTATAAAATCAAAAAGAGCCATCAGGATTTAATCCTTGTCAACTACAGCCCATTGTGGCAGATTTAGCCACCCCTGTTCTCTTTTTAGACTAAGTATACCAGCTATGTGTTTGATCTTGTGATCCTAAGAAGGGATGCAGATAGATGATAGACAGATAGGTCGGTCTTGAATTCGTGTTACTCTTCCTCTATGCACTTCCATAGTACTGGTATTATAGACACAAGATACCCAGTCCAGATAAAGGTAACTATATATTTCATAGCATAAAATAGCTTTAGCTGTAGAATACAATTTTATCTATCATTACACTAAAAAAACAGATAATGAGGTTCCAAGATCTGATTTCTGCATAATCCATTCTCAGCCTCCAGCTTTAGGAAAATATAATACAAGTACAATATGCAGGCCTTGATAAAGTACCCTTGTTTTGTCCACTCTGACCATGAAGGTGTAGAGTAGAAAAGTAGAAAGGTGTGGAGATACCCTGTAGATGTTGGTGTACTCTGTCTGGTTGGTAGATGGTCTAAGTTCACTTTGCCTGCAAGGTGCACAGCTCTTGGTAGAAAACATAAGTTGAAATGGCATCACCCTGATACTCCTCTTAGTTACTGGTAGCAACGAACATGAGAGTTACTTAGATGAAGGAGAAATAAGGGTTCAATCTAGGACAGAAGTGGTGATATACATCAAATGTGAGGGGCCTCCTGATTCTTAAAATTTTTGCAGATGTGAACAATATGTCTGAGGAAATCAAACAGACTGTGTGAGATTCTGCTTGGTCAAGCAAAGTGGTCTTCATCTATGCTTAGTCCTGCAAAGCTTTTGTGGAAAAATTTGCAACTTTGTTGTACATTATTTTGTGGCATTTCTTTGTCATTTTTGTCATTCTGTAGCTTTGTCTTCTCTAGTAAATCTTCTCGGTTTGCATATATTCCATTTTACACTGACATTTGTCTTTGACTTTACATAATTTCTTCAGATTTATTTTTTCATTGATTAATAAATTCCTAAGCACTTGGGAAGGCTTATTAAGTTCTGATATGCTCTTAGAACTGATGATTCAGACCTTCTTGAGGCAAGTTTTGTCTGCTTGGAGTATGGAGATCCTCCTAAGGAATATTATACTTCAGTAAATGTCATATTTGAAAGAGATTAAGATTGAAGATGTTCATGTACCTCTTTCATACAGTCAAGTGAAAGAGCAGGGCAGAGGAAGGTGGGAAGGGAAGCTAACTCACACCAAGGGTGTGTGTGTGTGTGTGTGTGTGTGTGAGCGCGCGCGCAAGAGAGAAAGAGAAAGAGATTGTAAAAAATATGTATGTGTTTGTATAAAAGAGTTTAACTGGAGTTACTCTACACAGTTCTTCCCGGAAGTCACAGATGTCCAAGTAAAACTCTCACTTTGTGTGAAACACTCCCTCTCTACCTTTGTGTCAATAGTTTTCTAGGAAACCTCAAATCAATTCAGGCTGTTTCCATTGTTCTTGAGTGTCCACCAAAACACAATGCTAAGACTTTATTGCTGAATACAGCAAATATTTTTCAAAAGGATATGGAAAAATCAAGCTGGTAATAACTAGTGGGATTCTCCATCACTAGATAGCTTTCCTAATGAAAATTCCTCAATTTCTCCTATTACTTTATAATTCAAAAGAACTTAGTATTTTCATTCATTTACTTTAACAAGCACAGAGGACTGACCACATTCTGTAAACCCCTAATCAACAACCCTGTGTCAGAAGGACGTGTTCTCTGCAGTGGAAATATGGATATTCACTGTTGGCTCAGATCCTAGGGGAGCAAACAGTACAGTGAAAATTACATACTTGAAATCATTACCTTAATCAAATTTTGGTAATTCTAAAATAATACGACTCTGTTGGTTTTGTATAAAGCCCATCTAATGAATTGTTGTGGAGTCTTTTAATTTTTACTTTTTCCGCAAGACCCAGGACTATGAGTACCAGTTTTGGGAGCTATAAAGGAGAGTGAAGAAAATGGTGTTTGTGTGTGTGTTTGTGTGTGTGTGTGTGTGTGTGTGTGTGTGTGTGTGCGTGCACACGCGCATACATGCATGTACAAGTGTTCACTTATGGATGCCAGAGTTCAACCTTGGCTGTATTTCCTTAGAAACCATCCTCCTCATTCTATGAGACAGAGTCTCTCCTTGGTTAGTCTAGAACTTGCTGATTCAGGTAGCCCAACTAAGCAGGGATTCCCAGGGATCTTCCTGTCTGCCTCTTCAGCACTGGGATTTCAGATGGTATCCATTATGCCTTGCTTTTGATGTGGGTACCAGATCATAGTACTGGAAGATGCTACTGTGTGGAAGTATCATCAGCACTCTAGCCCTGCTGGGAACTCTGTGAGCTACAGTAATTACCAACATGGTAAGATATGCTCACAGGTACATTAGTGGTCCAAATACTATGGAGGGAACTAATTGCTTTTTGGTTAGATTTAAGGCTCGCTCCATGGGAGGGGATAGTCATGTCTAGCACTATAAATTTAACCAACAATTTATTGTTAAGGAGTTCACAGATCCCAAAGGTAAACCTAGTACCATTATTCTGCTAAATATACATAGTGCCAAATGGTCTTCTAAATTGCATGACTCTCCTCATAGATTAGTATAGCTTTCAGACTTCATCAGCAAAATGTCTTATGTGCAGTAGACAGTGGTTAATTAAGAAACTCACAATTGATCATAGTGAGGAGAATATTACGTATCAGTGGAGTACTTAGTCACAAATAAAACTTTTGTGCCACTCCCCACAAGACTTAAGGAGCCACCGTGGGAGAATGAGCAGAAAGGCTCTGAGAGTGAGAAGTGGAGAGGACCTAAACAAAATGGAATCTTCTGGATGTGATCATAAAACTCCAGTCATAAACTCACAGCAGCTATGATCTCCTGCACATGATCAAGACTATCAATGTTCTACCAAGAAAGGAAAGAGAGATTCATAATGCCTACCCTTAACTAAGGAGCTATTGACAGGCTATAGTATGTCAGTTTTTGAGAGCAAAAACAAATGTGGACGTGGTTTATGGAGCATGAGGAGGGTTTGGAGGAGCTGATTTGGAAGGAGAACCAAATCCCAATATACTGAATGAAAAAGCAACCCTATTTTTATTTTTTAAAAAGGGTGCAGTCAAAAGTAGGTCTACAACGCTCCACAAAAATGGGCCCAAACCCATGCATCTGTAAGAAGCACACATTAGACGGAGGGGCAATTTAAAAAAGTAAAAGGAGGACATTAAGTTGAAAGCTAGGGAGATAGAAACAGATCAGAGATGAGTAGTAAGGGGCATGAATAGGGGAAGAATGCAATCCAAACACATTGTATGAAGTTCTTAAAATGTTAATTAAAATAGTGCATTAAAGAAGGAATGAGGAGTCTCATGCACCTCTTTTGGAAACTCTCACTCAAAAAGGTAAAAATCGGTCTTTGATAATGCTCAGTCATTGTGTTACTAGCATGGGGCCAGTAATCTTCTGTATGGAGCAGTCTGAGAACTCCAGGCCAGGGACTAGTGACATGGTTCAGGAGTTGAAGGTCATGTAAGTATGAAGATCTGAGTTTGATTTCTGGTACCCACATCAAAAGCAAGGCATAATGGATACCATCTGATATCCCAATGCTGAAGAGGCAGAGACAGGATGATCCCTGGGAATCCCTGCTTAGTTGGGCTACCTGAATCAGCAAGTTCTAGACTAACCAAGGAGAGACTCTGTCTCATAGAATGAGGAGGATGGTTTCTAAGGAAATACAGCCAAGGTTGAACTCTGGCCTCCATAAGTGAACACTTGTACATACATGTATGCGCACACACACACACACACACACACACACACACACACACAAACACCATTTTCTTCACTCTCCTTTATAGCTCCCAAAACTGGTACTCATAGTCCTGGGTCTTGCAGAAAAAGTAAAAATTAAAAGACTCCACAACAATTCATTAGGTGGGCTTTATACAAAACCAACAGAGTCGTATTATTTTAGAATTACCAAAATTTGATTAAGGTAATGATTTCAAGTATGTAATTTTCACTGTACTGTTTGCTCCCCTAGGATCTGAGCCAACAGTGAATATCCATATTTCCACTGCAGAGAACACGTCCTTCTGACACAGGGTTGTTGATTAGGGGTTTACAGAATGTGGTCAGTCCTCTGTGCTTGTTAAAGTAAATGAATGAGAATACTAAGTTCTTTTGAATTATAAAGTAATAGGAGAAATTGAGGAATTTCATTAGGGAAGATTTGGAGTTATAACTGATGAACTGTGGTTTTGTTCTCTTTTGATATGTGCTTAATTAGTAGGGTATAGAGAAAAATTAAAGTTTCTATTTTATGAGTCATGTTGGATGTCAGAGCCTTTCTCTTTTGTGGATCACAAGTATATTGATGAGGTGTCCCATGTTCGGCATGCTGATCATGGCAGTAGGCGGGAGAAGAGTGAGCAGAAGTGCCCAGTTCTAGTTGAAACCTTGTCACAACCTGAGTTTCAGTGGTCACAGATGCCAAATGATGACTTTGACTTATGTGGAGTCTGAACGCTCAGATTCAGTGTAAAAATCTGTCAGATTAGCAAACTGGAGGAATCAATAATACTGCCATTACAAAGAACAGAGTACGGAAGCTGATGTCTTTCAATGACTGAGATTCAATTGCATCTGTGATCAAGATCCAGGAGATACCAGTGTGGCAATTTCCTATGCATTGAGTAAACACACAGCCATCTTTCACTCAGAACCTGTGGCTGGGAACGAAGCAAAGATAGATTCATATAGACTCACTGTTTTAAGTCAGGAGTACCATGGAATCGTACCACCATGGTTGTGGTGCCATCAGTGACAGTGGCCCCTTTTTTACTACTTGTCATTCAATAAGCTGTACCTGGGGTCTTCACTGTTAAAGGAGAAGGAAGAAAAACTGATTGGCAGGTTGTATGACTGGGCTCTCAGGACTTAACTTCCTACCTCTGCCACTTTTCTCCACCAATCTGATATTGGGTATACAGAATGATGGGATGAGGTTGCCATGATTCCCACCACCAATAATGTCAGTCACTATCCAAAAGCACTTAACATCTTATGTTCTACGAAAAGGAAGTGTCTTTTCCAGCACTTCCCAAAACTTCTTGTATTTTCCAACACTTCAAACATTTGTAATTCTATTCTTAAAATAAGAGTGAAAGACACAATTTTTCTTCCCATTAACCTAGACTGCAAATTCAAACACTTTAATTGGCGTGCACTTTTGTGTTTGTTTTAATTCTTGAAGTTATGACTATTTTATCATCATCATCATCATCATTTTAATGAGTAGCTCTCTTCTCAAGTCAATAAAGAGACAGAAAATCTGGATGCTATACAAACTTTACTCACAGGAGCACAGTTGACTGTGAGAAAGAAGAACAGCACAGTGCTTCACTGAAGACTTCATGGTTTTCTATGTATTTTTCTTTTTCTAATAAGGAAAGTCTGCCTTAAAAAGTGGGGGCATCTCTCTTGTGCTGGGGAAATTGGAAGCCTGGTGCCACAATCCTGAAAATGGCCATTCCTAACTCTGTACAGTGTGTCTGCTTTTGTCCCCATTGAGCAGCTGTTATAGGCATTCCACAGACACTGCAGGGACTGAATAAAGACTAACAAGCTGGGACGAAGGCTTTGGTTGGCTGTGTGTACATTAAATACAGGGATGATTCAGCCTGCAAGGTGAAACCCCAAAGTTTCTCAGCAAGGTAAGGCCTAGCTTTTAAACACTATTTGTATCTATTTACCAATATGTTACCATTTTATTTATTGAGTTTGTCTCTGAGCCCTGTTTTGCATAGACTACTACTTGTTCTTGCATGCCTTATGAATATAGAAATTAGCATCTCATTTACTTGATAATTAGGCCAATGATAAACAGCTGTATGGTTGCCATGTAGAGCAAGATTCCTACCCAAGTTACTTATCTGTCATACACAATAGCTGTGTAATTCTTTGTTATGCTATCAATTATACGCAAGTAACAATGGGAAATAACCTTTTCTTTTATGCATTTGCTTTTATTGTAATTAAGATCCAAATTTATGGTCTGCTTTTTGGGGGAAAGGATAATGTGCTGTTTCCTAATAGTACTGATCAGTGTACATTTTCAACTTGGCTTTTATGTTTCTTGTGCAGTGTAACTGTTTCACAATGGTTTTTTTTTTTTTAATTGTAATGACTCCTTTCATGTCTTTATAAATTCATATAAATTCTAGGATCTCCTGTTTCCATTTTGTTATGCTGAAAAACACAGCATGTATTGATCCTTGCTAATATCTCACATTTTCCACGTTATTCAGTGGTTGTTTCCACATAAAAGGCCCCTTCCAGATTAACCTGTGCCTTTGCCTTTTCGTTTGTTTCCAGTAGAACTTACACTGAGAGCAATCATCTAAGGAACATAAGGAACGCTACAAGAACCATGAAAAGCTGTTTACATTATTTAGGCATGGCCCAAATAACACTTATTTTCAACAAATAGAAGCACAGGGGATAACACTCCATTTCTCTTTAATTCGCATGGATTTACAACTGGAGATGTAATTAAAGAAGAGAGAGAGAGAAAAATAACTAAATGTGTCTCTCTAATAAAAAAGGCACTTGATTCTGCATTCACAGCAAAGTCATGGAAGATAATTTGAAACTTGAGTTAGCTTCCTGTAGAGAAAGATAACAACCACCAAACTAATGGGTAATCAATGGCCAATTGCTTCAGGAAAGAGGCGCCCCACAGAACTCCCTGGAAATTAGTGCTCTCCATAGGAGGAACTGGGAAAAGCCTTAAGTCTACCCAAGGGAACCTACCTTTCTTAATGAATGACAGAGGTCTAGGGGTCCTGTTTTGTGCTAATCAAGGAGAGGAACTGCTGTCTTCATTTACATTTCCTTATGCTGTTCTCTGAGCTACTACATTAAAAACAATCTTCCCCCATGATTTCTGCTGCTGTAGTCAAGTATAGTTTATGTGAAAGTAAATCTGGAAAGATTACCTTTCAAAACTGCCAGATGCTTCACGTTTTCTGGGAGAAATCTGGATTCCAGGTTTGTAATGATATTTCCTGCTGTGTTCAACACTCAATCAGAATGCATGCTTCTTGGTGGGCAGCACAAGGCTCCTAGGTTAGCCTGGCAGTTTGGCTCTCATATTTTTCCAATCCAGCTAAGGGACATAAATTTAGATTCTGGGCCTCCCAGGCTAAAATTCAGGAGTTTCATTCATTTCAGATCCCCCACTGTTGTGGTCCCTCCTCTCACATCTGCCCATAACAAGGCAATTTATGATTGTATTTATACCAACGCATAAAACATACCCCTTTTTACAGAAAACTAAGTTATTACATTGGTGATATAAGAATGTTTTGGTTCTCATTGCTCTTGGGGTTTTTTACCCATAAGTTTTTCCATACTTACACCCATTTTCTTCTCTCTATCCGATTTAAATGTTAACACCCCATTTCCCATTCTTCCTTAATCTATCTTGCTCATTCTATCCTATTTTGAACATGTTCATAGTAGATGTTCTTGAGAGACAAATATTGATATGACAGTTTATTCATTTAAAGCCACTGGACCTTGATATACTACTTAAAAAAAAAAATTATCTGATATGTGTTTGTATCCACAAAATGGAGCTTCAGTCTTCTAGGATTCCTCAAAGGGTTGGATGAGATAATGCACAAAAAAGGTTTAGCACAGGGCTTCACACAGCACCTATCAGTTTATGCTTGTGTTTTCTCTAAATAAAAGGCTTCGGAGAGCAGAAGCATAGTATAAAAGGTAGTCATGCTTGTTTGCATACGTATGTGTTGGTCCTGGCTGCCTGCGTCCAGATCTTCTGGTCACATTCATTCCGTTAGCTGTGTGCTCTCACACACGGTCAGCATTTCTGTGCCTCCGAGCCTCAGTTCCAAAAAGGGAATGACAGCAATTTCTGCTCTTGTAGTCACTGTGAAGATAAAATGATTTAAAAGTTGACAACTAGTGACTTTAGATATTTTGATAAATAAGCCCATATGATTCTTGATTGAATAGCTTTCCCCTCTCATTGTAGATCATATGAGAACCTTCTTAAAGCAGTGGGGAAACACATCTACAGCCATTTCGTGATGAGGTAGCATATAGTGGTGTCACCCAAACCATTGATACCTCATGACACATATCTATTGATTTAAGGCAAACAACTCAGATTCAGAACTATGCAGTCATGCACTGAAGTGTTCTATCATGCATTATACTCCGGAGATTTTTCCTACATCTGTTTGTTCTTCTAGAAGTTCTTCTTGAGTCCTTGGCTCACATTTGGGGCATGAATGCTACACATTTTGGGCATGAGTCTCTTATAATTTTTCTTGCGGTACATCCTATCCTCATCTACTAGACTAAAATAGAACTCTAATGAGACATTCCTGTGAAAATGTGTGCTGTTGTTTCCAGATTCTAAGTTTCTACTCAATAAGCCATCCCCCATATTCATGTCACTGTACTATTATCTCTGGCTTTGTCTTATTGTATGTGTACCTTTCTCCTAGGTAGTCGAAATATTCCTCAGGTTCCTTTAACTCTGTCAACGCCAAACTGTCACTCCATTGTGACTTCCACTGACTTTCAGTGCACGTACATCTTAGATTACACTGAAAAAGTGAGATAGGGTTGAATTCAATTGTGGATACCAGAAAATCTAAAATCATTATCCATCAGTCAAGAAGGTACAACCCCATCTTACTCTCAGAAAAGATAAAACGTGCAGCTGACAAGGTTACCCAAGTTGCCAAGGACCTCATCTTCTTTTGTGTAGTAGCTCTTCATACCACTTCAGACACTAAGATGATCTCATGGCCCAAGAAACTGCTGAAACTCCAGCAATGTCATGTCCATTATACATGACAGAAGACAGAAACCAACCTTATTGTCTGAAAGCTTTCTAGACCCAGAACACCAGGCACATTCTGCCAGCATTCTGCTGGCCACTGGACTACACATGGCTATAAAGAAAATGGAGTCTTTGTCCTGAGTGGGAGGAAGCCTACTAAAGTCCACAACTGTTGACTCAGCAATGGTGAACAGGCATTGTGGGAAGTCAGCCATCTCTGTTTCAGCTGGGTCAGCTCTCTAGTTGCAGGTCTTAGGCTCCATCATGTCCTTTGCTTTTTATTGTCATTTTACCTGCCATTAAAGACACCCAAAGAAGCTTAAATATTAAGGAGTATGTCCATGTAACTCTGGTTAATCTGTATTATTTATTGATTTTCAGATTCCTCACATAACACTTAAATGCCCTGATGACCCATTTGCTTCACAGAGTTGTTATAAAAAGAGACCAAAAAAATTAGAAATATTCAATAGTTTTTAAGTTCTGTACAGACTTTACTAGTCAAAATAAAGATTAAACAAACAAATCCAGGCTAAACAGCATATACTGCATGCAGTAGATAAACAGGCAGGAAGGAGATAATTGGATAGTGTAGTCCAGGGTTATTGAATATCAAAATGACCCACTACACACTTTGTATCACTCTATGAAAAGGATCCACTGTTGAAATGAAATTTAAATCATATAGCATATTTTATATTGGACCCACTCTAAAATTATTTGATACATGTCCATTGTTCATGAAGATGATTTTAACATTTGCTGCAGAACTTAGCATGATACAGAAATTCAGCTTTCAAATATATAGTTGTTAAATGTGAAAGAATAATAAATTATCACAAATGTCTCCCAGTCTTGTTTCTTTCACCATTATAATATAATTACAATATAATATCTTTAATTTCTGCAGTTTATCCAGGCTGTGTACTCACCTCTGAAGTTTTTGGGCTAAGGACCTCAGACAAGAGAACAGGCATGGTTTGTCTTGATGGGTCTGGGTTATCTCACTCAACAATCTTTTCTAGTTCTATGTGTTTACCTGCAAGTTCTTGATTTTATTTTTCTCCAGAGTGAATAGCATTCTGTATTCTACATGTGCCTCATGTTCATTATCTATTCATCTGTTGAAGGACAGTGGGGTTGTTTCCATTTCCTAGCTATTGTGACCAGAGTAGTAACAAACATGGCTGAGCAAGTATCTGTAGAGTAGGATACTAAACCTTTGGGCACATGCCAAGGAGGGGTATAGCTGGGACATAGTGTAAATTTATTTTCATATTTTTGAGTATAAGTCTAACAGATTCTCACGACGGGTGGAGCAGATTGCCACCCCACAAACAGGAAGCTTGAGGGTTCCTTTTCTTCACAGCCCCTCCTGCATTCATTGTCACCTGTTTTGTTGATCTTCACCATTATGACTGTAATAAGAGGAAATCTCAAAGTTGTTTTGATTTGCATTTCCCCACTTTCTGGCGGTGATGAAAAAGAAAATCCCTTGAAAATTTCTTAGCTATTTGTTTTTTTCTTTTAAGAATTTTGTTTAGATGTCAGACTCGTTTTTTAAATGTCTCATTAGGTTTGTTATTTTGTTTTGTTTTGTTTTGTTTTTGTTAGTTTTGCTGTTGGAGGCAGTGATGGTGTTATTTATATATTTTGGGTATTAATTTTATGTCAATTGAATTGCTGGAAAGATTTCCTCTGGCTTCAGTTCATGGGAAATTGGGGTCCTTGTCAGAAATCCTTTTTCTATGCCTATATCATGTAGGATATTCCTATGTTTTCTTCTCCTTTATATATATTATATATTTCTATATATGTTTCAATATTTCTGGTTTCACATTTAGATCTTTTCACCATCTGAGATTAAATTTTTGAGATCTGATAGATATGGATCTAATTTCCTTCTCCTGCATGTAGACATGTAGAAAAGTGAAAAGGGACCATTGTGTGTTTGAGTTGGGCAGGAGGAAGTAGCAGGGTACAGTGATCTGAAGGGGAAAATGAGAGGGCCTAGAAAGATAACTGAGGGAGAGAGTGGAGTAAGCCTTCAGTAAGGATGTCTGAGAAAATCATAAAGAATCACACTAATAGCTATCTGTCTATAAATAACTATAATGCACACATATATGTGTATTATATTGTGTAATATATTATGTACTATATATGATATAATATATTGATATAAAATATAGATATATAGTTAAATATATTTTTTCCATCTGGTCTTATATTGTCTTTCTCTTGTTTAAGTTGCTGGTAAGGGTTGTCTTAGAGATTCCCTAAACATTTTGGGGAATTCATATTACCGCTGATTTCCTGCAGGAGCAAAAGATAAGTTCTTATTACTGAAGATACCATGCACTTCAAACACTGGGCCACAACTGACAGGAAAACTTTTCTCCTGAGGATCAACTTCCATGGTACCAGGAGGCACTGTGTTAAAGGTAGGAGTAAAACAAAATATTCTATGCAGCAATGACACTTATGAACCACCACAATGAGCACTATGGCACAATAAGCCAGAAGTTGCAATGGCAGCACACACACCTTGGCAATAACCAATAGCTCTCTAAGTTAAGAATCACAGAGAGGGGAAGAATGTCTGATACTGGAAACCTAGACAACTACCGAGGGCTAGTGAACTCATAGAGAGTGGAGAAGATCTTATGACTGCCACTTTACACAGCACAATCACTAACTACACTCTAAACATTTGTGCTACAATACCTACAAGTGAGTATTGTCCTCACCCATCACCAAGGAAACTTCTCTTTGCAACAACCTACCAAAATGAAGAGTTGTGAAGCCCAGTCCCAACTGATACATCTGCAATACAAGTCCTTCACCTCAGGATCAATGATCATTTCAGAAGAGGGAGTCAGAAGATGGTAACAGCCAGAGAAACGGGAGTCTGCTGTGAGACAGCGTGTCTCCTGAAAATGTCAGAAGTCATATCCAAAATGTCTCAACAACATAATTGCCTAAATATGACCTGAACCACAACAAGACCATTAAACATAGTGCCATAGGTAGGGGAAAGATCATGAGGCCTCAACCCTACAGAAACTACGGCAGGCCACTGAGGAGTGCTGAGAGTAGGGGAAACAGTTTTCCTCAGGGAAGAACACACCAACTGGTTATCCAATACCAATGGCCAGCCCTGACAACAGACACACAGGACGCATTATACAGACTGACAATTCATGCACTTAGTAACACACACACACACACACACACAGCAATTCAAGAAAAAGTAGGCCAGAGTTCATGAAATTTAAAAGGAACAAAGGAAGGTTTGGAGGGAAGAAAGGGAAGGGGAACATGAAATAATTATTCTGTAATGCTGAGAAATAAACAGAACTATAAAAAGAAACATTTCAGAAAAATAAGTTGCACATATGGATATGCAAATAAATGTAAAATGTGTGTCTCAATTTGTTCAGTTTCATAATTCTAGTAAGCAGAACAGTACCTGAGAAAGAAAAAATATTTTTGGTTAGAAGATCTTTCCTATAGATTATCTATATGAGGAGGGTCATTCTACCATCTCTTCTGACTCTTGAGCTGTAGTGTAGCATAATTTGGAAAAAGTAAGGCTGAACTATGATGTTTAAGCTAGCCTGGAAGAGCAAGAACAGACCAGCAGGGCTTCTGGTCCCTCTTGCATTCTTAGCTACAAACCCTGTACAATGTCCCTATGTGGTTGTGCTTTGTGTTTTCATATGAAAAGAAATAAGACAAAAGAGTTTCCCTTTGTGGGAGGAGAGAGGCTCGAGTTTCAAAATAAAAGGATGCAGAATATTCTAAACATATTTATTTTTCTTCCTTTGACTAGAAAGCACAAAGAGAATGCCAGCTCCTGGAGTGTGACTTTCTTCAGGTCCCATCATACTGAACTGGCTATCTCATCTTACATCCCATCCTCTGGATTTGATGACAGTGATGTCCACAGACATCTCATATCTCATCCTTGTGATTTGACAACAGTGACATCCACAGATGTCCTATACCACAGGTCAGACATAAATGAACTATGGGGTACATTCTCCAGACAAAAGCTGGACAAATCAAATTCTTTCTTTCCCAGGCATTTGTAATGGCAGCTTGGAGGCTGTCAATCATTTTCTTTTCTCAGTATGAAGAGATGAAAAAGTTGGACTGCAGAGAGAAAACGTGAAGCCCACCTGCTCGAGGAACAAAGATATGAGATAAAGACTTTGAGAGCCCCAGATACCCCAAGGCTCTGTGCTTCCTGCTTACCTCATTTTTTTCCTCTTTGCTTGCGTTATTTGATTTGCGTTATCAATTTGATTTCTGTTATTAAATGTAACCCAAAGAACCTTAACTAATTCAGAAGGGAAACCGAATATTAAAAGAGGCAAAATGGGAGAAAGACTTCTAAATCAACCTGCTGCTAAGTAGAAATGAAGCAGGAAAACGGAAGGCCCCAGAGATCCAAAGCAAACCTCCAACCCTCCTGTTCCACTTCCCACCTGCCCTAGTTCAAGAAGAGAGCGCACTGCAGCCTTCAATCGCTTCGGCAGGATTGAACCACACAAGTGTCTTCCATGGAGCAGATCTAAGATCTCTGTCCAGCCACATATTTCAGGGGACTCTGTACATAATTTAGTGTTTCACCAGTACTAGGCCTCCACCCTCCATGCATGTCTGCAGGTGGGAATGCCCTAGGTGCTATGAAGTTTTAAACCAAAGATGCTTAGAATATAATGCAAGCAGATCATCTTTTTTTTTTTTTTCTTTTGGAATTCATCCTTAAAGTCTTCAATCACCTGTGAGCTAATTTTTTCCCATATGTTTTTCATTCATTTACATTTAAGATGGAGATGATTGGCTCTGAGCTCCTTTGATGAGGGGCTAGTCAGTGAGGCTACTCATTGTTCCCCCAGTTCTGTGGAGATCATATCACGTAGATGATGTTCCAGGAAGAAAACAGAGAATCATTTATGGTGGTGTCTAAAGTCATCACTTCATAAAAGTAGATTTTTTTTTTCTTTCCCTTCCCAGCAAAGGAAAATACCAGCAAAGTTATTTGGAAAAAAATCAATGTCTGTTCTATTACTATAAATTGGAAATATTTTATTTTATTTTTGCATTCAGTTGCTGAAAAAGCAAGTTTTTAACGTTAGGACAAAGATTGATTGTCTAATTTCTAGAAATCCTATATGCATGTACATGTGATACATCTGTTGATTGCTTATTCTGAGATCCATGGAAATACAATACAAATCTTTCAGACTAATTCAGTACCTCTTAGTATATACTATGAAAAAAAAAAAAAGAACAGTGATTTGATTTTCTTTGAAATATAGAAGACATTGGAAAATTTATTTCATATGCTCATGTTTATGCCCCCTTGAATACTTGATAAACAGGTGCTTTGATTCTCCTAACATTGGGTATACAACACCTTAATGACCAAAACACAAATCAAAGTAACCAATCAAGCACTAATATGGAATCTGAGTTCTCCATTACAGTTGTCATGTGTCCATATGCTGTCCTTGTTGGAGCACAGTTTCTCTCTTCCAGACTCTGAAGCTGGGTCTTTCTACCTGAACCCAGAATTTTGATGAATCAATCCAATATTAATAAAAGACATCCATTTAGCATATTGTAAAGAAAGATACAGTGTGATTTCTTTTTCTTCCCTTTGGGATTCTACATAGAAGTTTTGCCTACATTTAAAGATAAAATATGTTGGAAAAACTATTTACAACTGTACTGGCTAGTTTTGTGTCAACTTGACACAAGCTGGAGTTATCACAGAGAAAGGAGTTTCAATTTAGAAAATGCCTCCATTTTTTTTTCTTACTTTATTTACAATTCAAATGTTTCCCCCATTCCAGCTCTCCCCTTTGGAACCTCCCCCTTTCTTCTCTCCTCCCCCTGCCACTATGGGGGTATTCTTCCACCCATCCACCCACCCACCCTCATCTTCCCTCCTTGGCATTCTCCTATACTGAGGGAATCTAATACCCTCCAGCCCAAGGGCCTCTCCTCCCCCTGATGGCTAACAAGACCATCCTCTGGCGCATATGTGGCCAGCACCATAGGTCCCTCCATGTGTTAGTGGATCAGTCTCCAGGAGTATCGGGAGTCAGGCCAGTTGCCACTGTTGCTGCCTCCCTGGGGATGCAAACTCCCTCAGCTCCTTCAGTCCCTTCTCCAAGTCCTCCATCTGGGAACCTCACACTCAGTCCTACGGTTGCTGTGAAGTGACTCTTGGGTATTTCAAACTTTTGGGTTAAAAACCACTTAACTGTGAGTACATACCATGTTCATTCTTTTGTGATATCACTCATAATGATATTTTCAAGTTCCATCCATTTGTCTGCTAATTTCATGAAGTCATTGTTTTTAATAGCTGAGTAGTATTCCATTGTGTAAATGTACCACATTTTCTGTATCCATTCCTCTGTGGAGGGACATCTGGGTTGTTTCCAGTTTCTGGCTATTATAAATATGGCTGCTATGAACATAGTGGAGCATGTGTCTTTATTACATGTTGGAGCATCTTCTGGGTATATGCCCAGGAGTGGAATAGCTGGGTCCTCAGGTAGTATTATGTCCAATTTTCTGAGGGTCCGCCAAACTGATTTCCAGAGAGGTTGTATCAATTTGCATTCCCACCAGCAATGGAGGAGTGTTCCTCTTTCTCCACATCCTCGCCAACATCTGCTGTCACCTGATTTTTTGACCTTAGCCATTCTAACTGGTGTGAGGTGAAATCTCAGGGTTGTTTTGATTTGCATTTCCCTGATGACTGAGGATGTTGAACATTTCTTTAGGTGCTTTTCTGTCATTCGAGTTTCCTCAGTTGAGAATTCTCTGTTTAGTTCTCTTCCCCATTTTTTGATAGGGTTGTTTGGTTCTCTGGAGTCTAACTTTTGGATTTCTTTGTATAAAAAGGATATTAGCCCTCTATCGGACATAGCAGGTGGTTATTGTATACCTGATTATTTCTAGAACATAGACAACCACACCTTGATACCTGAGAGGCTCATAGAAGATAGTTTTTGACAGAGTACTTTCAAGGGCTCTTCATAGATGAAATGGAACCATTACCTCATGTACATGCAAAACTTGGAACTTAAACAGTGCAGGCCTCCACCCAAGGTCACAGATGAGGATCACTGTTCACTGAGGGCAGGAGGTGAATACCTTCTTTGAGTGAAGGATGATTGACACTGGTTGCTCCTGCTTTCTAATTCATCTGTAAACATAGAAGACATTGTTTTGCTTTACCTAAGGAAACAAGAGACAGATTCAGAGCACTCACTTTTTAATCAATTTCTCTCAAAAAATGTGTGATTATACAATGGCTGCCTCTGAATCTTAAGAATAAAGAGCGGAGATGGAATTGCAGAAAGCTGTAGGACGTTATGCATAGGATGGAGTATAGGGATTTGCCTCCATTTCCTTCACAGAAATGATGGTCTTGTTTTCTGTAAAAGAAATGATGAAAGTTTATATTGAGACATAGGCTGTCCTCTAAAGTATCTAGGGGAATGCTTTATTCAGAAAAAGAAGTGGTATTAGGAAATAGATTAACCTAATTTTGTGTTGACTTTAACTTTCTGTTCATCAGATAAGCTAATCAGATAACTGAAATTTCTGTACATTATGTACAATATATATAGTATATATACATATACTTACACATATATATGTTCTGTAGACAGCTATACAGATAAATGAGACAGAAGAAAGCATTGTTTGCAATACTTTTTTTTCTTCTAAATAATATGTTGCAATCTTATATATGTATGCAATACTCAAACATCCTTGAACAGGCTATCTGTAGTTAGTTCCCTGTTTACAGAATTTAGCTCCTGTCTCCCTCACCTCTAAGAGGCTGCAGTAACTCCCTAGCATGTGGACTTGTTCACAGCATAACTATTTGCTGCTGTGAGGCCATCAGGAAGAGGAGACCATCACTATTTCGAATGTGTTAAAAATGCTTTTACATAACATACTGTAACCAAAGACTGACACCATGCCACCCTGGCACACGTTAACCATGGGCAGCATCACTAGCCTGCGGCAAGTACTTTGTAAAACAGCAAAGATGCACTTACAGACACTTTACACGGACACAACTCATCAAGGTTCATTTGAGGATGCATCTGCCAGAGCTATGAGACCAAATAACTCCATGTAGATTACACTGTTCATATTATAACCTAATCACATTATAATACAATTTCTATGATTTTGTTCTATATTATGGAAATAACCCAAAGACCTGAAAACTCCAAATGCATTTCATGTTGTCTTCAATTTATATAGTCCACAAACTCTATATAATGATTTTATTCTCACTAGTTTTTAATGTATTTATCTCTCAAGAGCAACTTTGTACATACAAAGAACTTATAGGTGTTGTATTCTTTTGTTGATAAAAATTTATAATTCACTTGACTAATAAAATTTGTCATGTAAATGCAGGAATTTTCAGGTTGTATTGAAAATGTTTACGGTATTTGAAAGTAAATAGTTGGTTGTTAGCAACAGATTCAAATGGTAGTCTTGCGTCTTGTTTTTATGGGGATTACAAATTCCAGTAAGTTTGTGCTATCATGTGCATAGATAATGTGGAGTTCTAGAGGTGGCAGATGCAGAACAGAAGAATATCTTTGCTATTCAGCTTTCAAAATGCTGACCCTGAAGTTGGAGCATCTCAGTCTGCTCCTTCAGAGCTTTTTCTGCTGAGATTCATTGCCTTTGGACTTGACTTTTTTTTCTAACTTGTTTTCATTGATTTGCCCCATTTGCCATTTTCTTGTGATTAATGCCACCAAAAGTTTGATTTTATATTATATTAGTTTTGGATTTGGTTATGTTGCCTTTTCCATTTCAGTGGAAATATTCATGGCATCAGCTTTGTGGGATTGAGAGTTATAGAAATGTATTTAAAGAATTTCAATTAGAATGCGGTATGTGCAGCCTCTCTATTGGACAACCCCACTATCATAATCAGTATAACCAAATTGTGTTCATCATTATTAATACCATCTCTTTAAGCTTTTTTCCCCACTTAAAATCTTACCTCCCATCCTTCTCATCTTATTTCTTTGTCTATGCACGCGTTCATAACGCTTTTCCCTCTGGTCTCCTTCCCTTCCCTTCTCTATCTCTTTCTCCTTCTCACCTTCCTGTGTCCCTTCCTTTCTGATCTGCTTTTCTACTGGGGTCTTAGGCTTGAGTTTTTAATTTCTGCCAGGTTCTTGCTAGACAGCCCAGGATGACCTCTAGCTGGTGAGTCCTCCTGTGTCTTTGCCCCACTTGCCTCTGTTGTTCCAGTTCTAAAGCACTCGCCTGGATGTGGTCTCCTTGACACTTAGCGAGTCTTCTTCTCAAGGTGAACATTTAAAGCTGATACATTTCTTCAGCTGCTTCCACTGATGTATTGCACAGCTGTGGCACGGTGTGTTTTGATACCCTTCAGATTTCTGTATTAAATTTATCCTGTCATTTGATATCCTAAACCAATCTAGTATTTTTAAATTGAATAAAACAAATCTTTTACTTTTTTTCTAATTCAGTGGTATTCTGATCAGAATATATAATCTTTTTCACATCTGATTTTCTGCTTTTTGTTTCATTTTCTTTGGTTTATGTTGTTTTGTTTTTTCAGTTTATTGAAACCCCCTTTATGGAATATAATATCATCAATTTTATAGTCTGATTTTAAGGAGATTGGATATTAACTGGCTGTCTTTATTTAATAAGCCATTGTGTTCGTTGCTTTTCTGTTGCTGAGATAAAACACATCACCAAGGCAATTCATAGAAGACTTTATTTGAGCATATAGCTTTTTAGGGATAACAGTCTGTCATGGAAGAGAGACATGTCAGCAAGTGACAGGCACAGTAGCTGGACCAGGACACTGTTAGCTTGTAGCTCCTACTACAAGCATGCATGAAACAAAGACAGTAAAGTTGAAATGACTCAAGTCTTTAAACTCTCCAAGCCCAGTCCCAGTTGACATACTTCCTCCACCAAGGCTACATCTCCTAAATTTCCTTAAACAGTGCCATTAACTGGGGTCCAGGTGTTCAAATACATGAGTACATAGGGACATTGTAATTCAAACTACCATTGCTACAGAACTCTCCACAAACTAGTGTAGTAATAGCTCATTTATCGTGTGTGAAGAAGGATCCTGAAGATGCAGGGATTGCTTAAAGCAATGGTTCAGGCTTCAGGCTTCTTCCAACTTCTGACACCTGAAGATATTCTTGTAAGTTGTCTGCCTTCTGCATTGCTGCAAGGAAATCACAAGAAATAAGAATTATTCTAACAAGAAGACCACAAATGCCTACAGGAGTCGTTGATAGCTGTCATCTATCTTGGAGCCAGGGAAGAAAGATTTTTTTCTTTGTTTTGTTATTCAAAATGCTACCCCAGTTTTGATTATTTTTTGGACCCTCCAAATTAAACATTATTATTTATTTATATAACAGAATTATAGATTATGTTTGAGAATGTTCTTTCTCAAAAAAAGCTTAATCTTGAGCTGTTTGTTTTTGCCAGTATAGGCAAGTTATACAGAGGCCATAGTAGGAAATCACAAGGGGTTATTTCTAACCTACTCTGCAAATCAGAGGGTGAACACAGTCACTGGTCCTCAAGGCCAGCATACACAATGATGTAGATCCCAGTGCACTGTGATGCTGTCCTTGAATGACAGGAGTCACCAGCCCCAAATGCCCCCTCTTCTCAAGGGTCGTTAGTCAGAACATGGCATGAACTCTCTGTGTGGCTGCAGTTATCTCCCTGAAGAAGAGGGACAACTCTGTTCTGCAATATGGTTTCCTTATGGTGATTGTCTTCTTTGCCTTAGAAATGTCTTCTTATGATTTCTTAAAAAAATATTCAATATATATATATAGTTTATTATATCCACAGATACCTGTAAGTTGTCATTTGATCTTAATATTTTGAAACCTTTATTACAACATAATATTCTGCCTTGCATCGGGCTTGGAAAAGAAGACTATATTTTTCTTGTATTATTATTTTTATTCATTTTATTTTCAGTGAATGAGAGTTTTGAAATTTACAAATTTTAACTAAAACAAACATGTGTGCCTTGTTAGGTATCCATGGAACTCGACGGCTTGTTCAAAGCTTCATGTTTTCTCAGTGTCATGAACGGCAGTGTCATGAACGGCAGTGTCATGAATGGCAGTGTCATGAACAGCAGTGTCATGAACGGCAGTGTCATGAACGGCAGTGTCATGAACGGC
>JADRCH010000011.1:11937512-12012512 GCA_019843965.1 Rhynchomys soricoides
GCAGTGTCATGAACGGCAGTGTCATGAACGGCAGTGTCATGAACGGCATCCTATTATTTCTTTGTTTATTATTTCCCGAATGTTCTGTGTCTTCCGTAATAATGTTATTCACCCATTAGATATCCCAGGTTTTCTTTTATTGCCTTAGAACATTTCACATCTATTTCTCATTTTTTTGTAAGTGGATTTTGCATCTGTGTGGATCCCTTTTATGCGATCTTTTATTTGATCTTCTATTATCTACCATTGCCCAAATGGCTGACTCTTATTGCTATGGACTTGTGCCAAACACCCTAAATTTCCTATGGTGAACCTCTAGACATAATTTTATTGTATTTGGTGATAGGAACTTTGACGAATCATTAGTTGTATGATAAACTTGGTCTTGAGGGTGGGGCCCTAGCAATGGAATCAGTGTTTTATAAAGAACAGGAAGGGGACCGCTGAGTACCTCACAAAGGAAGAGTGTTTGCCTGCACATCTGACACCCTGAGTTTGATCCCTAGAACCCACACAGTAAGAAGAGGGAACCAACTACCCATGCTGTCCGCTGATTATCACATACACGTTGTGGTGTACGTGTGTCCTTTCCAGTTCCAATAATAAATAAATCATAAGTGTATGAACAAATGAAAGTATATGTTAAGTGAAGAGATATAAAAGTTCCCTCTCAGCACCCCTTTGCCAAAGGTGGACACAGGGGTAAGGCACCAAGAAGCTTGGAAGAACAGCCTTACGCTCTCATCTCCAGGACCCAGAATTGTGATGACGTCAATTTCTGTGTGTAAGCCACCCAATATTTCATTCTCGTAGCACAAACCCAAACAAAGCTAGTATGTTGTTTTCACATCTCATTCCATCATATTCTTACCAGGGGTTGCTTCCCATGTTCTTCTGAACACACAAGTTATCACTGACGAGTGGTGTCAAAATTTTGTGCAAGTTTCTCTATTAAGCCCGTTGTTTGACATCTCGCTTCTTTCACTGTGGTCAAAAACGCTACTTATGAGTCCTAAGTCCACTCATGTTTGTAACCTTGTACCACCTATTTTAATTCTATAAACTTTGCTATAAAATTTACTAATAAATAGAAACATCACGCACAATCTTTGGTGGTTATTTATTTGGTGTTTAAGTATATTTTGTTAAGTATATTTTGGTAGGACAGAATAAAACATGGTTGTTCTGGAGTCAGATTATGGATTTAAAATGTAATGTTCAATTTCCAGCCATTTGGTTAATCTATTTTCTCTGTCATTAATGCTACAAATATTAGGACTTAACACTTAGGACTATTGAAAATGAATTATTTATGAATCTAAAGTAATTTATATAGTACCTGAAACACACTGTGATGGCTTGAATATGATTCATCCAGGGAATAGTAAAATTAGGAGGTATGGCCTTATTGGAGGTAGAGTGGACTTGTTAGAGGACGTGTGTCACTGTGAGGGTGGGCTTTGAGACACTCCTCCTAGCTGCCTAGGTGATAGTCTCCTTTGTTGTCTTAGGATGAAGATATAGAACTCTCAGCTTCTTCTCCAGCATATCTGCCTGCACACTGCCATGCTTCCTGCTATGATGATAATGGACTAACCTCTGAAACCATAAGCCAGCCCCAATTAAATGTTTGCCTTTATAAGAGTTGCCTTGATCATGGTGTCTCTTCATAGAAATGGGAACCCTAATTAAGACACACAATTAATGTCTGTGGACATACCACTAAAGTATGGGTTAAATCTATTTTTAAAAGGCTAATATATGCCCAAGAAACAATCAAGAAAATTACATAAAATCTGCCTGAAATGTAAAAAAAAACAAGATCTATGTTTAAGATAGAGATTGGGGGAAAGATGACACCACATTAACTTGAAATTGTAATGAATTCTAAGTGATTTTGAAAATGCCAAAAGGTTCATTTTTTATGAATTAATCACAATCAAATAGGTTTCACAGCTTTTAAGGTTTGTTTCAGTGTGCCTTAGTATATACTGGAATATCACAAAGATGAAAAGGAACCAACATGCTCAGGTCAAACAAGTTGGTCCCATTTTTTTAGTGTGTCTAGAATATAATGTATGATTTAAACACATAAGTGCTTATAAAAATATGTCAGGGGGTTTACTGAGAACTAACTCATTGTGATTTATACTGAGCCCCAAAGAACAAGCCCTGTGTTTATTTTGGTGGATGTTTGTTTGATAGCAAAATGTTTCTTAAGCTAGAATATAAGGCATTGTCTACATAAAAAGTACTTGACAGTTCAAGTTACATTCTTCCTTTCCTCGCTTTGTAAAATGACTTCATGCTTTATCTCCTCCTGTTCCAACCCTTAGCATGAACTGTGTGACTTGGAAAGTGCCCAGTAAGCAGACAATTAGTCAATGATGAGCCTTTGTCTTGAATGCAGATCTGAGCCTTTTATTTTCATGATGGTGCATCCCTTTATTCATTATACAATGTAGCCAGCAGAAACCAAAGTATGCTAATCTGTAACCAAGATTTTAGTTTTATAAAGTAAATATAATTCAGACAGAAAGAATTGCTAGTAGAAGCAACGAAAACAAAGACAATCAGGAGTTAAAAATAAGCATCTCTCAAATTAGAAATGGGCCTGATAAAGTAGCACTCAGCAGGAAAAGACTCAGTACTCACTGAGAACTTCAGGAGTGGCAGAGTGGGAATATTCTCCCCTTCTGTGCAGAACATCACCAGGTGCAGCTCTTCTCTTCCAACGAAATCAACCAAGACATATATCCAAATGATGCAACGCCCACGAGTTATTCCAGTGAGAGGCGTCCTCATTTTAAGGCAATTAGTTTCTTTTATTCTTTATTTTTAATTTTTTAAAATTATTTTTTGATATTTTTATTTTTATTTTTATTTTATACTTGGTTCTTTATTTAAACAAATCACTAATGAGAG
Organism: Rhynchomys soricoides; assembly: GCA_019843965.1. Classification (NCBI taxonomy): domain Eukaryota; kingdom Metazoa; phylum Chordata; class Mammalia; order Rodentia; family Muridae; genus Rhynchomys; species Rhynchomys soricoides. The sequence continues at coordinate 11,940,438 of JADRCH010000011.1, forward strand.
CAGGAGTTCTCTTTGGGTAATGGGTTTTACTTCCTCTTGACTCTTGGCTATATCCTGAATGAGTTCTTTGGAATTATAAATAATTTGTAGATAAAGACTGTGCCAAAAAAAAAAAAAACCTATTAGCACTAAAAAATACTGAAAATTATTACATAAAAATAAAAATGGAGTATGGAAACATTTTAGAACGTATCATTTTCATTTTTATTTATTTTTAACAAAAAAACATTATTGACACTGCAGTTTTGCACCATGGCTGGTCCTCTGGGCACAGACTGCCTGGGTGGCAAGGGACAGCATGTACCACATTTCTCCTTGGTTTGTTTCAATGTGGAGAAGGTTTGTGTTGGCAGACCTTCTGCTGACTAGAGTAATTTGTAGACTAAACTCTGATGCTTTAAAGCTTTCCCTTGTATTGGAAAGGGCTCAAAAGATTAAAATAAGATTATTTGAAATACTATTTTGATGGAAGACTAGAATTTAGACTAAGCTGAAACCCACCCTACGGAAAATTTTGGGGAATGCTCAGTAGGATGGGCAGGAACATTACCCTATAACCTTTTGCCTGTTTATGGTGTTAGATGCCTTCGGAAACTGGGGATCTGAAATTACTAGAATATTCTGATTACTCACACAGGGTAGCAAACTACTGCCCCCAAACTGAGTCCAATATCTGAGAAATGGAGGCTAGCCCAGAGAATTCCAAACCAGAGGATTAATACCTACAGATACTGATACATAGACTGTTGGAAACATTCAACAAATAAAACGTTTCTTATGGTGTTACCAGAGAGAGGTGGTAGCTAGATAGGTAAAAAGCAAAGTAAGAGGCATAATGATAAGTCAGGAAGGTTTGTTGAGCATCCACCAATGTGGGCACACAGCTAGCATTTTACAAAGGGTAGCCCCGTTCATTATCCCAGAAACTTAATGAGCGATAAACCACGTTGTCCTTATTTTAAGGCTGAGGAGGCTGAGGTTTAGATGGTGAAATGACGGGCTTAAGAGGACACAGCTCTGGAAAACAGAGTTAGGGTTTTACGCTCTAATTCTGAGCATGTCCTACCAGCTCCTTCAGTCTTACTGCCATCCACACACCTATACATCCTAAATCCGTCTGTTCATCTTCTCATGTTGGCACTTTGGAATCTAGAACAAAAAGCTGCCTTTTCATTTTGCCTTAACTATGGGTAGTAAAATTTTAATTACCTTTTGTTTAGAAAGTGCTACAAGACCTGAACTGTAATCAGTGCTGGAAGTGGGCACACCAAGGGGTTGTTGATTTCCCTGGTGAATTTGAGTATCATTTATGGAAATGTAATTACAGTGGAGTCCTGTTATAACGATCAATTTGGGCAACCCCCATTTGATCATTACATCCAAATGATCACCACATACAGCCCATAAAACAGTGAGCCTCTCAAACCAGACAGGCTCTACCGTCAAATATCCATCTTGCAAAAACATCATTATTACCACTGAGTACTTCAGAACCAGCACAGGTCAGTAAAGTTATTGGCTCTAATTAGCCCTTCTAAAGGTCTTAAGGTTTTTTTTTTTTTTTTCTAAGCTAAATCATAATGGCTTATATATAAAAGGCTTCAAATTCAACTAAGTCAACAAGTATTTATTATGCACCCGCTGTGTACTCCAAATGGGCTCAGCTATTGAGGAGAAAGCCAAGTAAATAGACATTTCTTTGTGTGGCTTACCATGAACTGAAGAAACTGTGTGACTCATCAAACAGCTCTGTCTAAAAGGAGTGGGAGCCACCAAACCCCATTTCACAATGCTGGTTTATTTCAGAGATGAAAAACTCTAGCACCAGTAAGAAAAAGAGTTTGCAGCAATATCTTTTATCACAAACACGACAGCAAAAGTGAAAAGAATAGCAAACAAATATAAAATAGTTCCCGTGGAACAGACAGTGCCTTAAATCAAAGTGGGCTTCATTTCGCATCCCAGAGTCAACAAATCCTCACCAAGTCAGAGAGCAATGAAGTTTTATCTTTCATAAGACTATCGATGAATTGTAAATGGTGTACTACTTTGCTGACTTGAGAGGGATCTGTAGTCCAAAATCAGACCCCTGGTGGGAAAGTGACAGAGCTACAGATGTGCAGTCCCACTTGTAGGACAGCAGGTAGAAGCCATAAGCACCATGCTGAGCACTTTCCCCCCTGGGGATTCCTTTCATTGCAACTTCTCTGAAGTGGTAAACCTACTGTCTAGCTCTGGTCCCCCACATCATAGAAATGCTCTATTCCAGCATTAGAAGACAATCTGTGACCTGGGTAGATACCTAACATGTCAGTTGTATCTAGTCAAACAACTTGGGAGAATAATCTCTCGAGGAAATTGGAGCATGCCTAGGAAGTTTCACACACCTTAGGCCATGCTAAAGAGATGGTGGGATAATTATTCTTAATGAGATAGTGTACATTTCCTTCCCAGAATTCCCTCCTTCAGTACAGTAGCTTATAGTGGCTTTCTAAGTCGGCTGACTTTTCTGAATTACTCGGAGGAGTGCAGTATTCACTTGTCTTCATTGTTTCTGTTTTCTACTCCTGTGTTGTCACATACCCAGGTTTCCTTAATCTTTCTGTAATGTTCCCTCCCTGTCATGTGGTGGCTTGTCCACCATGTGACTGTGTGACATCTACGACAGCTTAACTTAAATGGCATGGCTGTCCTTCGGTCTCCTCCTCTCGGCAGCTGCTGAGATTTACAACTTGCCTGCCCTGGAGTTTTTCACTTACATTCTAATAATAAATTCATCCTCAGACTTCCATTCGAGTTTGTTCCTCAGTACCTTTATTAATGAGGCTAAGAACCCCAGAAAGGATATACCAATTTTCCCTTTTAGGGTTTGGCATCCACAAAGGGACAAAATCAAAACTTCTCATTAAAGTAATACAGAAAACACCTCACCTAGCACAGCTCACAGGAAGCTGTTCTCCTGCCCCAGCTTTTCAACCCCCAGGCAACCCTTGGTATGGCTTCTTTCTGGGTTACCACTAAGGAAAATTCCAATCACACAATAATCTCCCAAGATGAATAAGTTTTTGAATTCTTGGACATGTAAAGAAGAAAGTCAGAACCACTTCTTAGAACCACTTGCACTATACCTCTGCTTTTGTTTATCCTACACTGGCCCCCTCCCCTGACAATATAGAAATATGGTTCAGAGAAAAAAATCTGTCAGACTATTGCGACTTCTTACCATAGTGAAAGCCAACAGTGACATTTGCTCTGAACACTAGGACTTCCATGATCAGTGATAGTGGGGTCCCCCGTAGTTACGTGATGAAAATATGGTCACAGATGAGGCCCCATGATGTACTGTTAAACAGTAAGATGATAACAATAAGGACATTCATCCTGGCAACTCTCAAGGTGATTTAGACTCCTTTCTGGTTGTAGTTATAAACTTTTCAGCGTTTAGAGATGCTTATTCCCAGACCCAGAGTTCTGTGAGACAAAACGTATAAGGTACAGCAGGATGGCTTAAGACCAGATAGTACAGCAGGTTTGAAATGGAGAGTTTCTTGAAGTTCTGAATAAGGAAGATAGTGGTTTTTAAAATAAATAGTCGTGGGAAAAGAGAGTCATACATTTCAGACTCATGAGAAAGCAAAGCAGTCTGTGACTGCAGTAGTAGAGCAAGGGTACCATCTCCCTGCGCAGGAAGGGGCAGCCAGAAGGCCTGCGCTGGGGCTAAGCACTTTAAGAAGCACATTTACTCAATGCACTGTTGCCTGAAAAAAATAAAGAGATGAAGAGATTGGCATAAGTGGAAGCTAGAGTTTCCCCCAACACTCCCAGCAAGTGTGAAAACAAAACCAACTCATCTTACATTTCTACCATGGCTTTTCCCATATATCTTTTTTGAAACAAAAGTTTTTCTATTCTTTTTAAATCTATAAGTGCAGATTACTACTTAGATTGAGTTCTACTAATGTTTCCTAATTTTCTGACCCAAGATTGGGGCAGTTTACTACTTGAAAGACTGTCAGGTCAAAGGAACACCCGGGTATTAGTAGGTTTAAGAGAGTCAGAGCTAAATTCGGCCTCAAGAGGGTGAAAGTAAGTCCCTTGGCAGCTTCCTCATCATCCAGTTCCATTGCTTATTGGAGCATTAGGAGGTCATTGAAGAAAGCACAGTGGTGATCAAAGCCTGGGCCCTCTACTGGAGGACCATCTGCATAGTACTTGCTAACACTAAACAGAGCAAGCGAAGATTGTCTGAGCATGTGGCGACTATTGCATCCTGACACCATTTCCAACTTTAGCCAGTAGTGGTTGGGATTTCCAGTTAACAGATCTACACATAAAAACAAACAAACAAACAAACAAACAACAACCAAAAAAAAAAAAAAAAAACCATCAGGCTATCCAAGCAGGAAGTAGATGTTGAAATGACAAAGGGATGTGAAAGGTTTATGTCATGGGAATACCCGTGCCAGGGGCAGGTAAAGATAGAAAGGCTTTCTAGTTCACTACCGTTCACGGCGTATCGCCTGCCTACACACAGCAAGAATTTGAGTGAGATGCTGCTATCCAATCACTGATCAGTCATGGCATGTGACCTAGAATAATCATTGAACCTTTGAATGATTAAGGGTACCAGGTTGTACTTCTCTAATAGGGTTTGGAGACCCAGATCTAATAATGTGTGTTCTATATTACCTATTACAGAGTCTGGCTGTATTAGGCCAGCCATACACAATTTACAACCTTTTCTTGGATGTTTTCAATTTCCATAATGCTATCAAGAATTAATCTTTACTGTGTTTATTATTTTGATGAGGTTTCCCAGAGCTCCTAATTCAGGGTTCAATACACATTTGACAGGCTTTTCTTGTATTTGAAGGCTGGATATGAATTCTTCAGTCTACTCCTCCACCAATGTATGCTAGTGAGCATCTCATATTTCCCTATAGGTTGCTTGCTTCCTTCACTGGGCTTGTTCGAGATGCAGAAGGAAAGCAGGCCTACGTGTGCAGAAGCACTCAAGAGACTAAGGCCAGACAGGTGACAGCTTCAGGCACCAGCCCCTCCTTGAATGAAACAACTTAGCTTTAAGCAGAGTTATTATGTGTGTCATTTGGCGCCATTAATTTGCCCAAGATGAATATGAGCTATCAGCTTCAGATTGTGAAATGCAGACACTGATGGATGACAAAGACTGATTCAATTACAATTAGGACAAAACAAACAGCCTTTTAAAATGAAGCTCAGAGTGGGAAGGGGGGGCTGTCCTGCTATACTGATAGGTTCCCTTTGCTAACTGAGCACAGCAGCAGACAGGTTATACAGAAATGCCGTTGGCAGTCAAGATGACAGTGACATTAGCAGCTTTGGGGAAGGAAAACAAATTGGCATTATCAAAATACAGCATGTAGCTTGTAAATTTATTTCTTTATTATTTCTTTCAGAGCATGAACAGCATACATATGTACAGCAACAGCTGGGAGGATGTGGCAACCGTGCGGTCCGGAATACTCAACAACCATCCAAATGTGCGTAGTTCTGTGCACTGATCACTGTGTTTGGTTTTCACAAAGAGAGAGTTCAGCAGAGAGAGAGCCAGTAAGAAGTCATAGAGTACTTGGGGAGCAACCTAAGTTCACTTTGGTCTCTCCATCACAATAGCCATCCTAAGCGCCACTGTCCGCATTAGAAAATGAAATTATTAACACCTGACATGAAAGGTAATCACCCTTAAAGAGCTCAAATCAACAGCAAATTGTGTTGTTTCTTAGCTAGCTGCAACTCTCATCATAGGCTGTGTGTAGATGTTTGCCAGCCTTCCCTGTGGCCACCAAAGAAGGTAGGACACTTTAATTTGAGTTTACCTTGAGTACTCTGAATTATAAATGACAATTGAATTTGACCTCTCTTCTAGTCCATTGGCATTTCCTAAAGAGAAGGATTCAATGAATATTTTCTGAAAACATAAATCAGTTCATGAATAACATTAATTAAGCAGTCAAAATCAGGTTCCTTCTGTGCCTTACCAAACATTATCAACTCCCAGATGCTCAGTAAAGAGATTCTCAGAAATATTATTTTCTAAATAATTTTTCCTGTGGGCCATCAGGGCAAATCAGCCTCCAGAATCCTTTCAGAGGGCTGTGCTCTCGAGCTCCACCCCACCCCACACTTGTCTTGACTTGAAACAAAGTAGGGAGGCCCATATTTTCTTAAATAATTAATGCTTCTATACACATATGTTTCAACTTTACATTTAAATGTTACTAGATCTTCATCTATAAACTAGTCACAAATATCGACTGTTATCCATTGATATTGGGAAACAACAAATAATTTTCCATTACGAACTTGTCTCTCCTTCATTGGTGTATAGAAAATAAGTTCCCTTAATATTGATGATAAAATACTAATCTACACAGAGATGTAAACTCTTGGGGAATAAACACAAGAGACAAAGCTTTTGTAAAGTTTTATTTGGGCCAAAAGGCAAGTGATTACCTATGTCTCCTGGGAAAATGTCAAGCTGAAAGGGCAGGAACGATGAATGTAAACAGATAGCGTACGCACTCACACAATGCTCGTCTCTGCCTTTGTGCATAATCGGTACATACGTGTGTATGCTCACAAAGATATCCAAATAGAAATACATCAAAGTGTTAAAATGTGTGCTGTGAAGTTAACTCCAGAAAGAGCTTATCGTAGGACCATTTATGCATTGAACACTACTCTCACCCCTAGTAAGCACAGCGCAGAGTATAAACACAGCTACCTGGAAACAGTGGTGCCTTCCCTCAGTGAAACAACATCCATTTCTATTTCCAAAGGGCTGATAAACACTATTCTTAGAAAACCAAGTAACTATAGGCCAAGAAATAAAGAGAACAAATAAAAGAACAGAAAAACAATTTCGGGATGAAAAATGCCACTCCAATTAGTTTTCCTCAGCAAATGTTGCTGCAGGTTGAGGTATTTTTGCCAAACATCTAGTAGTTTGGTATTGTAGGCCATCCATCCCTGTGGAGTGTCATTCCCTTTATGGCCCCATCAGCCCTTGACCCTATACTGCATTCACTGCACTGAGAATGAATTGCACTGGTAATGACTGCATTCTATTTTCTTTCTCTTCAACTTGTGTTATTCAGATGCACTGAACCCATACAATGTTATGAAGTAAAAACTACTCTCACGACCTGTAAAGATGAATGTCACTTTCTGAGGTGTTGGGGAAGGTTTGAGCCCCAGGAGAAAGTGCTACCCTCCCTAACAGCAATCCATACATCACTGTGATGTTCCAGAGAAATGATGTTCTCCCTTCTCAAAGAAAAATAGCAGGTATGTGAGTTGTTTTACTCACAACAAGGTCAGAGAACAAAGCACTTGGAAGCCAAATGAGGAAATGGGGGCAGGAAGATAATTATTTTAGAATCTTTCTGGTAATAAGTTAACCAGTCAAGACAGCCTTTATTTTAAAGGGTGGCATTATGAATTTGCATGGAAATTTTTATGAACATTTTTTGTCACTTTCAGAGAGATCTATTACAATATGTAGTGCTGAAGGGAACATGTTGACATGTCAGAGAGCTAAAACAAATGTGAAGAAAGAGACTGAAAATAGCTGGCTGTGAAGAAAGCATTGGAAAGTGATGGGTGGCACTCAGTAATGTACATTGAGCTTTCTGAGAAGGAAATAGAAAGTGTGTTTACAGATAGACAAATAATGGCAGACAGACAGAGAGACAGACAGCTAGATAGGCTCACAAATCTCGGGCTGGCTTCAAACTGAATATTTATCCAAGGATGATATTGGATTTCTGGTCCTCCTACCTCTACCACAGGAGTACTGGTATTATTGGCATATGTCATCTTTCCAGGGTGGTAGAATGAGAGCCAGGGTTTCCTGCATGCTAGGCAAACACTCCACCAAGTGAGAAATATCCTTGATGCTGATATCTGCCTTTGCTCCTCCATTTCCAGGAGGGAGACACATATAAACAAAGCAAAAAAGCATGAAAATGTTCTTTGCATAGTCTATTTCTGCAAAGATCTGTGCTAATAAATCCCACTATAAGATCCCAAAATGATCCCTCTTCTCTGACTGATCTTCAGTGGGAGTGCTTCTTAACCTTTGACTTTACAGAGACGTTTTCTCAGCCATGTGAGGTTCAACTGCCTTTTCTTCCTAAAAATAAGTTTTGAGGAAAAAGTTTTTTGGGTTATGGTGTAATAAAAAAGTGAAATCAAATTATTTTAGAAGGCAATTTTGTTCAACTTAAATAGCTTTGTTTAACTCTTATATTTCTCTTTCAGTTGGATACGGAAACATCATTTCCTCTTAGAAGAATGCTAACACTAAATGTTCATTTTCTGTGTGCTGGCTAAAGTTTTACTAGACTGTAATATTTTGGATCATCACATATAGCCACTCATGATATCTCTTTCCCAGCCTCCAATGAAGTTACTGCATCAAGCCATGTTCTACAGACATCCTTGTAAAATATGCTTGCATTTCCCTTTAGTACCAAGTAGTGACTTCTAGGGTTTTTGGTTCTAACAATGGATGTCACACGTACCCTTTTTTAATTTTGACAAAAGACCTCATATTGATAGTTTCGATAAGAATATGTAAAATTGTCTATCAATTTTTAAAATGGTAATTTTATCACCATATAATGATCCGCAATGATGTGGGTTATGTTAGTTTTTACTACTGGTAGCCTGTACTACGCTTAAGTACTCTGCATCTTTTAGATCGCTGGTGAGTGGAAGAAGAGATAATGCATGTGAACCATGTGCTCAAGCTAAGAGAAGGATTTAGTGTGAAGATGTTAATTATCTTAGCACAGCCATACCAACTACAGAAAAACTGTGGCAGAATTTTAAAGTCATGGTGCAAGTGGAGCTGCCACATCTCATCTCCTGGGCTGACTCATCTCTGGAAGAGCCTATAGCTCAAGATGGAATGTGCTTTTGTTCTCGGACATAAGTCATTCAGACCTTCACCAAAGCAGAAATCTCTCTCAATAGTCCACACATTAGTAGGAATGCCCTGAATGTTAGTGGGAATTACAGATATTAATCAATCACTAAAATATTATTGCAAAAATCTGCATGGGAAAAGGAGATATAGGACCAAGGGACCCGGCTTGGGTCGGGAACTTCCCCGAGGAAGTGATGTTTGAACCCAGATTAATAACATGCTTAGAAGTTAATGAAGTGTTCTGTGCAAGGATAATGGTTGGGATTAGGAGCCAGGGGAAAGTATGATGGTATAAAAGAATTGAAGTTCAGTCCGCCCACAGCTGACTTAGAACATGGAGAAGTGTGTGAGCAGAGAACAAAAGCAAATTGTTCCATCAGTACTGTGGAACAGAAGGATATGAGCCCACAAAGACGTACATGTTTGACAATTAATGACTTTTAATTAAACAACTATACTCAAAGAATTTCCTAGAAAGGAATTTGGAGAATTTAAATTGAATATCTATATGCATCTATATGTTTCTGCTTTAGCAAATAGTCAGAGTAAATACAAAAAGAAGTAAAACTCAAAGACACAGAAATAGCCCCTCACAGAATTCATTTGAAGAACTGTAATGACAGCCTTGCTTAGCACAATGATTCTTTTAGAGAGAATAATATCATTCCCAGAAAACATGCAACATCAAACATTGCAATGTAATTTTTGCAAAAAATAAATCCAACCTGGGATTCTGATTAAATGGTATATTCTTATTTACTTAAATTATAAAAGATTATGTAGACAACTTTGAACATATATTAATGACTTCCCAGCCTCCAGAACAAGCACATAAGCAATTACTTAGTTACTTAGTCAGGAATATTTTGTATAGCTATACAAAAAGAATAAGATATAAATAATGAATGATTAAGAATAGCTCTGTGCTGAAAATGAGATATTTCTATATTGAATGATAGGGATGGTACAGAAATACAAATCAAGATACATCATGTCACAGCACCAGGATCTTGGGAACACACTAACTATGCATAAAATTATTAGAGGAGAAAAATAGTTTATCTATTAAAAAACAAACATCAAATAGGTAGACATGAGCAATAATAATGCCAAAAGGCAGCTACAGTTAAATTAACTGTTCTTGTAGAATTCTATGAAAGACTCATTCACAATTGAGAATGTCATAGAGAACTTGCAATAAAACAATATCTAAAATTCCCTGTCCCTGAGTGAATCACCAATGTGGAGCTTAGAAACAAACCCCATCCTCCCCAGCACCAGCCAAACCTCAGAGCCACTGAGCCATCTCTCCAGCTCTCAGACAATAACTCTAAAACTTCAAGAGCAAATAGATGAAAATTAAAGTAGGCATGTGATTAATGAAATCTGATTTGTCTACTTAGGGCAGCACAGAGGATATAAAAGAGAAAACAGAGAAAAATAGAAAATGATATAAAGCTGACAGTGATCATTTAAAACATGTCAAGGACTTCAGCAATAGAAATAGCAGTGTCTATTTATTGTAAATAGGTACTTAATGACTCAGTGGGGCCGAAAGAACTATAATCAACCTGGACGCATTTACATGAATTGCGGAATATTTCAGAAAACAGAAATATTTGCCATAAAGCAGTGAGAAAATGAACATCTGCAAATCAAGTGATATAGGAGCACACATCAAACTTGAAAGGATACTAAATTATAAATGGTTACTAATAAATACAATTATTTTACAAGAGAGATATCACAGGATGTGGTTAAATCCTAATAAAATATAGGATTAAACATACAAGTTAAAGGTACATTAGTAGCATTTGGCAGAATTTATAAAGAAAAAACACTAAAATGGGCCAACCCTTATGGTGAATTTTTAACATAGCTCTTTTATAACTGAGACAACAATTATAGAAACTTTTATTAAGACTTATACAAACCTGTATTCCCTTTGCTGAGCTTGAGTTACCTTACTTAATATAATATTTTGTTATTCCATCCATTTTCATCCAAGTATATAATTTCATTTTTATTTACAGATAAATAGAATCCTGGTGTGGAGATTTGGGGATAAAGAGATTGCTCAGTTAAAGTACATGCCCTGCAAACCAGACTATGAGGGTTTGGGTCTGAAGTCACATGACTGCAGTGTGGTAGCCTACCTTCCATGCCAGCACCAGAAGGCAGAAACAAGGGTCCCCATAGCTTGGATAGCATCTCTATGAGATGGACAGTGAGGAAGGTCAATCTCCAAGCTCTGCGTTTAATGGGGAGACCACGACTTAAAGAATATGGTGAGAGAGCCTTTGGGGACAATTCTTACATCAGCCTTGGGCCCCTACAGGCACGCTCTTTGTACCCACAACCATACAGCCACACCCATGCCAACACTCATCCACAACCATATAAACCTGTATCCATACTTGCATACACACATACACATAAAAATAAGGAAGAAACAAAATGAGAAAACATAAATAAATCCTGTTGTGTATAGATACTATATTTTCATTATCCATTAATCAGTTGATGGTGCTATAAGAGGATAGCATTTTCTGGCTATTGTGAGCAGAGCAGCAATTACCAAGAATCTGCAAGTGTCTCTACTGTAGGATATAAAGTCCCTTGGCTATGTGCCCAGGAATACCATAGCTGCTTCATACTGAAGTTCTATCTTTAGTTGATTGAGAAACCTCTGCACTGAGCTCCACGGTGACTGCACCAGACAGTTTACAATCACAACAGAGCAAAAGGCTCTTTCTTCAAATCCCCCAGCATTTGTTGTCACTTGGTTTTGTGATGACAGATGTTTTAATTAAGATGAGGTGGAGCCTCAACATAGTTTTAAATTGCATTTCCTTGGTGGCCAACTGTGTTGATCATCTTTAAAAATATCTTTTGGCCATTTCTTTCCCAACTCTATGTATGCTTTCAGCCCATTTTTAAAACTTGGTTTGTTTCCTCTTTATGTAGTTTTTTTTTTTTTTCCTAGAACAGAACCAAGCAATATCTTTCAAAACCAGACATATTTTCCAGTACCTCAAACTTTATGTTAGAAGTCTATTTAAAGGACCAATAAATTATAAACATAATACATTTTATTAAATCTTTAAAAATATGTATATGAATATATGAAAATACTTTTACTGAATTTGCAAATCTGAAAACAAATTGTGCATAACCCAAGGAGAAAAATAGCAAGGAATATCATCAGATAATTTTCAAGAGATCACCTATATGGACATGAAGCATAGGAAAGGTTGTTTATTCATAGGAAAAATGTACATTTAAATGAAGTGAAAGATCTTATGTATTAAATTGCTCCAAAATAACTACTTATGCTGAATGCTGGAGACTAAGCACAGCATCAAGAAATTTCAGATAATATAAACACATGTAATTGGAGCAACAGTTTTGCAGAGTAATTGGTCCTATCTGCAAAATTAAAAATGTATTATGGTTTCACAAGTTCATTTTGACTTAAACTCCACGACTAAGGGTTTCAAATCAGTTTGACAGTCACACAGAGATAAGCAAACAATGAAAAAATGACTTTGAATTTTAAGTCAGAACATACTCATAATTGACATAAAAATTTTTCCAGTGAGATTCCCAGTCTTCTATACCTACTTGAGAGAATCATATTCTGATCCGTTCTGTTCTGTCCTGTCCAATTCTATTACATTTCACTCCACTTTATTTCAATCAATCAATAAATCTTCTCTGATCACAAACCATTCAACTGGTGGCATGACATTGCTGTGTCTCTCAATTTGAAAGTCATTCAGTTACAGACATTTCCACGTATGTGCACAGTGTCTGTAGTGATGTTTACTGACGCACTGTTGGCAATGATGAAATATTATCAACTTTTGAAGTATCATCAAGGCAAAGAATGCATGGACAACTCATTCATAATCATACTGGAGCTCTCTGGGGCACTTAAACCATCCCGATATTGTCTGGGACAGACTCTGTCCCATCCTGCTATGCTGGTGTCCCATTTGGTTGATATGACCTCTACACTCAAGTGCATCAACGTTTGGATGTTAACTTAACAGACCTATTTGTAGGCAGATGACTCACCAAGACAAATGTGAAAGGTTCCATTCTCAAACGGTCCTATTATTTGGCTGGGATTTAATTCTCTGCATCATAGTATTAATAATATTATCTAAGTGGTGCTTTTGAAGTTTATTTTGGGGACATTCAAAAATGAAATATGCATAGGTTGGGGAAACTGGAGGATCAGGTTTCAAGTTCCCCATCCTGAATGTTTTTTGCCCTTTCTCTACCTCCTGGTGCCATAAGCACCAAAAGTCCTTGTCTTGAACTGCTTTCTCTGCTGCCACCATTAACTACTGTCCTACTTGCAGGATAGACTATGGGATGCCCAGGGACATCTGTGGCTAGGGTGTAGTACAGAGCATCACATGAACCCCTTCTTCAACTCCATCTTGGTACCAGTACAGTAGTTGCAATGTCTTTAGGATGACCTGGCCAGGTGAGCCATCAGTCTAATGGGAAGGACAAACATACCATGCTGGCGAATAAATATAGAGAACAATGTGACCATCTAGATCACATTTAATTATTTCACAGCTCCAAAGAAAGTTTCAATAATGTTGTCATCCACATCATAGACTGATTTGCATTCTAGAATGTTCACCCTCCAGCTCCTACTCCTGCTGGGCCTTCTAACCTCCTCCTCTTCTCTAAAATGTAGCACACTGATGAGGCCACTCGTTGTATGCTGTCTGCTAGCTATTATAAACACTGTCTCTCTTCTAATCGAGGCTGAATCACTAGAAATCAAGAGAAGAAAAGAGCCATCTTCCGCCACTTGTCCTGTGTTCTTCCTGTTCTGTGTCCACTCCCCAGTTCAGGTGTTTCTCTTCTGCTCTGATTGCCTTCCAGTGGCGCTCCCGAGGCTGGTGGAGGGTGCTCCTGTCTCACTGCACCTGCAATACTTAACTTCCCTCCAGGTGATTACCTTTGTTGATTAGTGTTGTCAATTCCTCTTGGCCTTTCAGGAAATTTAGTTGGGTCACCTTGAGGGCACTTCAGTTTTCATTTAAATACTTTGTGTGAACTTGGTTGTAGTCACTGACAGCTACTCTCAGTTTGCTCTGAGATATTCTGCAGGCTTGCTCGTCTTGTCTACCTTCTAGTTATTGAGTTCAAAAGCACAATCATAAAATCAGACTGAGGGTGGCTTCTGGGCTTAGCACATCTCTCCTTCTTCATAAGGACTGCTGGGGAAGTTGTGTCTAAAGAATGAAGTCTTATTCCATTTGTAGAAATTTCTAAAGAAAAGAGAATTTGTAGCCTCCTACAATGTCAATTTTGGGGTTAACGATCCCTGCCAGGTTATGTTTCCTTATATCTAAACTAAATCTAGCTTAATATTCCTTTAAGGACAGGCAAAGTACAAGGTATCCATTTAATAGTTGAACTAAGATTTCTTTTTGCTCCAACATGCCCCAAGGTATTTCAGGATTGTTGTTGGATATGTCAGAGAGAAAATAGGTTTTATGTTATTTGGTCGGAATTTCCATTAGGTGCCCGTTTGTCTGGACAAACAGGCAGGAATGCCCATCTTTAAATAATGAGCTTGGAGTTACCTGGGGAATTACTTACCGATGAATGTTACCTTCAGGATGAGGAAAAATAGCTGATAAAATCATTACTGAGGCTTATAAAACACCCAGGTGGGCAGTATGTGCAGCTTCACACTGGATAAATCATGTCCCTCTCATCTCTCTGGGTTTTTTGAAAGAGTTAACAAAATACTGAAGTGTTGAGACAGAGCTGGCATTAAATATTTAGGCATTCAAAAGGCTTTTGATCAAGCCCTAAGCAGAAGACACTTAGGATCCATTGCAACGTTCTATAGGACACGAGAGGTGAGAGGTAAAATTTTGCCTTGTAAAACCTTGATGTTAAAAAAAATGGCTAACAATGAAAATGAAAGGTAGAAATAAATGATGCTGTTAGTTGCAAAGAAGGTTAATCGGAAGGTGCAAGGGGGAATGGTGTTGGAACCAGAATTCGTGTATATGTTAACACCAATCAATGTGGAAATGTTTCTGAATAATGAGGTTGCAAAATGTGTTGGTAACAGAATTATTTAGGCTAGTCAGTGTGGGGAAGATTTAAGTGACTCCACAAGGGCCCAATAGAAATTAGATAGTTAAATAATCCAATGTCAGATAAAATTGAGTCAAGCCAAGACAATGGGCTTTATATTATAAGGAATAATTTAAGCCACTGATGCACACTGATAGATTTTGAATTAACCATAACCTTTCAGGAAAAGGGTCTGACAGTCATTATGCACGTCTCAATAAAGAATCTGATCACGGCTTGGACTCTGGGAAAATGCTCTACAGCACGGTACTGTGATTAGATGCATAGGAAAAGAGATGACAAAGGCCAGGATTAGAAAGCCAAAGCAAATAGGTTGGAGAAGCATAAAAAGAAAGAAAGAAACATTCAACCACAAAGGCCAGTAGAGCGTGTCTGCTCTCTTACTCATAGTACTAAGTATTCAAGGAAATTAGATACCATGAAGTTTAAATGAAAATGAGGGGAAATGCTTGTGTAATTCATAGTTAACATTAAGAGCTTCCTGGATGGAATATCATTGAGCTGGATGTCAACTACTGAGCAAGGTATCAAATGGGTTACAGACTCACATAGGTGGACTGAGATTAACGTTTTTCCATGAGATTGTTCTAGAGACAGTATATGAATACACACACTGAAGTAGTTTTCTGGCTTCTCTTGGACTGTGTCTATCACTCTAATTGGCTTAGAACTTTCTGGAAAGCAGGGATTTTGTTCCTTAAGCAAAACTGTTTTGCCTATTGGATGTCTAGTGACAGCTTTACTCCTGGAGAGTAATATTTACAGATTTAGATCTTTTGTCAGGAGGTGTACAATAGGTTAAAGAATGCAAGGGGTGCTTTCTTACTCAATCTCTATGCCCCCACCACCAGAACTGGTATCTGCTTAACATGTATCACAGACATTGGGCCCCAGGGGCAAGGCATAAAACAAGAGGGAGGGAAGAAAAGAAAAGGCACAGGCATTTACCCGTTTCTGACAAAAATCAATGTAGGGGACTATATTCGTTGGACTTCGGTTGCTGTGGTAAAAGTCCACTAACAGAAGTAAGAGTTTCTCAAAGCTTATGATTCCAGGATTCAGAGTCCACTCAGTTGAAGAAGCCACACCAGGGGGCAGGAGGAGCATGAAGCCAGCTGATCACAATTCATCAGTACTGGGAATAGAGTGTGAACTTGAAATCGAATAGGCTGTAAACTCTCAAAACACAGCCACTGTGACATATTTCCTACTGTAAGCCTAAGCATGTCAAAGTCCCATAATCTCCCACAAACCTTGCTATCAACTTTGAGCCAAGTTTTCTAATATATGAGACCAGTTTTCATTTAAATCCTAACAGAGTAGAAACATTTGTTGGCTTAAAATTTGTGAGTACTGTCAGTGGTGACCACTGCAGCAAGACTGGAAACTGTCAGTTTCATTGTCTCAGCCGTTAAACAGAGCACATATAAAAAGAGGTGGAGCTTTAAACCCTCAAGCCCTGCCTTCAGTGACCCTCCTAAAAAATAGCTCAAACCTTCCCAACCGAGGGCTTTACCAATTGGGGTTCTTAGGCTGAGGTCCAAGTTTTCAAACACATGAGCCTATGGGGGGTTCATAGTCAAGCCACAGCAGGAAGAGACTAGAGTCGGAAACCATTATCATGTCTCTGTTGTCTTACCAACCACTAAAGAACCAGATTTAATAGCCACTAGTTCCAGCCTAGTTGGCAAATGCCGTTCCTATGTGTCTTCCTTGCTACTCCCTGGGATATGCAAGACCAGAAGGAATTGACTCTCGAACCTTCCTCAGAGGTTATCTGTTTGACACAGAGCTGAGACACATCAAAGAAGAGATAAGAAATGAAACAATGAGCCAAGATTGCTTTTGGAAGAGTTTGTATTACTCTGCAATAGGTATGATTTCTTGCATGTGTCTGTTAAGGTTTGCCAGAGAAACTGAACTGACGTTCATGTGTATGCACATATCTTTATAATATATATGAATATTTATTGTATATACATACACAGTGACACAGAACATAACCATGTTTCAATGATGGAAAGTATTCTGACTAGATGATATCAGTTAGTAACAAAGTCAGCTTAGTTTGTCTGAACTTGGACTCTGGACATACTCTGTTGTTTTGCAGAATGATGCACTTCTCAGAATGTGCCTGTATAACCAAATGAACATAAACATATGGAAAAAGAAAAAAAGGAAGTCATGGAATTTGTTTTGGGTATAGAAGCCCATTGTTAGCTACCAAGTTCATATCCAGAGCTTGTAAGGTTGGCTCTAGATCCAGGAAAGGAGTTGTAATTTGAATTTGAAGGCTAGATGATGTCTCCTATCTCTAGGGAGGCATGATTTTTTCTGCTGATATTTTCACCTGATTAAATGATACCCACCATAATACTAGAGGGAAATCTGTTTTACTTGATGTCTATTGAAGTAGATCTTAACCACTTATTTAAAACATTCACAGAGTTTGGCATGGTGGTGAACATCTTTCGTATAGACAAAGACAGGTAGATCTCTGTGAGTTGCAAGCAAGCCTGGACTACAAAAGGAGTTCCAGGATACCCAGTGCTGTCTCAAAAACAAACAAACAAACAAACAAACAAATAAAATTATCATGGAAACATTTAGGTCTTACAGACTTGTCCAGCCCTTTGACTTTGTGACACGTCATTGTTAGCTAACAAGTTCACATACAAGAGCTGCACAATCAAGCTATAAAAAAATTCAACCACAAAAAAAATCACAATATTTTAAGTTTTTTTTTTTCTTTTTTTTTTAGATTTGGAAGAGGGCTCTTTTATACCTATCATGAGGCTATGGGCCATGGATTGAACATGTTTGATGGATAACATTTGACTAAATATTTGTATAAGTTGTGCATTTCTGCATACTACAGAATAACCATGCAGTCTTTGGTTAGAAGAACTGGCAAAAAGTAATTATCTAGCAAACAGCAGTTGTGGAAACATCAGTGGAGCCAGCACCACTGGTCTGAGTAGCTTCTATTTGTGCCCACCATGAACACTGGAGACATGATCAAGGCAGCATTAATGAAGCTATCTACAGTCCAAATAGACTTGGTAGACAGCGTATAGACTTGAACAAAAGTAAGAGACCAATAGGTTTTACAACGTAAGTGTGTAGGAGACAAAATCGAGAGGTAAGTGAGAGAAACGACTAGAGCAGATATCTGAGAAGACATCATGAGGAAAAAGGAAAGTGTCACACTGTAAACACATGAACTCATTTATTCTCTCACAAACTAAACCAAACATATAAATTCCCTACTTATACAGAGACGGGTCCTCAGTGAGCTCTGTAACTGGCTAAGCACATTTGGCTAACTGGTGAACATGCCTAGTTGAAATGTCTTCCTGTTGTAGTTTGACTGTGGAATGGCCACCACAGAATCATGGTTTGAGCAGTTGGTCTTCAGCTGGTGCTGCTATTTGAGGACTTTACAGAACATTTAAGGCTCCACCTGGCTGAAGAAATGGTCACTGGGATATGGCCTTGAGGATTAGTGCATAGGTCCACTTATGCTTCCTGTCCCCTCTGCTTCCTGTTCTGCCAAGATACGAAAAGATCAGGAGTTTCAGGCCTCAGGCTCCCACCACCATGAGATGTCTGCGGCTATTCTCACAACATGTGCACTGATACCCTGACAAACCTTGTAGGAAAGCAAGACTTGTCAAGTACCAGTCACAGTGATGACAAACATGGTTACTATACATCCTTCTACTAGGCCCCATCTTTTCCCCACCCACTTACTTGTCATTGGGGAGCCAACAGTCCAACTCTTAAGTTTGGCAAGTGGTAGCAGAAGACCAACACATTTGGCATGAGGCAAAGCACATGGCTCAGCCCACAGACATCAGGCTTTTTCTTTCTTTCTTTCTTTTCCTTTCTTTTCTTTTGTTTTGTTTTTCTTTTCTTTTCTTTATTGATTATTTTATCTACTTACATTTCAAATGCTATCCCACTTCACAGTCTCCTCTCCACAAGCCGATTCCCATCATCCCTCCCCTTTGACTCTAAGAGATTACTCCCCCACCCACCAACCTACCAACTCCTACCCCAACCTTCTAGCATCCCCCTTTGCTGGGGCAACAAACTTTCACTGGACCAAGGGCCTCCCTCCTCATTGATGGCAGATAAGGCAATCCTCTGCTACATATGTAATGGGAACCACTAACTCACCCATGTATACTCTTTGCTTGGTGGCTTAGTCCCTGGGAGCTTTGAGAGGTCAGGTTAGTTGATACTGTTGTTCTTCCTATGGGGTTGCAATCCCCTTCAGCTCTTATGGAAGCAATTTGTAATCCCCAGAGAATTCCAGCCTGAGGCCCATGGGTGATCATGGGAAGGTAGGCAGCCTAGTTGTGGAAAGCAGTGGGCAGGAGGGCAGGGAGGTAGGCTGAACCCAGCACATCTTTGGGAGATCTAAATGAACTCACACATGGAGGCAGCTTTCCTTTGAAAATCTGTCACATTCACAATGAGGGTGATGAAAGGCTCTGCTTCCTTGCCTTTTAGGATGACTTCAATATGACCAGACTTTGAAATATAATGTGGTACTGAATTTTGTATTGAATGTGGAGGTGCAATATCGAACCATAAAAGAAGGGGCTGGGAGGGTGCTTTTCAAACCCTTGCTGCTTGGGATCCCTTTGCCCTTTCCCACTTACAAGGTATGATCTTATCTATTGATATTTTCTGTCTGAAAAGACCCTCTCTCTATTCTGTCAGGTTGCCCTATTTTTCATTGTGTAATAGGCTGTATTTTGAAAATGAATAGCCCCAAACAACTTGGATATATTGCTATTACTGTGCTTTTCTTTTGAAGAAATTGTCCACTTGGCATTTGCACTTTCATCAGACTCCATGCCTCTCTGTGATAGCAGCTCTCCTCCCCTGCCAGACCCCCTGCCACTGCCACCCAAGCAGGGGTTCTTTTGTACATCTCAATGATTCCTGTCATTCTTAACACCACGGGTGCCCCTCCTGGCATCCTGAGAGGGTGACATGCAGCTGGATGCTTTCTTCCTGTCTCTTTCCTTCAAGCCCCACTCTGAGCAGTCAGCAGGCATACTGTGTGGCTTCCTTTGTTCTTCTCACCCTTTCTATCTGCCCACCCTTACTCTTGATGCCCCCTTGAAATCTTCATGAATCACATGTGCTGGTTCTCCTGGACTCGAAGTCTAAAGAGAACATGGCCACAATGAGCTGTTGGAAGGCAAAAAGTAAAAGAAAAAGAAAATCTATGAAGAGGTATTTGCCAAGAAAGTACTTCAGAGACAGTGATTGTGGAGATGGGGACACTTCAGCTGCAGTTTGGATAATTTCCAAATAAGAATGATCAGGAGGCAGAATAAAGTCTTGCAGATAGGAATATCAGAATGGGAAAGAGTACAGTGGGAGACTGGAATAGGGAGTGGTGTTAATTTAGAATCTTTGCCACTGTGATCCTTGAAGATGGGGACCAAAGAGCTTCAAGAATTCTGAATATTCACATACTCAGTGTGCCCTGATGGTGCTCAGTCAATGTACTTCTAACTTGGGGAAACAAATCATAAGCTTATTTTTATTGGATTTGCTGAAGGTTTCATTATTCTAAGGTAACAGAAAAGCCCACCCTCCCAAGGAACATGTTAAATTCCAAGTGGTGTTACTGGGAACCTCAATGGACATCTATATGCATTTAGAATTCCAGCAAACAGATTTATTAAAATATTGACAAACAAAGCAGAGAGGACAAGAAAGGATAATCCACCAAGATCGTGGATGCCTGTGACAAATGGTGGTGAAGTGACACTTAATCATAGCCTGATGCACACTGGTCATACGAAAAAACACTGTGGTCTCTGTATCAGTTTAATATGTGTCACAGTGAACAAATGCCTGACGTGAGCAATCATGTTACAGAATATATGCAGAGGAGGAAGCTGCTCACTGTATTTCTTATAAGAAGCAGAGACCTACCTAGGAAGGGACCAAATGAAGATAGGCCCTTGAGAGGCATAGCTCCCTCCCATGGCCATTTCCTCTACTCTTCCCCACTTGCAGTTTCTACCACTTTCTGAGTTAGCATCACTAGCTGGGGACTGTCACTTAACATATGAGCCTACAGGGTGGAGGGGGGACACCATAGCACTTCCTTAGAGCAATAGAAAGATGAAGGATTCCTTTTCTTTTGCTTCACTGTCATGACATTTGTCAAAGTAATTTATGTGAAATAATTATGCTACCCCTTGCATCTTATTGCCATGAGTTTTATGAGGTCCAATTTGGCTATTTCATGTGTGTTTGTTTTCTTTATTCTTCTCTGTGTCTTTCTGGATGGGTATTTTGTGTAGCATGCTGCTAGTGTACAGCGGCCTCTGTACATACCTAGAGTCAGTAGCATCGTAAACATTGTGACCTTCCATCTGCATCTAGGACTCGAAAGCAACATGCAGTCCCTAGCTCATGCTCAAATTGCTTGGGGTGGGTGTTTAAAAGATGTGGTTAGGAATACCTACTTCCATTTGAGGAATGACATTTGAAAGATAACAAGATTTCTTTGTACAGTTGCACATGCTGTAAGTTTACGTATTTGAAAAAATAAAAATAAGCTAGACTGGGTTATTTGAGAATTCAAGAGACGCTGAATGTAAAAATGATGCTTTGAAAATTGTAGAGCACTCTCTGTGAGACAGAAGCTTGGTGTGTGACAGTGTGAGTTCTTGCTACCTGGAAATGTTCAGACACAAGTGGCCATTTCTTATGTTGTCTGCCCAGCCCCTCTAATGAGATCTGAATTGGAGGGAATGGGAGCTGTTATGTGCGTCTCTTCCACACCGCGATTGGTCGGGTTGGGTCACTCATAGACTTTTCTGAAGTTTTTTCCAAATTAGAAATAATACAACAGAGATTTTCCCTGCAGGAAGCCAAACAGGACAGCTGTCAGTGGTCGTGGTTCAGCCCCATGGGACAAGCTGTTTGGAGTGAATGAAACCCACAGACAATCAAAAGCATAGAGAGTAGAAACAAAGAGAATCCTGAAGTGCCTTCAATCCCTGAAGCCTCAGAAACCAGCCTCGTCCCTGCTTTCCCCAGGCTTGGCTGTTGCACCAATTCTTTAATTATATAATACTTTCTGTTAGTATTCTTTTGATAAGGAATTTGAAGCAGATTCTTATCACTATACAGAAAAATATCTATGTCACCTTGCACACAGGCTGGGGAAAGGAGTCTTCATCTGCATTCATATCTGAGTTATCTCAAACCTACCTGTCAGGTCTTATTACCCATGAAAGATAGGCCAGCAGTGTCACCTGCTTACAAGGCCAGGGAGACTCCTCTCCACAACCTGTGGAGTCTTTGTGACTCTGGTCTGTCTTTGTGAATTCATTGTGCTTCCCCAGAATGTGTCTTTAAGAATCCCAGCTGAGAGAGGCAATGGGAATAGGGCCATCTGGGCTGACTGGGGTGTGGGGAGGAGGAAGATAAGCATGAGGAAGAGACAGCAGCAGGGAAGATATGATCTCTAGGAATAGGAGCTTGCTGCTCTTTGTTCTCCTTTAGCCCAAGGAACCCACTAATCATTTTCCGAGCTTCCGATTCTTGCTTATTGAGTTCTATAATCACACGGGCAGGGAGGTTGACAAACTTTGCTGGTCAAAGGAGAAGTGTTGTTTCTAAGTGGAGCAGTCAGTCGGTGTTACCACTGAGTCTTCAAGTCACGTGAAGGCATCCACTGGAATATAGACATGAGACAGCATGAGACTTAGCACTGACACCAGGGGAACATGAAGTGGACACTCTTGGACCATCTCATCACGGTATTTAGGCTACACGTTCACACTAGAGCTGTGAACAAGCAACAGAGCTCAATTAAAAATTAGTCACCTGTGTGAACATGCCACCCTCAAACCACAATAAAACAGGCCTCTCATGATCCCTAGGACAGTGAACTCTCAGAAAATGCCATTGAGCAAAACCAATCGTTACTTTGCCTATGCTATAAATCCCTTCTATAAGAACACCTTAGGTGGCAGGCAATGGTGGTGCATGCCTTTGAACCCATTGTACATGGAGAGGCAGGCAGATCTCTGTGAGTTCAAAGCCAGCCTGGTCTACGGAGGGAGCTCCAGGATGGGCAGGGCTATGCATAAAAACAAGCAAAAGCAAAACAAAGCAAAACAAAAACAAAACAAACAAGGAAAAATACCAAACAACAACAAAAAGAACACCTTGGACGTAAGACCATTCATCCCCTTTCAGTACCTTCTGATGCCTGCCCTCTTTGCTGCTGTTCTTCTTGCATTATTTATGCTTGATATCCCAAAATTTTTTTGTGTTCTGCATGAAAACAGCTACTCCAGCTATTTTTGCTTGCTGTGTTTTTTCTTTAGGAAGGTATTAAAATACCTTTGGTATGTTGACAGTTCTATAGTCTCCAGAATCTCTTTGAAAATAAAGAAATAGTCCAAAACAGTTACTAAGAATTTACTATTATCCTTAGTCTTAAGGGAGTAATTGATTATTTGTATTTATATAATTAATCATATGACAATTGTCTATGTCACATGGATATATCACACCTTTCAAACCTCTATATCCTCATTTAAAATACAACAGATAGTTTAGCATCATTATCCCTGTAGTTATATCTCATTCAAGGCAAATATTTATGTGCACACATTTCCTGGTAATCCTACTCTACTAAAAATAGATTTATAAATGTCAGAACAAACAGTTCATTATGTGTGTCATTTAATAGATTTTTATTTTTCTATTTCAATTTCCCCCAGATCCACTCAATTTTTCAGATAATTAGATTTTAAGCATTATCCTTGAGCTTTTCAAGCCATATTGATCTAAATATGATTCATGTTGTCAATTGGGTTTTCTAAAACTTACCAGCCTGTATTCACACAAACTCAAGAGGTGCGTCATTTCCTAGTCTGCACCTTTTCATCCTGAATAATGTCTAGTAAATTTGTAAGTACAGTAGCTTATGTCAAAGTGAATTATTGAGCTGAAAGCTTAATATATGATCTGCAGAAAACAGTACATTTTCACCCAAGGAAAGCCGTGAATCTCTATGGGAGAATTCAAGTTCACTCTTTACATGCTTGTTTCAAGTGTTGTGTTACCAGCACTTCTAAATAGCCTTAAATTTTTCTGTGCATAAATATGTTTCAGAATATATTGAAGAAGATGTCTGTGTTTCTGTTGGAACCTGGAACATGCAGGTTTTCAAATCTATGAGACCATTAAAGGGATGCTCTGATGTTTACAGCATACTTGTCTTAAAACAGCTTTCCTTTCCATGCCAACAATATGCTAGCTCATTCCTAAGCTAAAATGAGAAAGAAACATAGGAAAATATGAAATAAGAGTGTGCCTTTAGGGCAGACCTCTGCCTGAGCCACCAGGGCTCCATAGTCAAACAGCATCAGGAGAAATCCAGCTTCCCACTTGTGTGGAAAAGCCAGCAGAAGAAGGACTCCAGTCACAGGGACTGAGGGAAAGCTGGGAGGTAAGAGCATGCAGGTTTCCACCTGTGGCGGAAGACCTCTGCCTGGGCCACCAGGCCTTCATAGCCAAACAGCACAGGGAGAAAGTGAGCCGCCCACTTGTGCGGAAATGTCAGAAACAGGAGGACTCCAGACGCAGGAACTGAGGAACAGCTGGGAGAGAGAACTGGTCTCCAAAGAATACTGACATCTGTACTTGATTGACAAGCCACAGTCAGAGAGAGAAAGACCAGCTAACACCAGAGATAACCAAAATGGCTAAAGGCAAGAGCAAGAACATAAGGAACAGAAACCAAGACTACTTGGCTTCATCAGAATCCAGCTCTCCCATCACAGCCAACCCTGGATATCCCAACACACCAGAAAAGGAAGACTCAGACTTAAAATCACATATCAAGAGGATGAGAAAAGATTTTAAGAATGAAGTAAATAATGCCCTTAAAGAAATACAAGAGTACACAGGTAAAAAACTGGAAACCCTTAAAGAGGACACGCAAGAATGCCTTAAAGAATTATAGGAAAACAATCAAATGGGCAAAATTAGAGGAAAACAAAATCAAACAAATGAACAAAAGCATTCAAGAATTAAAAGCAGAAATAGAAACAATAAAGAAATCACAAAGAGAGACAACTCTGGAGAGAACATAGAAAAGAAATCAGGAGTCATAGATGCAAGCATCACCAACAGAATACAAGAGATGGAAGAGAGAATCTCAGGTGTGGAAGATACCATAGAAAACATGGACACAACAGTCAAAGAAACCACAACATCCAAAAAGCTCCTAACCCAAAACATCCAAGATATCCAGGATGCAATGAGAAGACAGAACCTGAGGGTAATAGGTATAGAAGAGAGTAAAGATTCTCAACTTAAAAGACCAGTAAATATCTTCAACAAAATTATAGAAGAAAACTTCCCTAACCTAAAGAAAGAGATGAACATAAATATACAAGAAGCCTACAGAACGCCAAATAAACTGGACCAGAAAAGAAATTCTTCCCATATATTATAGCCAAAACACCAAATAAACAAAACAAGGAAAGAATATTAAAAGCAGTAAGGGAAAAGGGGCAAGTAACATATAAAGGCAGACCTATCAGAATTACACCAGACTTCTCACCAGAGACTATGAAAGCTAGAAGATCCTGGGCAGATATCATACAGACTCTAAAAGAACAGAAATGCCAGCCCAGGCTGCTATACCCAGCAAAACTCCCAATAATCATAGCATCTTGCTGCATCCAGGAAATGCACCTCCATGTTAAAGACAAACACTACCTCAGAGTAAAGGGCTGGAAAACAATTTTCCAGGCAAATGGCCCCAAGAAACAGGCTGGAGTAGCCATTCAAATATTGGATAAAATTGACTTTCAACCAAAAGTCATCAAAAAAGGTAAGGAAGGACACTTCATACTCATCAAAGGAAAAATCTACCAAAAGAACACTCAATTCTGAACATCTATGCCCCAAATGAAAGGGCTCCCACATTCATAAAAAAAAAAAAAAAAAACTCTACTAAAGTTCAAAGCACACATGGCACCTCACACAATAATAGTGGGAGACATCAACACCCCACTATCAACAATGGACATATCTTGGAGACATAAACTAAACAGAAACACAGTGAAATGAACAGATGCTATGAACCAAAAGGGTTTAACAGATATCTATAGAACATTTCATCCTACATCAAAAGAATATACCTTCTTCTCAGCACCTCATGGTACCTTCTCCAAATTGATCATATAATTGGTCACAAAACAAACCTCAACATATATAAGAAGATTGAAATAATCCCTTGCCTCCTATCAGATCACTACGGATTAAGGTTGGTCTTCAATGGCAACAACAACACAAAGCCCACATACACATGGAAGCTGAACAATGCTCTGCTCAATGATAACTTGGTCAAGGAAGAAATAAAGAAATTAAAGACTTCCTAGAATTTAATGAAAATGAAAGTACAACTTACCCAAACCAATGGGACACAATGAAAGCAGTGTTAAGAGGAAAACTCATAGCTCTGAATGCCTCCAAAAAGAAACTGGAGAGGACATATACTAACAGCTTAACAGTACACCTGAAACTTCTAGAACAAAAAGAAACTAATACACCCAAGAGGAGTAGAAGGCAGGAAATAATCAAATTAAAGGCTGAAATCGACCAAGTGGAAACTAAAAGAACTATACAAAGAATCAACAAAACCAGGAGCGGGTTGTTTGAGAAAATCAACAAGATAGATAAACCCTTAGCCAGACAAACCAGAGGACACAGAGACAGTGTGCAAATTTAAAAAATTAGAAATGAAAATGGAGATATAACAACAGACTCTGAGGAAATTTAAAAAAACATCAGATCCTAGTACAAAAGCCTATGTGCAACAAAATTGGAAAATCTGGAGGAAATGGACAAGTTTCTAGACAGATATCAATTACCAAAGTTAAATCAGGATCAGATAAACCATCTAAACAGTCCCATAACCCCCAAAGAAATAGAAGCAGTCATTAACAGTCCCCAACCAAAAAAAAAGCCCAAGACCAGATGGGTTCGGTGCAGAATTCTATCAGACCTTCAAAGAAGACCTAATACCTAATACTCTTCAAGCTATTCCACAAGATAGAAACGGAAGGAACACTACCCAATTCAATCTATGAGGCCACAGTTACATTAATACCAAAGCCCCACAAAGACCCAACAAAGAAAGAAAAGTTCAGACCAATTTCCCTTATGAAAATCAATGCAAAAATACTCAATAAAATTCTTGCAAACCGAATCTAAGAACACATCAAAATGATCATTCTCTATGATCATGGAGGCTTCATCCCAGGGATGCAGGGATAGTTCAATACCCAGAAATCCATCAATGTAATCCATTACATAAACAAACTCAAAGAAAAAAAACCACATGGTCATCTCGTTAGATGCTGAAAAAGCATTTGACAAAGTTCAACATCCCTTCATGATAAAAGTCTTGGAAAGATCAGGAATTCAAGGAGCATACCTAAACATAGTAAAAGCAATAAACAGCAAGTCAGTAGCCAACATCAAACTAAATGGAGAGAAACTCAAAGCAATTCCACTAAAATCAGGGAATAGACAAGGCTGCCCTGTCTCTCCCTATCTATTCAATATAGTACTTGAAGTTCTAGCTAAAGCAATCAGACAACAGAAGGAGGTCAAAGGGATACAAATTGGAAAGGAAGAAATCAAAATATCACTATTTGCAGATGATATGATGGTATACTTAAGTGACCTGAAAAACTCCACCAGAGATCTGCTACAGCTGGTAAACACCTTCATCAAAGTAGATGGATACAAAATTAACTCAAGCAAATCAGTAGCCTTCCTATACTCGAAGGATAAACAGGCTGAGAAAGAAATTAGGGAAATAACACCCTTCACAATTGTCACAAACAATATAAAATATCTTGGTGTGACTCTAACCAAACAAGTGAAAGATCTGTATGACAAGAACTTCAAGTCTCTGAAGAAAGAAATCAAAAAAAAGACCTCAGAAGATGGAAAGATCTCCCATGCTCATGGATTGGCAGGATTAATATAGTTAAAATGGCCATGCTGCAGAAAGCAATCTACAGATTCAATGCATTCCCCATCAAAATCCCAACTCAATTCTTTATCGACTTAGAAAGAGCAATTCTCAAATTCATGTGGAATAACAAAAAACCCAGGATAGTAAAAACTATTCTCAACAATAAAAGGAATTCTGGAGGAATCAGCCTCCCTGACCTCAAGCTGTACTACAGAGCAGTAGTGATAAAAACTGCATGGTATTGGTACAGTGACAGGCAGGTAGATCAATGGAATAGAATCGAAGACCCAGAAATGAACCCACACACTTATGATCACTTGATCTTTGACAAAGGAGCTAAAACCATACAGTGGAAAAAAGACAACATCTTCAACAAATGGTGCTGGTTCAACTGGCGGTCTACATGTAGAAGATTGAAAATTGATCCATTCCTATCTCCCTGAACAAAGCTCAAGTCCAAGTAGATCAAGGACCTTCACATAAAACCAGATACACTGAATCTAATAGAAGAGAAAGTGGGGAAAAGTCTCGACCACATGGGCACAAGAGGAAAGTTCTTGAACAGAACACCAATGGCTTGTGCTCTAAGATCAAGAATCGACAGATGGGACTTCATAAAATTACAAAGCTTCTATAAGGCAAAGGACACTGTCAATAGGACAAAATGGCAACATACAGATTGGGAAAAAATCTTTTTTTTTTTTTCATATTTTATTTACATTTCGAATGTTTCCCCCTTTCCAGATCTCCCCTTTGGAACCTCCCCATTCCCTCCGCCCTGCCCCTGCCTCTATGGGGATATTCTCCAACCCACCTCCCTACCCCACCCCCTACCCACTCTCGTCTTCCCTCCTTGACATTCTCCTATACTGGGGGATATAACACCCTCAGACCCAAGGGCCTCTCCTCCCCCTGATGGGTAACAAGACCCTCCTCTACAGTCTTTGTGGCCAGTACTATGGGTCCCTCCATGTGTATTCTTTAGTTGGTGGATCAGTCTCCAGAAATATGGGGGGTCAGGCCAATTGCCAGTGTTGCTACCTCCCTGGGGCTGCACACTCCCTCAGCTCCTTCAGTCCTTTCTCCAAGCCCTCCATCTGGGACCTTGTACTCAGTACTACTGTTCCTGTGTAGTGACTCTTGGGTATTTCAAACTTTTAGGCTAATAACAACTTAACGGTGAGTACATACCATGTTGATTCTTTTGTGACTGCATTACCTGGCTCAGAATGATGTTTTCAAGATCCATCCATTTGTCTACGAATTTCATGCAGTCATTGTTTTTAATAGCTGAGTAGTATTCCATTGTGTAAATGTACCACATTTTCTGTATCCATTCCTCTGTGGAGGGACATCTGGGTTGTTTCCAGCTTCTGGCTGTTATAAATATGGCTGCTATGAACATAGTGGAACATGTGTTTTTATTACATGTTGGAGCATCTTCTGGGTATATGCCCAGGAGTGGAATGGCTGGGTCCTCAGGTAGTATTATGTCCAATTTTCTGAGGGTCCGCCAAACTGATTTCCAGAGAGGTTGTATCAATTTGCATTCCCACCAGCAATGGAGGAGTGTTCCTCTTTCTCCACATCCTCGCCAACATCTGCTGTCACCTGAGTTTTTGATCTTAGCCATTCTGACTGGTGTGAGGTGGAATCTCAGGGTTGTTTTGATTTGCATTTCCCTGATGACTAAGGATGTTGAACATTTCTTTAGGTGCTTCTTGGCCATTCGAGTTTCCTCAGTTGAGAATTCTCTGTTTAGCTCTGTTCCCCATTTTTTGATAGGGTTATTTGTATCTCTGGAGTCTAGCTTCTTGAGTTCTTTGTATACATTGGATATTAGCCCTCTATCAGATGTAGGATTGGTAAAGATCTTTTCCAATCTGTAGGTTGCCATTTTGCCCAAATTACAGTGTCCTTTGCCTTACAGAAGCTTTGTAATTTTATGAGGTCCCATCTGTCAATTCTTGACCTTAGAGCACAAGCCATTGGTGTTCTGTTCAAGAACATTTCCCCTGTGCCCAAGTGTTCGAGACTCTTCCCTACTTTCTCTTCTAGTAGATTCAGTGTATCTGGTTTTATGTGAAGGTCCATGATCCACTTGGACTTGAGCTTTGTGCAGGGAGATAGGAATGGATCAATTCGCAATCTTCTACATGTAGACCGCCAGTTGAACCAGCACCATTTGTTGAAGATGCTGTCTTTTTTCCACTGTATGGTTTTAGCTCCTTTGTCAAAGATCAAGTGACCATATGTGTGTGGATTCATTTCTGGGTCTTCGATTCTATTCCATTGATCAACCTGCCTGTCACTGTACCAATACCATGCAGTTTTTATCACTACTGCTCTGTAGTACAGCTTGAGGTCAGGGAGGCTGATTCCCCCGAAGACCTTTTATTGTTGAGGATAGTTTTTGCTATCCTAGGTTTTTTGTTATTCCATATGAATTTGAGAATTGCTCTTTCTATGTCTACAAAGAATTGAGTTGGGAATTTGATGGGGAATGCATTGAATCTGTATATTGCTTTCAGCAGGATGGTCATTTTAACTATGTTAATCCTGCCGATCCATGAGCATGGGAGATCATTCCATCTTCTGACGTCTTCTTCGATTTCTCTCTTCAGAGACTTGAAGTTCTTGTCATACAGATCTTTCACTTGTTTTGTTAGAGTACACCAAGATATTTTATATTGTTTGTGACTATTGTGAAGGGTGTCATTTCCCTAATTTCTTTCTCAGCCTGTTTATCCTTCAAGTATAGGAAGGCTACTGATTTGCATGAGTTAATTTTGTATCCAGCCACTTTGCTGAAGTTGTTTATCAGCTGTAGCAGATCTCTGGTGGAGTTTTTCAGGTCACTTAAGTATACCATCATATCATCTGCAAATAGTGATATTTTGATTTCTTCCTTTCCAATTTGTATCCCTTTGATTTCCTTTTGTTGCCTGATTGCTTTAGCTAGAACTTCAAGTACTATATTGAATAGATAGAGAGAGAGGGGGCAGCCTTGTTTAGTCCCTGATTTTAGTGGGATTGCTTCAAGTTTCTCTCCATTTAGTTTGATGTTGGCCACTGGTTTACTATATATTGCTTTTACTAAGTTTAGGTATGCTCCTTGAACTCCTGACCTTTCCAAGACTTTTATCATGAAGGGATGTTGAATTTTGTCAAATGCTTTTTCAGCATCTAACAAGTTGACCATGTAATTTTTTTTCATTGAGTTTGTTTATGTAGTGGATTACTTTAATGGATTTCCGGATATTGAACCATCCCTGCATCCCTGAGATGAGACTTACTTGATCATGGTGAATGATTGACTTGATGTGTTCTTGGATTCGGTTTGCAAGAATTTTATTGAATATTTTTGCATCAATATTCATAGGGGAAATTGGTCTGAAGTTTTCTTTTATTGTTGGGTCTTTGTGGGGCTTTGGTATCAGTGTAACTGTGACCTCATAGAATAAATTGGGTAGTGTTCCTTCTGTTTCTATTTTATGGAATAGCTTGAAGAGTATTAGGTATTAGGTCTTCTTTGAAGGTCTGATAGAATTCTGCACCGAACCCATCTGGTCCTGGGCGTTTTTTGATTGGGAGACTTTTAATGACTGCTTCTATTTGTTTAGGAATTATGGGACTGTTTAGATTGTTTATCTGATCCTGATTTAACTTTGGTAATTGGTACCTGTCTAGAAACTTGTCCATTTCCTCCAGATTTTCCAATTTTGTTGCATATAGCCTTTTGTAGTAGGGTCTGATGATTTTTTTAATTTCCTCAGAGTCTGTTGTTATATCTCCGTTTTCATTTCTGATTTTGTTAATTTGGATCCTGTCTCTGTGCCCTCTGGTTAGTCTGGCTACAGGTTTATCTATCTTGTTGATTTTCTCAAAGAACCAGCTCTTGGTTTTGTTGATTCTTTGTATAGTTCTTTTAGTTTCCACTTGGTTGATTTCAGCCCTTAATTTGATCATTTCTTGCCTTCTACTCCTCTTGGGTGTATTAGCTTCTTTTTGTTCTAGAACTTTCAGATGTGCTGTTAAGCTGTTAGTGTATGCTCTCTCCAGTTTCTTTTTGGAGGCATTCAGAGCTATGAGTTTTCCTCTTAACACTGCTTTCATTGTGTCCCATAGGTTTGGGTAAGTTGTACTTTCATTTTCATTGAATTCTAGGAAGTCTTTAATTTCCTTCTTTATTGCTTCCTTGACCAACTTATCATTAAGCAGTGCATTGTTCAGCTTCCATGTGTATGTGGGCTTTCTGTTGTTGTTGTTGCCATTGTAGACCAACCTTAATCTGTGGTGATCTGATAGGAGGCATGGGATTATTTCAATCTTCTTATATCTGTTGAGGTTTGTTTTGTGACCAATTATATGATCAACTTTGGAGAAGGTACCATGAGGTGCTGAGAAGAAGGTATATTCTTTTGATGTAGGATGAAATGTTCTATAGATATCTGTTAAACCCATTTGGTTCATAGCATCTGTTCATTTTACTGTGTCTCTGTTTAATTTATGTCTCCAAGATCTGTCCATTGTTGATAGTGGGGTGTTGAAGTTTCCCACTATTATTGTATGAGGTGCAATGTATGCTTTGAGCTTTAGTAGTGTTTTTTTTTTTTTTTTTTTAATGAACGTGGGAGCTCTTGCATTCAGGGCATAGATGTTCAGAATTGAGAGTTCTTCTTGGTAGATTTTTTCTTTGATGAGTAAGAAGTGTCCTTCTTCATCCTCTTTGATGAATTTTGGTTGAAAGTCAATTTTATCCGATATTTGAATGGCTACTCCAGCCTGTTTCTTGGGGCCATTTGCTTGGAAAATTGTTTTCCAGCCCTTTACTCTGAGGTAGTGTTTGTCTTTAACACGGAGGTGCATTTCCTGGATGCAGCAAAATGCTGGGTCTTGTTTATGGATCCAGCCTGTCAGTCTATGTCTTTTTATTGGAGAGTTGAGACCATTGATGTTAAGCGATATTAAAGAATAATGATTGTTATTTCCTGTTATTTTTGATGTTGTTAATATTGTTTGTGTGGCTATCTTCTTTTGAGTTTGTTGAAAGATTACTTTCTTTCTTTTTCTTGAGTGTAGTTTCCCTCTTTGCATTGGCATTTCCCATGTATTATTCTTTGTAGGACTGGGTTTGTGGAAACATACTGTGCAAATTTGGATTTGTCGTAGAATATTTTGGTTTCACCCTCTGTGATTATTGAGAGTTTTGCTGGGTATAGCAGCCTGGGCTGGCATTTCTGTTCTTTTAGAGTCTGTATGATATCTGCCCTGGATCTTCTAGCTTTCATAGTCTCTGGTGAGAAGTCTGGTGTAATTCTGATAGGTCTGCCTTTATATGTTACTTGCCCCTTTTCCCTTACTGTTTTTAATATTCTTTCCTTGTTTTGTGTATTTGGTGTTTTGACTATAATATATGGGACGAATTTCTTTTCTGGTCCAGTCTATTTGGAATTCTGTAGGCTTCTTGTATATTTATGTTCATCTCTTTCTTTAGGTTAGGGAAGTTTTCTTCTATAATTTTGTTGAAGATATTTACTAGTCCTTTAAGTTGGGAGTCTTCACTCTCTTCTATACCTATTATCATCAGGTTCTGTCTTCTCATTGCATCCCGGATATCTTGGATATTTTGGTTTAGGAGCTTTTTGCGTTTTGTGTTTTCTTTGACTATTTTGTCCATGTTTTCTATGGTATCTTCCGCACCTGAGATTCTCTCTTCCATCTCTTGTATTCTGTTGGTGATGCTTGCATCTATGACTCCTGATTTCTTTCCTATGATCTCTAATTCCAGGGTTGTCTCCCTTTGTGATTTCTTTATTGTTTCTATTTCTGTTTTTAATTCCTGAATGGTTTTCTTCATTTGATTGGTTGTGTTTTCCTGTAATTCTGCCTGTTTGATTGTGTTTTCTTGTAATTCTTCAAGGGATTTTTGTGTGTCCTCTTTAAGGGCTTCCAGTTGTTTACCTGTGTTCTCTCGTATTTCTTTAAGGGAGTTATTAATTTCCTTCTTAAAATCTTCTATCATCCTCTTGATAAGTGATTTTAAGTCTGAGTCTTCCTTTTCTGGTGTTTTGGGGTATCCAGGGTTGGCTGTGGTGGGAGAGCTGGGTTCAGCTGAAGCCAAGTAGTCTTGGTTTCTGTTCCTTGTGTTCTTGCCCTTGCCTTTTGCCATCTGGTTATCTCTGGAGTTAGCTGGTCTTTCTCTCTATGACTGTGGCTTGTGTTTCCTTCAAGCTCAGATGTCAATATTCCTGGGAGACCAGTTCTCTCTCCCAGCTGTTCTTTAGTCCCTGCATCTGGAGTTCTCCTGTTGCTGGCTCCTCAGCACAAGTGGGCGGGTAGCTTTCTCCCTGAGCTACTTGTATATGGAGAGGCCTGTTGGCCCAGGTGGGGTTTCTGGCCACAGGTGGAAGCAGGCAGGCTCTTACCTCCCAGCTTTTCCTCAGTCCCTGCGTCTGGACCCCGCTTTGGGGAAAAGATCTTTACCAATCCTACATCTGATAGAGGGCTAATATCCAATGTATACAAAGAACTCAAGAAGCTAGTCTCCAGAGATCCAAATAACCCTATCAAAAAAATGGGGAAGAGAGCTAAACAGAGAATTCTCAACTGAGGAAACTCGAATGGCAGAGAAGCACCTAAAGAAATGTTCAACATCTTTAGCCATCAGGGAAATGCAAATGAAAACAACCCTGAGATTCCACCTCTCACCAGTCAGAATGGCTAAAATCAAAAACTCTGGTGACAGCAGATGTTGGCAAGGATGTAGAGAAAGAGGAACACTCCTCCATTGCTGGTGGGAATGCAAGTTGATACAACCTCTCTGGAAATCAGTTTGGCAGACCCTCAGAAAAAAGAACATAATACTACCTGAGGACCCAACTATTCCACTCCTGGACATATACCCAGAAGATGCTCCAACATGTAATAAAGACACATATTCTTCTATGTTCATAGCAGCCATATTTGCAATAGCCAGAAGCTGGAAACAACCCAGATGTCCCTCAACAGAGGAATGGATACAGAAAATGTGGTATATTTACAAAATGGAATACTACTCTGCTATTAAAAACAATGACTTCATGAAATTCGCAGACAAATGGATGGATCGTGAAAATATCATCCTGAGCGAGGTAACGCAGTCACAAAAGAATGAACATTTTATGTACCCACTGTTAAGTGGTTATTAGCCCAAAAGTTTGAAATACCCAAGAGTCACAGTAACAGTAGGGCGGAATAGGAAGTCCCAGATGGAGGACTTGGAGAAGGGACTGAAGGAGATGAGGAAGTTTTCATCCCCAGGGAGGCAGCAACAGTGGCAACTGACCTGACCCCCCCCCCATACTCCTGTAGACTGATCCACCAACCAAAGAATACACATGGAGGGACCCACGGTGCTGGCCACATGTGCACTACAGGAGGGTCTTGTTATCTATCAGGGGGAGGAGAGGCCCTTGGGCCTGAGAGTGTTAGATCCCCCAGTAGAGGAGATTGCCAAGGAGGGAAGACGAGATTGGGTGGGTGGGTGGGTGGGAGAATACCCCCATAGTGGCAGGGGTAGGGGGAGGAAATGGGGAGGTTCCAAAGGGGAGATCTGGAAAGGGGTAAACATTTGAAATGTAAATAAAGTAGGAAAAATTAAAAAATTAAAGTTAAAAAAAAATAGTGTACCTTTAGTCATCATGGAGATTATATATATATATATATATATATATATATATATATATATATAGTGTGTGTGTGTGTATATACAAATATATGTATATGTGAGTGTTTATGTATGTATATGTATGTATAATTATAACAATATGTATATATATCTCTATATATATCATATAGAAATAATATCTATAAATACTCACATGCACACACGCACGTGCCAGAACCTACTTCCTTCCACAGATATAAAGTCTTTTTGCCGTTTAAGGTACTTCCTTCCAGAATATTTCTACATTTTTACGTAGACATATCACTAACCCCAAATATAGTTTTTCTTCTTTGTTTTGACAGTTCATGGGCTTATACTCACACATATTTAAACTTCCTATATCCTCTTTATTCTCTCTGGAATGTTTCTTTCCAAAATATACACTGGGTTTTACTTCCTTATCTCTTTTAGATCTAATCCAAAGTCTACCTTTGTGGAGTTCTCAGTTCCCCTGTCTAGAAAGGAGACCCTGACAATCAGTTTCACTCCCACTGCTTTACT
This sequence comes from Rhynchomys soricoides, assembly GCA_019843965.1. Lineage (NCBI taxonomy): Eukaryota > Metazoa > Chordata > Mammalia > Rodentia > Muridae > Rhynchomys > Rhynchomys soricoides. The sequence continues at coordinate 11,976,822 of JADRCH010000011.1, forward strand.
CACGATCTCTATTGTTAGTTCTTTTACTTTATGGGTGACATTACATTCATTAACCTTTTGTTTTTACTCACTGATGTATAAGATCTGGCCATTTCAGGTTGTCCTATTTATTTACCTACCATTCTATTTCTGGTCCCCAAAAGGGCACCTGATAGAAGCACATATTTAGTAATGTTAAGGAAATCTAGCCAGATCCCTCACTTTCATCCCACTGAGCTGGAACTTTCACTGGTCATGTGACCCTGTCAGCTCATATCACTTCTCAGGTCTCCAGCTTCCCCCTCAGTAATTATGGCATACCTCTGTCATTTGTGTTGTTGTAATAGATGAAGTTTATACTTGTACAAATGCACAGATCAGTACCAAATATGTGAATCTGTGAATTTATTCACTTGTTAATGTAGTGGTCACATCAATGTAGTAACAGGAAGAAACTACTGTCTTCACCAAACCTTAGACTCCCACGGACCTCCAGCACATGTCGGCACACCCTCATTTTACTTATACACATTTCCATTTTGTTGGGAGAAAACCTTCTGGACTATTCGGTGCTCCCAAGAGAAAATGAAAATTCCAAGTGAATATCTCTATACACGTCTACTTACGCACACACAGATGTAAGACTGGTTACTATGTCCTCCAGGTATCTCTTGGTCACAGAACATGATTACTCCAACATTTGAATATTGCTGCCAAAAATGTTGTCACTACATTCTTACCACAAGCAATGGAAAATATTGATTTCCCATGCTATCTCTAGAATTAAATAATTATTGAGCTGTTGGGCCTCAATTAAAATGTCAAAATTTGCATTTTATTAAAAGCTAATCATACTAGCCAACCTTTGCAGAATTATTAAATGCCTGGGTTCCTCTTTCAGTTCTTTTTCTGTGATTACTTGTAAAATATATACAGTAAATAACCCCCAATTTACTAGTTTTTGTAGACTGAGGTAATGTTTTCCCCTGCAGAGTTTCTATATCTCTATTTTCTCATCTGCTCTGCTTTCCTTCCCTCGTACCTTGCTTTCATTTTACAGCTTTTTGAAATGATATCACCATGAACTATTATCAAACATTCCCTTGATTCTTTCTAGAGCTAGATTTTAAGATTATATAGACTTCTATTTCTTCAAATCTTTTTACTGTTTTCTTTAAATGAGCTATTAATCTGTTGACCTTTGCTAGATGTGTGTGGATGGAGGTGTGTTCATGTGTGTATATGGCTGTGTGCACATGTGTGGTATGTACAGTGTTTCTATCAAACTTAATTGTCTCTGGAAGAAATAGGCTTATTGTATTATAGTAATGTATGGACAAATTTTCTTTTCTGACATTATTGACATATCTTTCATATATAAAGCACCATGCACATAAATCAAGGCTCTTCATTTTATCAAGAACATTGTGCATATATCGAAGGGGCACATTATTTTAATTGTGATATTTTTATAAATAAAAAATGGTAGTTTTGTTGTTTACATTTTGAAAGTTGTCACCTACTAAGAGATAAATTTCAGGGATCCTTGATGTCAAAATTAATTTATACAGTAACCATGTCTACACTTTTCTAACGAGCTTTAATATCAGCTTTTAAAAAAATATTTGATCGTTAGTACTGGAGAGATAATTGATATTAATTTAACTTTTTGTTATAATGAATGGAATTTTTTAAAGTATTCTTAAATGTTCTTCACCAAGAATCACAGGTCACCAGCCCTCCTCGGTGCTTTAGCATTACTGCTATCTGGGAGGCATTCAGTATTATACACCATCAGATTGATTAGATGTCAATAGCCTCTTTCCTCTTCTCCCCTTTCTCTTCTTCCCTGGTCTTCTTTTTCTTCCTCTCTTCTCTCCTTACCCCTTCCCTTCTTTTCCTCATCTCTTCCTTTCTATTCTCTGATTTTCCCCTACCCCCTTTCTTGTCTGCTCCCCTCAGCCCTCCGATTCCTCTCTCGCCCCTTCTCTCATTCTCCTCTTCTTTTTACTACTTTTCTTAAGACATTTTTCTCCTGGTTTAGAAACATTAGTTTAGGTTGTTCTTATTTTAAGAAGATATTTTAATCTAATACCAAAATTTATTTCTTACTCAGAGAAGAATCAGAAAGGATGAACATTTTCCAAATTAATTCGTCTAAAACTAAACAGAGAAGAGGTTAAAAGAAAAGGAGATATTGTTTTATTCTTTTCTTATTTATTTTAATTTTAATTTTTAATTTTTTATTTTATTTAGCGTATTTTATTTATTATGTTATTTATTTTATTATTTATAAGGCATCTGTGGTACCACATGATTCTAAAAGGATATATAGTGTTATCTTCTCAAGTACTCCTTCTCAGTATGACAGTTGAGTTTTCTCACCTAAAAATCCATTTTTTTTCTCCCTGTTTCAGCACTGTAGGGCTATTCCAAATGTGGCTAATGCTAAGGGGAACAAACATGGTTTCTGCCCAAACTCAAAATTCACATGTAACTAAATGATTAAGAGTATATAAGTCAACAAAGCAACTGAAAGGAGGAAAGAAAATTGGTCTTTAGAGTATGGTACTGCTATACCAAACAGCTGAATCATAGGAGATTGACTTTCCAGTGAATAAAACGGAGATCCCCAAAGGATTACAAGGACTTTGTTAGTATATGTTTAGATAGAAGTAAGAAATTACTCTTGGTATCCATAAAGAAATGGTTTTGTGATGAACATTTCAAGATACTACTGCCTGCAGTAGCATAGAAATAGAGAAAACATCTGTAGTTACACGGAATAACAAACCCTGAAGTATTCACAGCCTAACTCCAGGAATCTTTGAATGTGTAGCTTACTTGGAAAGGGATACTCTGCAGAAGGCATTGTGGCTATTGAAACTGAGATGTACATTATCATACAAGTAGATTTAGTCTCATGGCATTGGGAAACATCTCTTAGTTACAGTTGGTAGATAGGTGTTGTGAATATTGATACAGTATCAGACAGATACTGCTTTGCTGGCTCTCAACATTGCAAAACCTAATACATGACCTGAGGAATACTGGAGTGCTCTACCAGCCTCCAAGAGGAATGGTGCCCTGCCAGCCACTTGATGCTGCCCTGTGAGAATTCTGTAAGGCTTCTGAACCATAAATCACAAGATGACGAGGCTGCACTTCAACTGCTTATGTCATGGTGCTCTGCATAGCAAAAATGAGTAAAAAATATCTAGTAAGTATGGGGAACTGGGCATAGACATCCCATCTCATTGTGTGAATTCAATGTCAAAGCATCCTTTTGGGAAATGGAATAAATAGCTACAAATTTCATTTCATTTGAAAGGTTATAAACATTTAGAAAAATTCACAGAATATTTTCTGACTATAGTCACAGGAATACATTATTTGAAGAGACTACATTTTTCATTTTGCCTTACATAGTATAAGCCAATCAAGGCCATGAAATCCAGCATAGCCACATTCATAAATTTGAGGGCTTAATGTTGCCTGTCTCTCAAAATTTTGAACACTCGGTAGTCCAACTGAAAGTGCTGTATTTCCTAATGCATTTCCGCCTGTGAAACCATGGGTACAGAAGCTTGGAGTATTCTTGCAGTCAAAGCTGAAGTTCAGCCTTCACACCTACTGTATTCCTTCATCAAAGCAAACTGCAGAACTTGCTAAAACTCCAGGCAAAGATCAGTAGATCCCACCATTTTTAAATAGATAAATAATTTTTCAAAGGAGTATTTCTCAACCCTTTAGCCATTTTCTCTCTCATTTTTTAACATCTAAATAATTCAACAAACATTTCAAAGTGTGCTCCTGATGAAGAGCGAGGTCACCATCCTAGCAGCTTAGACTTAACTAAGAGGCACTAACATATACTCTCATAGTCCATGGTCCACATACTTCCTTTTCATCTAATTGACAAACAGCATTGATTAGTCACACTGCAAAACCATGCCTGATGATCCAAAGGGGGGAAAAAAAAAAAAAACAGATAACCTTCACCAACTTACCATGTCATGTATTAAAATGACACAATTTCACAATCTTAAAACTTTATAACAAGAGTTTGTGTTTGTGTCTGCTGTAATCCTTCTGATCTTTATTACAGAGCCACATCAAACAAATCTCTTTTTAAATGTCTCAGTTCAACTTTCAATACCATAATCCCCAAATTTGAAAGGTTTGGCGCATAGATTCCAAGAAAAGTATTTGGCTTAAGTTCTGAGATTTTACTCAAGGTTTCAGAAGATGTATACAAAGACTTCAGTTCAGTCAAAATTCTCTAAATTCTGTCTAACTATACAGCATCCTCCTGGCTGACTCAGACAATGTCAACCTTGTTGTCCAAAAAGCAGTTTCCAGTCTAGTGAGGAGTCAGTGTGGCTTATTCATCTTGTACTTCCCACCCCTAGTTGTAATCTGTAGCAATTACAAGTTGAATTCAAGCAAACTCAGAGGCTCCCAAATGCGGAAAGTGTTGTGGGGGGTGAATCTTATTTCTATGAGTAATTATTTTAATCTGGAGAGTTCGTATTCTATATTAATGCCTTGCTTTGACTTGAGGTAAGTCTTTGGAGAATGTTGCATGGTGAATTTACCTGAAGTATGCAATGGAACTCTGACATGTCCTCTGACTTTTCCAACTCCTGGGTGGAACAACACAGCATTTGAAGGAGAATAGAGATTATGCCAGGGGCTCTGCTCGATGTGGTTCTCAAGCCTCCTCCACTGAGGTCTAAACTGTGCAATGGACTGCTATGGAAATAGGATAGTGTGTGCTTAAGTAGAGACTGTGTTGACCAGCTCTTAAGAACACAAAGAAGAAGACCAAAACCTCACCCAGTGTCTTCAAGGTTCATGGATGTTGCACAGCCTTTGAAAGTATTGGCTATTCTATAGATAGAGCAAGTGTCCCAGCTCGCAGTGTTGAATATCTTACCTGTGTTTTTTAATGTTCAGTTGGAAAGGCAGGACAATAGCTAAGGACATACATGTCTGGTTTTAGTAGCTGACATTTAATGCTCTGATAGTAATCTATCCTTAAAAAGCACTTCAAATTCTCAAGAGTGGCTGGCAAGTTTCTGTCCACTCAATGTGGTATTCTGGTAATCACCTAGTTTTGTATCTTTGGTTCAGTAGAACTGTTCTATAGTGACAGCTGATGATATAATGTAAAGTCTGTGTCTCTCTGCAATGAACCACTTGGCAAAATATGGTTCAGACTTGCTTGCTACTATCAGGAATGAAACAGCTAATGGGGGAAGCTCTCCTGGTGTGAGCACATATTCATACAGTTGTGTCCAGTTACAACTGTTGATGGAGAGATGGGAAATATTCATGTTTAAATTGTATGGCTGAGAAGCTGAGAAAGAAGAAGCTAAAAGTATTATTTAATCAACAAGCAAAAGTGTCCTTTAATGACATGAGTAATCAGGAGTACTACTAAATTGAGAATAAAAGAATGAGGTAAGACAGATTTTAATGATGTCTAACAGATATCCAAAAGAAAGGTATAAGTCAAATATGGGTCCCAGGACTCAGTGTACTTTGCAAAAGCAACCACTACCAAGCCAAAAGAACAGTGAGGTGCAATGATTCTACTTTCTTTTTGCTCTTCTTTTACACATGAAGAATTGAGACTCTGAAGAGTTGGCTGACTTGCCAAGACCATGTAGCTATTCTATGAAACAAGGCAGAGAGCAGAAGCCCTTGTAGTGGGGCTAGCATTCTTTACTTGAACCAACACTCCCTGTGGGCACCTCCACAAGTAGATACACATGAGTTTGTAAAACTCAGGGGAGATGCAGGATAGTTAACAGATCTAAGAAATTTAATATTTTAATCCAAAATTGATGTAATCAAAATGACTAATGACCACAGGAAATGTGTGTAGGTAGAGCAGCTGGAGGCTGTACCACGTGCCTTTGTTTTACAATGTCATTGTCTTCTTTGAGTTACAGCATTAAGTCTGATCTGAATCTGATCTCTTGACCACGATATCCACGCCACATGCTTGTTTTCTGGCAATGTATTAGATTGGTCCAGGGAAGAAATAAATAATTGCTATGGGAAGATGTTTTGCTGACTCAGTTTTCAGACATTTTCAATCCAGGAATGGCAAGGATAGGTTCTTTGGATAATTCCCATCTTTTGGTATATGTGATAATGTTTTAAAATGGCATGATTTAAATTCTACTCTACATTATTGGGTATCCTCAAACATTGACCACTCCCATGCATCTTGAATAACGGTAAGGTAATTTGAAAGGAAATAAATTCCTGCCTTAATTTATGTCTGCCTCACCTGGAAGCATGCTTTTGACCCCAATATCAGCTCCCCAACAGTCAAACTCTACATTCCCATGTGACAGAATGATGATACTTTTTTTTTTTTTTAAGACACATACTTGTTTATACCAGGGATCAGTGTTCAGTGAATCTGCATTTGTTTTCTGGGAAAAATGATTTCAGCGTATTATACCAAATCTGGAAACCTGATTCCTTAACTCTTGTTGATATTTCTTACAGCAACTAGGATTATCTTCAAATCAATAACTTTATGAAACATTTGCATATAATGCCTTTTAGAAATTGACCCTGAAGATCTTAGCCAGTGATATTATACTATGTAAGTTTCTGCAAATCAGTCTCAACAACTTGAATTAGAATATTGTGCTGTTGGCACCAGAGTGTGGGCCAAACAATTTGGATCAGTTCCAAGGTCAGGAAATGACATCTTTGGCTAGAGCCAGCTGTCAATGTAGATATATTATTTCATCAAAGTAGTTCATGGTAGAGCATGAAGTTAGATCATCATTTGAGAATTAAGGGGAGAATATAATAAAGGAATAGCAAAAACTATATATATATATATATATATATATATATATATATATATATAAAACCTTAAAATGTACCTTGTTTTATCTATGAGTTGGTATAATTTTATTTACAGAAAGATGCATTCTTTAACTATTTCTAGCAATGATCTGACAGTGGGGAAAATAGTCTCATGTTAACTTCCACTGGAAGAGCGCCCATATCTTCCTTCTCACTCACAGCTGCTGTACATGCCGGCAAAATCCTGCCAAGAGACCTCTGTGTTCGACTGCCATCTTAGTAGTGAGTGCAGGATCTTGTGGTGTGCATTCCTGGACTACTCACAGCAATGGCACCGAATAGGTGTTTCCTGTGGACTCCAGCCAGCTTTGCACAAGCTGTGTCTCTTCTACTATCTCTCCAATTTCTGGTCCAAATTGATATTTTAAAATAAATCCAGAAAGGGGTGAATTCCCTGAACATACATTATCATCTCATAACAGACTTTTAAGCATGCAATCTCTTTATCTATAATATACTTTTCTTACAAGCACTCTGAATAATTGCCACTATCCTGTAACTGCTAACTTAGGCATTACTCTTCTTACAGAGACTTCCTTAATGTGCCTGTTTTGTGTTTCTAGTTTATTTTATATTTTCCTGTTTTTCTTTTCTTTTCTCTTTGAATTTTGAATGTTTTGCTGATGCACAAAGGACTTAAAGGGGGCATAGGTCTGTGTTCATGAGAGAAACAGAACAAAAAGTATAAATGCAGAGAGAAATAAGAGAGGATGGCTTTGGGGATACGGCTCTTACTGTATAAAAGCAGGGATACCCCAGGAAGCCCAGCTGTATGGTGAGGACTCCATCCAGAGGCTGCCATCTACCTGTCGATTTGAGACTACAAGCCTGAGTACCTGGGAGACCAAGGTGTACATCTTAGAGTCTCAGCACCAGGAACCACAGAGGTCCACTGCTGGAGATCAGTAGAAGGTGGCACCTAGCTACAGATGAGAGGAGGAGAGAAAAGTGAGATGAAGAACGGGAGGCAGAAGGAGAGAGGGATAAAAGGGAAGGGAAGGATGCACAGGAATATGAACATGTTGAATGCGGAAGGGAGGAGTTAAGAGAGAGTGAGCATTGATTCAAATGCTAACTCTTCTAGCAATGTCCTACTGGAAAACACCCAATCAGTATTTTATCAATTATCTTGATATCCCTTTATCCAGTCAATTTTATGCCTAAAATCACCTTTTATAAAGACTTTAATATGGGGACCCACACTGTGGTCAATTTTATTCACTTAATTGTATTCATTTAATTGTATTTACTCCAAGTGCCCCTTTGTCTTCTGCCAGAAGGATCAGTAGCTTAGTCCACTGGGACTACAGCTACAGTAGACTTTGATTAGGTAAAAATAGGCAAACAGGTACCTGGGAAGACCCACATGATCAAAGGGCCAGGTAACTATTAGACCTTGTAGTTCTACATCCAGCATTCACAGCCGGTGTTGGCATCATCTGAACTCCACTGGTCCTGCTGCCCATTACACATGTCCTTGTTTCTTGGGTTCCCTCTTCTTGGAACCTAGGTTTTCCTCAGTGACTACATCATGTTCCTGGCTTCTCTTAACCCAGCATCTTCACTGCAATCTTCAAAACTTCACACACAATGCAACTCCCTAAGAAGTTGTATTCATGGAAACTACCCTTTTATACACTGCCAAGCCTCACATGCTTTTTCTGAGAACCTTCGTGGATGCCCCAATGAACCCATAACTCTTTCAGTTTCCATAGCTATAAAATACAAACTGCATGGCTAAAGCCAGTGTCTCTGAAACCACATGAAAACAGTTTTTACTACTTACATTCTGGTCTTCTGAAATTCCATCAGAAGAGCCCATTAACCTCACTTACTTAAAGAATTCAAGGCCTTCTCTAGTACACAGCTCCAAATGCTTCCTCCCTTGCAGTGACAAGGCCACAAAACCACACAACTTTATGAAAGCCATTGTCCAACGTTGGAACCAAGTTTTTGTGGTAGTTACTTTTCTCATCACTGTGACAGAATACATAACAAATGCAATATAAAAGAGGAGAGGTTTATTTAGACTCACAGTGTTGAGGGCATAATTCATAATGTTATAGAAGTCATGGTGTAGGGTATAAGGATAGCTCCATAAGAGGTAGTGGAAATATTGGCATAGCTTGTTGATGTCTTATAAGACAAAGTAGAAAATGAGGCAAGATGCAGACATCATCTTAAAATTCTCATCCTTAGGCATTCCTTTTTCTGCCAGCCATGTTCCCTGCCCCATGTCTTTGCAAGTTCTCCAAAAGGCACTGGCAGCTATGGACTAAGTATTGAAATCCATGAACCTATGGAAGGCAATTCACATTCAAATCATAATAGCATTTCTCCAGTTTTTCCTCATATTCTTCCTATAAATCTGAAACAGGATTTAACAGCTACCTTTTTGGATAAAGTAACCACAGTATTCAAACTTCTCTGGTCCCAAGTGACTATCTGCATTTAATCAAATGTTTCATCACAATGACTACATGCCTGATAAACAACTTAAGGGAAAGAAATATTTATTTTGGTCCATGGCTTTAAAGGTTTCAGTTCATTTGGGGAAAAGAACAAGACAGAGTTGAGTAATTCACATCAGAAAACCTAGTAAGGAATATAGAGAAAAAAGAGAGGGTGAGAGGAGGGAAGAGAAAGATCGGGAGAGAAGTGAGAGAGCAGAGAGAGGACGGAGAGAGTGGAGAAAAGGGGAGAGAGAGGAGAGAGAGGATGGAGAGAAAGAAGATGCTGAGAGAAAGAATGAGAGAGAATGCCTGTCTGCACTAAGGTTCTTGCCCTTTAAGTCTTTCTCTTCACTGTATCCTGTAGCCTAGGGGATGGTGCTTCTCACATTCAGGTTTTATCTCTCCCTCTTAGATAGTTCTCTCTGCAAGTATCCTTTTAGACATATCCAAAGTTGTGCTCTACTGAGATCGACTCTTCTCTATCCAATCAGCCTGACATTTATGAATAAATGTCACATAATCATCATGCAAGAATCAATATATTGGTCCCAGTCAAACCATAGTTCAAATAACAATAACTAGTCAATTGTATAATTTTGAGCAAGCTATTTCACCTGTCTGCACTTCTGGTTTCATCTGATCACACTTTCCATCCCATATTCAGTCTTGTGGAAGAACAAAGGCTTCCTTTTACCTTAAATACTATTATCTCCTCTCCCCAGTTCAGCCCAAAAGAGGAAACTCCGATAAGAAAGTAATGACAAAGCAGGGATCTCGAAATACAAGCTACAATTCTGTATATGAAACTCTTTATGACAATGTCATTGTAAGAGATTTATGTCTTCTTCTACATTCCATTTTCAATATTGTTCTGGTGTGTGTTTTGAGGTTAAAAGGTAGAATTTGGGATCACTCCCCAGCAAAGGTTCAAAAATAAAAGTCACATTGAAGCCTAATGAAAAATAACTAGTGCAGGAACTCAAAGCCAGCATCTGGACCACATGAAAAGAAGTCTCTTGACTTTTATGTAGATTGGCACCAACAATTTAGTATGCCAAGTACAGACATGGGTTGGCCTAGATCTACTAATAAAACTGTGGTTTTGCTTGTAATATCATTACCTATTGAGTCCTTAGAATTCAAGTAACAGAGAGTTGGCAGCTAGATCAAGTCTGGAGTACTGAGGTCCAGGTTTTTGTCACCAAATTTCTATCGCTGGCACTAAGCTGAGAAAAGTTACAGGGTCTAAATGAGATACCAGGAAAAGCTTTGCTAGTTTTCTTCTTTTCACACGTTTTTTTCTTCCTGAGGCTGTGGCAAGAGCTATCTATGAGAGCAAAGCTACATCTGGCATTTCCCATCAGTCTCTCATTCCCTACTGTTGCTTCTCTGTCCAACATCCCTGATCCTCTCAAGAAAGAACTGATCTCATAACTGGGTTTCTTAGTACTTTATTTCATTCTTATAACTAAGATACTTTAGCCAGCCCAGGAGTCACCACATAACTCTCACTGCTTTTGAGCCAACAATGTTTGATGATCCTTCTCTCTATCATTCTTAATTTATACTCCTTTTTCTTTCTATTTGCTTATTCATATTTTGCTTAGTTTTTTTTTTTTTTTTTTTTTTGAGATAAGCGATAAGCACTCAGTATCACTTAGGACAGCTTTCATTTTTTGCTTATCCTCCTGAGACAGCCTCCAAGAACTAGGGATAAAAATCACAAGCCACCATGACTAGTGGAGTGGATACTAAGTATCAAAGGCTTTATTTCTTCACATACCTATTCTGAAGCAGATATGATGAATGACAAGCTTCTACTAAGATGATAATCTTTAGCAGATATTATATTGCTGAGGAGAACATCTGAAGTTAAAACAGGGTTCAAAGCAAGGTGTATCTGTTCAGAATTTCAGCTGTATTCAAACGAGAACAAGAAACTTACGTAGGCCAAAGAAATAATCAGTGACTAGTTGAATAAGTAAAATGAAGAACAAATGAATGAAGGATGTTTCAGGTTGGGATGATTTAAAAGAATTCCTTAGGCTATTGGAAAATGATATTTCTGGGCTCAACTCTGCTTTAGAAACTAAAAACCTTAACCTATCTTCTGCATATCTTGATTTCCTAAGAATGCCTGTGGGAACTTTAGAAATGTAACACATACCAGGATGGTAGAGGGGAGTAAATTACTGACCTTGGGTGACACCTGGAATTTGACCTTCAGACTGAAGTATGCCTTTCTACTACAGGGTTTCAGCTTTATAGGGCTTGTGTGCATTTAGGGCTTTAAGGCAGGAATTCTCTGAGGCTTCAGACATAAATTAAAGCCATATAGTGTCAGTTTCAATAAAGGTCCCTGTTTTTTAAATTTTTTGACTTTCACTTGGAAAGACAACGCTGTGCTAGGAGGTGGCTTTTTGATCGGTCTCAACATTTTTCCGCTCATTCTGAACTCCCTTTCAAAAGAATCTCCCAGCAGAATTACATGAATACCATGCCCCCAAGGTGAATGCACTGTTTGGAACAACAAAATATTGATTTCCCATTGTGTAGCTTCCATTTAATTTAAACCAAAAAGCAAGAAGGAGAAAGGGTTAGTTGAGTGTAGTGGTATAACCCCATCCAGTGATCCTGAAAAGCTTCATGCATTGCCAGTGTTGAATTCTGTTGACAGATATTTATTTCAATCACATTTTCTCCTTACATATCTCTCCAAAGCCTGCTTCTTCTTCTGTTTTATTTTTTATTTTATTTTATTTTATTCTTTTAAAAGAAAGCCAAAGTCTTTCTTAAAGCCAGGCATTTCTAGCCTAGGGAGATTCCAAGAACTGATACAGTGAACATTAAATCCTAGCTGTTTGCCCAATTCAATCTCATTCATCATAGTTGATTTAATTCTTAGGGCTTACTTCAAAATAGCCTCTAAAGTTCCTGGCTGCTCTGTAGATGTAAGGAAAAAGCAGCTTTCTACCACCTCCAGCAATGTGTACTTTGTCTTTGTGAGCCCATGGTTGTTGCGCTGGGTCAAGAACACTCAGGCTATCTCTTGAAGAAGTGTTCCAATCACTTTGCACAGCCAGTATCTTCCCAAGTATTTCCTGTCCTCCACTCCCTTTCATTTCCAAGAGTCAAAAGCGTGTTCCTAAGACATACTCCTCTTTTACCATCATTGTCCAATTTCATTGAAAACAAACCAAACTGGCTATTGTGATTTTTTTCTTCTTAGCGACTGAAAGACTTACCTAATTCCTTTAGTTCTGAAGATACACTGAATGCTTTTCTCCAGCTTTATTATTTTATTTGTTTATTGAAAAGTATAGCCTCTGTCCTAAAATTGACTTCTTCGCTTTTTAGTCCTCCTTTGCTGATCGTTAAAATTGTATTCTTAATACAAATATAGCTCCCCCATACCAGACTGTTAAATATTCAATATGTATCATTAAATTAACTGTTTGGGAAGATTGTACGATTATATGTTACTAGTTAAAAAGTTGAGGACTAGAAAAGTTAATAAACTTAGCATATTATGGGGCCAACAAGTAGGAAGCTAACTTCTGACACTGATCTTCACTTTCAAAGCCTGCATTTTAACCTCTACATAACACTGTATGTCATCAATGGATGGCTATTTGGAGAAATAATATTCACAAATAAAGAAAAAAAACATTAAAATATCATTGCTTTTTAAAAATGTGCCAGTGGTAGGCAAGAATGGGAAAGGCTATTTGTACTTCAAACTGTAATACATTGGTATAAATACAATCCATGCCTAGGTAAGACTTAAAGCTAGGCTGCTGAGGAGTATGGGTGAATCCAGGTCGTAGGTTTGTTGAGGGTCTTTATTTCCATTCAGTTCATTTATTGTGTCTTTCTAATATATATTTATTGGTTTATTTTGCAGTACTAGAGATTGAGTGTAGTGCCTTTAGCATGTTCTTCCACTGAGCCACATCCACAGCCCAAGCAATGGTCTTTACAAGCAATAAAAAGAAGGGTGGAGTATATGTACTATTCACCTAACTGCTATGGATGTGCTGTCAGAAATGACTTGCTCCTGAGCTTGAAGGGTATGACAGCTCCTGGATTTCCCCACCTCACTTAAATAGGTTTCTTAGTGTTACATACATTCTTTTTTATGACTTTCGGCTGGCTAACATCCTTCTTGTTTTATGCCCAGTCCTTACTTGACATAAGTAACAGCATAAGAGAGAGCTCTATTTCCCTAGTAATTCACTCAAATGCACAAAAATGATTTCTATTGCTCATAAGTTGCTTGGCTTGGGTAATCTATCTATACCCTAACCCCATCCTTCTAACCCATGGGAGATAGCGTACTGCTGTTTTAATTTACTTACAGGTTGCACTGAGATCTTGCTGGCATGAGTTACACTCGCAAATCATATGGCAGGAAGGGTAAAAATAGGAAAAAGGAGTCTTGTCCACCACTAAGTATTTGTGTCTTAAAAGCTCACAATTCATTGGTGCTATGCACTAAGAACAGAGAAATTACTATTTGCAAATTAAACCCTGAGATGCTCAGATGCTAAAGCTCCATTTGCCAAGATGCTATCCAAAGGTTGATACAGAAATCCTTTATGAGTTAACCACTTATCATCTTGAAAATATACCTTCTATAACCATTTTCTGAGTTTCTCTCAGTCTTCTACATTATTTGCTTCAGAGCACAGCTCATTCCCTCCTGGTTACTCTGCTCCAGGATGTTCTAAAATATCTTGTGGTTCTTTGTGATTCTTTACCATTGGATACCTTTGCTTATGCCAATCATATTTTTCAACATAATAATTTTATTGATTCTTTGGGAATTTCACATCATGCACCAAGATCACACTTACTTCCCAGACTATATGAGTTGTATCTTTAATGGGGTGATAAATTTCCAGAAACCATTCACTGGATAACCAGACAAGTACTTCCAAAAATGTCTAAGACATGAGACATAAGTGCAAATGGTTTTGTGTGAATAGTCTATTCAAAATACTTTTTTTTCTATTATCTAAGAGTTTACGTAGAAAACTATTAAAATGTAACCATGATTGAGAGAGAAACACAGGCCAAAACAGAAAAATCCCATATGTATGTATTATTGACAGTTTTTTCTAGTGTACTTTGCTTTCCTTTCCTTCCTCTGTTCATCTATTTTTTTAAATAAGGAAGAGATAGCCTTGAAAAATACTCTTAAGATCAATTCCTTAAGTAGCCACGGAGCTCTTAAGAGTTCAGAAGGCCGTGGGTTGCAGATGTCTTTTCAATGGTGAAATGTGTGTCCCTTTGTCAGCATAGGAGGTAGGAAATGGAATCAGGTATCATAGTTAGGGTAGAGCAGACATTCGATCATGCTGTTCATACCGCAGTCTTTAAACGATTTGATCATTTACAAAGGTGCTGCTCTGAGAAGCAAGCAACTGTTGTTAAGCAACATGACTGTGTTCATGCTTTCTATAAACTCTAAACATTTATTTGTATGGACATGATACATACACATAAACAGATAGGGAAAGACACATACCCCTACATATTTTGTATGTATGTAGCACACAAATAGTGGCAAATATTTTAATGATACCTACCTAGACAGCTTTCAATTCAGGATATAGTAAAGATAAATGAGAAGGCTCTGGCATTTATTTAGCTTCTATAATGTGCCAAGGATTTAACACATATTTTTGAAAGCTGCTACGTAGCAACAAATGACACCATTTGGACACAAATGGTCTTGTTTCCAAATCTATGAGCCGTCTATATTGAAGGGAAAAAATCAGACACAAGCCAAACTTGTAATTGTAACAGTGCAAGGACTGAGAAGAAAGGTTACTGCACTATATTCATGAGTTAAAGTTTAAGGAATTTGCCCAAACATGTAATGTTATACCAAATGGCAGGTATTGCTCTATGCCTCTCTCAGACTGTGCCGGTTGGGGTGTCACTGACCTCCATTGTGAAATAACTGAGGATGCAGTATCATTTATGGGGACATTTGCACAGCTATCAGTATCACCCTGAGTCAAAGAGGACTGTGCTCTAGTTCTCTGTATTTCTGGGATCACAAGTATAATCATATTTGAAATATCTTTTAATTCAAACCCGAAGTACGTGTGGTACATGAAGTACACTGAAATAATAGTCTAGTAAGTAATTCTCATCCAGTTAGTAAAGAAAAGTTGGCTTTGAGTACAAAAGACACACTGGACGTTTTTGTGGCCTCACAGAGTTTATAGCAGACCAGGAAATTAAAGGACATGAGGTTTCCCATGATGCCACAGCATCTTGGAAGGCATTAGACTGACAGCCAAGGAATTCTTCTTTACTTCCTCTAGAAGCTGAATCACATACAAGAGAGAAGCTTGTCAAGGTAGCCAACTTATTTGGACCAAGAGGTGTGAATTTCTCTGATAGGCTATGGTGGGTGAGCTACTGCCAGTTTGAGAATGTAAAGGCACCATGGGCATCAGGACAGTCAGGACTGGTCTCCAGCCATATGCAGGCTTGTAAAGAAAACTCCAGGTCTTACAAAATCCCACTGCTGTTTAATGGATTGACAGGAAGCAATAGGCATTCTGGACTGGTGAAGAAAATTCTAAAAGGAAGAATAAATTGGATGGGGCCACAGGACTTGGTGAGAACAGAGAAGCCACCTTTACTTTGTGCTCTGAGTTTGTAGCTTTGAGGGCTGAGCTGCAGGAAGGGAGTCTCTCTGTGTTTATAATTAAATGAGCATTCTTCCATAGCTCATTTCTCAGCTTATTGAAATTAGAATTGGAAAAGAAGGATGAGTATCTAGGGCTGTTAGTAATGTGATACAGAACTTTTCACCTCCAGGTCAGTGGTAAGTGAAACACATTTACATATTTTTTAGTGAATCTCTTGCTCTTGAAGGGAGCCTAGCTTTAATCCTTGGCATAAGAGTACTCTGGTGCCCACAGGCATTCAGACATTGATCAGGAAGGAGAAGAAAGTTCGAATTTCAACTGACTTTAGTGTTTAGCTTCCCTTACAAGATATCCTTAAATTGTTTTAATTAATCCTAATTATGATTCTATATTTAAAGGGTGTTATCTCTCAGATGACAAATTGGATATGGACCAATAAGTTGGGCTTATTTTAATTTGGAATATGAGCTATCTAGTCGCTTAAAAATAATTATCCATATCAGAAAAAAATCAAGAAATTGACTATAACACTCCCTTTGTACTAAGGGAGGTAGATGATAGAAATTATATTACAAATTTTAGTGATAGGAATATGGCTTTTCCAATTAGAAAACAACGATGCTAGTTACATTGATCTCAGCATCAAGGAAATTGTAAGTTATTGTTTCTGGATGCCACTTAACATCCTAGAAATGACCATAGTGCATTCAACTCTGTCCAGTTCTCCAGCCTTTAAGGCAACACATCCATAGTAACAAATAAGCATAATTATCCACTCTTAAAGGTAGAACAAAAATCCAATTTAACTTCCTTTAACCTAAGCTTATATCAAGCAATATAATAAAAATAGTTCTATCATTGTTGGTGGCATATATATTGTAACAGGTATAATAATAGAAGATGAACACATACAATGAGCAAAATGCCATACCCATGTCTTCACCTCAAGTACTCTGAATAAAGGCTGTAGGGAATGAATGACAGGTACAGTCCTTATTAGGGACATGAACCCAGGGAGTTCAGTGAGAGGCAGATGAGGTTAATCCTGGAAGGAAAGGAAGGGTGACTACAATCATAAGTCATTGGGCCAACCTTCTAAGGGGATGTAAGGAATGTCTCAGAATTGTTTCACTTGGAAGGCAAGGGGTGCTTTTGTCCACTGACCTACTTCCCAGTATCCAAGTGTGACATCATAAACAGGAATGTCATCTCATTCCTAAATTATGTACATGTGAGCCCAAAAGTTCTGTGTATATGTATAGTCGAAAAGCTCAATGTTAGGATTGCCTGTGGAGCTTCAGCAGGACAGTCAGATTCCCCTGGGCAAGGCTGATCAGAACCTATGCGGGACTACACTGCACAGCAGAGACCACAGGAAGGGTAGACATGGAGGAAGAATGAAGCTGGAGGCCCTAAAGGAGGAGGGCTCTGGTAAATCTTTCCTGACCATCTTTCCAGGGAGTTACTCTGTGGGGATATAAAGGTAAGAAAAACAAAATAATTGAAGGGAAATTTTAAAGATGAAGCCATGGCCATTAATAATATTAAAATAAGCATGTATAGCATACAGTCCATAGTCTTCCATACTTGAAAAATAAAAGCACTACTGCACAAGGTGACCATTGTCCAGTGTTTTCTTATTTCTACACATGCTTATGAATCCAATGATACCATGAAGCATAACGTATTTTAAATATAACTCAAGGATTGCTGAGATGGGTATAATTCTTTTCATACTACTGAAACCTGGAAAAATAAAGGAACATTATACTATCTTGGCTCATATCACAATGTCAGATAGGAATTTTTTTAACTTCATTTTTAATTTGTCAAGTCATTTTAAGCTTCACTATATTATAGCAGGGCAGTGATTTTGGGTGTTCTATTAAAACTAACTTGAAAATTTTTAAGAGTTATTTGATGTTTAGCTGTTTCTAGACACATTACTGACCCTGAACGCGTGGTCTGTATAAGCTAAGGAATCCCTGAGGCTCCATAGCTTAGCGATCAGAACCTCCACAAGAGAACAGCAGGTTCAGGCAAGTCACTGTGCTGAAACACCACTTGGGGCCAGATTTTAATAGCTGACAGCTCATAATGGATTGACAAAAGCAAAACATCATTAACTTGAATCTACAAAGTCGACATTTCCATATGCAAATAGGAGCTAGCGCATATGTGCTGTGTACAAGTCTCATTGCTTGTTTAGTTGTCTGTATGTCCTTTCGTTTGCTTGCCTTTGTCTATAAGTTCCCAGTGGACAGAAAACACGTCTGGAAGCCCACTTTGCAAAACAACAACAGGTGCACAGACTGAGGCCTGACTAAATACTTTTCGATGTTAATGATGGTTATATTGTTGATTTTTCTTTCACACAAAGCAGTGTCAGCACACAGGAGTAAAAGGATTGTCATGAGCAATATGTTTGAGCAGTGAGACATAAAGGTTACCGCGTGTTTATGTAACCGGGAAAGACTGAGCTGACCCTGAGAGTGGAGTTTCTAGAAAAAGCTTTCAACATCTTAGCTCAGGTCCATAAAATCGATTCTTACAGATGACTTTGCCTACATTGTAAATTAGATAATGCTTTCTTATTTATTCAGAAAGATGGAGCTATGTAATTTCATTTGCTAATGCAAAGACTTGATACACTTGTAATACATACACATCTAATTCTGCATGTACACGTTCACACACACACACAAACACACACACACACACACATCACATTTTGGCTGTGATAAAATTGTTTAGTATTTCCAGTTTGTAGGTGCTTCTTGAGAAATGGTCCCTACCTTACAGATTAGTGCAGATCAGATTAAATATGATCAACCAGATCAACACATTTAAGGCATAACTTATCTATTAAAATATATGTTTGGCAGGATTAAGTGACTTCAGGAAATAGTCCACTATAAGATTTCCTTTGTGAAAAAAGAACATTGAATTCA
The DNA here is from genome assembly GCA_019843965.1 of Rhynchomys soricoides. Classification (NCBI taxonomy): domain Eukaryota; kingdom Metazoa; phylum Chordata; class Mammalia; order Rodentia; family Muridae; genus Rhynchomys; species Rhynchomys soricoides. The sequence continues at coordinate 11,995,776 of JADRCH010000011.1, forward strand.
GTGTGTCTGTGAGAGCACACAGATCTTCTGGTGGGAACTTTGACTCTCGCCTTTCTGTTTCCTGGGCTCCATCCTGTTTAGCTTGTCTCTCTAGTGTGTTGTGTGTACAAATGTTGTGTGTTAAGATCAAGGGGTGGGCACCTGGTTCATGTCTCAGAGTCCCATCACTTGCTCTCATAAAGATTTTGCTCTGGGCATTGCAGCTGGGATTCTCTCCATTCTTGACGCAATGGCTGAACAGTTACACAGCAAAGAGTAATGAAGGCTGCACGCTCTCCAACACCCCCACCCAACCCCCCCACCAACCTTGCTTCCGATCTACCTCTCATCCTCCTGTTACCGAAGGGGAAACACATGTTTCTCAAACTTGATTTTTTTGCTGATGAAAATTTTGTTCGATTTCACAGCTTGACTTCAGAATTTTCCCAAGTGATGGTAAATTCCATTCTCTTGCCAAACAAGGAAATAATCTATGAGCCTGTTTGGGAGGAAAACCTCCAGGTTCCCCTCAAGACTTAGTACCCGATAAATATAATGAAAAAAATTTTTGGCATGTCAGCCTCTGCTAGTCAAGACTACCTTGCTTAATGATTGCAAATTCAGGAAAAAAATTATTTAATACGGGTTGAGGGAACATTAAGTTACTAAAATGTCCTCCCAAGTGCAGATATTTACAGCAATAGTAGTTTTTGAAACTGGAACAGCAAAGCTAGAAGCGAAGCCTGTGAGTGACTTAGAGTCTTCGTATAGTACTTGTAGAATTACAGCTAGGTGGAGAGCGCAGGGTTAGAGTCTCCCTTGCACTCATCCATACAATGCTTTCATTGGGAAGGTTTGTTTCAGTAGCCCATCTCCCTTTGTGAAAATGTTTATTTTCTTGTTAGTTATCTGTACGACTGTAAGCCTAAATTCCCTTTCTTCCCCTAGCTCATCGAAGTCCAGATTAAAAACCCTTTCGACAGGTCACTTTCATGAAAGGTGTCATAAAAATAAATGACTTGTAACTGGTAGGGGAGGCACATACTGATTTCCCAGCAACACCAGAGTGAGTCTTCCTGTTCTCTGGGGTTTTATCTTTGTGGTTAGTTCCAGCCAAGCAACCCTAGGACCTAACCAGCCCAGCCACCTTACCTGGGGTTTAAGGGCTGGTATCAGAAAATAACAAAAAGAGGTTAAGACCTTTCTGCTCTGGGGAAGGTTTTAGATGTAAACTGGTTTGTTTATTTAATCCCCAGACAAACCTACAGACAGGCTCATCAGAATGATAGGAACATCTTCCTTTGTATGAGTAAGACTGTGAGAAATTGTTTTTCTGAGTGTTTTATAGTCAAACCCCTCCAAGGGCCTGGAAGAGCTCTCCAACCAGGGCACAAATATTCAATGAGAGCCTGTTTGTTTTACGGTTATTTTTATCCCACAATAAACAGCTTAAATTTGCAGACTATACTTTTTGACTATAAAGTGGGTTATTTCTCAAGATGCTGGAACCTTCCCATAACAGATGGAATAAATAGAAGAAAGTGCTGAGAATACACCACTGAAATTCTGATTTATTCAATCATTAACAAAAAGAAGTACAATTTCAATGGTAATAGAAGGAAAACCCAACTGTTTCTGCTTGCCTTCTGAAAACGTGTTTGCTGTGGAGAATGCTGCTCTCAGGCAAACACCTATTTAAACCTCAGCAATGTATAATCTTAACTTCAGGCAGCACGGTTGCATAAGGTCAGTGATTTGTAAAACCTCTGCAATGGGGGATGAAATATTAACATCCACTAGTATAAGCAGCATTAGCAGCCCAAACCATCACGCATGGGACGGGAGGTCCAGCAGCCCCAGGAAAGGTGCTAAACCCTTTCCAGGATCTTTCATTGCTTCCCAGGGCACCTACTTTGAAGCAATTCCAAGTACATAGTCCTGCATAAGCTTGGAAGGCTTGGCACCAAGCAGGCAGTGGTCAGTCTGGTGTGTCTTAAACCACAATTAGGAAGGACAGGGAGAGAAACTCTAAATAAATAAATAAATAAACAAACAAACAAACAGACAGACAGACATAACAAACTAAAGAGGATGAAGCGAAAGGATTGGTGGGAACAGGTCACAGCAAGGCTGGACGTAATCAGAATGTATTCACTGCATATAAGAAAATGCCATGTGTGATTCACTGTTAAGTGTTATTAATATATGTTAATGACTTTTTACAAAGATATTTAAGGTCAACAATGCTTTAAAAATATCAAAAGGCTGCCTCCATGTTGAAAACCATACTTAACGCTTCGAATTAGCTGTTTGAATACAATATAAATTAATACTGCTACATTAAAAAAAAGAGGGGGGGGGCAGGAAACCTAAAATAAAAGGCTGACCCAATACATGGGTGCGTACAAAGTCTGTGAGAATTCATACATGCCTATTTACATCCAAGTGCAGAATGTCTCTAAAGTGAAATATTCACCTGTTTTGCTTGCATGTCACATGAAACCCGTAGGATATAAAGATTTCAGCACACATGTGTTTTGACTGTTCATAGAACTCACATCCTGAGTTGGGTTGACTAACAAAATTGGGGCCTGGGGCATGGCTCTGTGACTAATTCATGATGTGACCTTGGCTAACTCAATTTTTTAACCTCCCAAGGTCCCTTGTTTTCATTTGGAACTTGGAAATTGGACTTCTAAAGGGTTTGTAAAGAAGCCCCTCCAGCTCTAACTGTCTGCAATTTTAAGATCTTGCTTCCGTTTGTGTTCAGTTGAATACTTTTTTCTTTTAAATAAAATAAGTCCACATAGAATTGTATTTATTGTATTCAACCATGTCTATCAAGCTAATGAGAAATCATGATAGTAAGCCTTCTGCTTTATCCTTTATTACCTTTGTTTACATTGTATTAAAAGTGCCCTAACAGCAAGTTGACAGTTTTTATCCACTCACCCTAGATTGAAAATTCAGTGAAACCATTTGGAGACAGGAGTGTCTCTAGGTCACAGTCTTACAACATTGCCCAGCCTACTCTGAGATGCCTGCCTTCCAGTGACTCCCATGCTCTTGCTGCTGAGGAGCTGGGCCATTAAATCATGGGTATAAATTTCCTACAAAATGGTTTATATATGTAGATATATGTACAGATACAGACACAGATATAGCTAGATAGAAATAGGAGATTCACCTATATCACACTTATTGACTGCTTCCTTTATCTCTTCCTGGGTTCAGTCTTTAATAATGGGTGGTTCCCAAAGTATTCTTCCTAAGAATTTTAACAAGGCTACACACACACACACACACACACACACGCACACACACACACACACGCACACACACATGGAGAGAGCGAGACAGAGACAGACACAGAGACAGAGACTCTGGATAATTATCTTAAATCTACCTGTTCTGAACTCTCTTGTCATAATACCAATGGACTACTACATCTTGAGCTCGAGCCAGGGATTTTTTGATAATTTTTGAGATTATAATGCAATCACATTATCTCTCCTCTCATTATTCCCCCTAACTCTCCCAATAAATCCCCTCTGCTTTGTTCTCTCTCAAACCCATGGCCTCTTTTTAAAACTAATGCTCTATCTATCTATCTGTCTCTCTATCTCTCTGTCTATTTATTTACCATGATATATATATATATATATGAATTAAACCTGATGAGACTGTAGAATATTATTTCTGTGTTTTCAGTGCCGATCATCTGGTATTAGATAACCAATCGATGTTTTCTTCCCTGGGGATGAAAACCATGCTGTCCATTTCCTGAATAGCTGCAACCGTTTAACCCTCTCTGTTTCTCTGTGTACATGCAGTATCACTCCCATCTCTCATTGCAGGTGTGTGTTTCCTTTGGGTTTGTTTACCATGGCATTCCATGATTGTAAAAAGGCCTAATATGAATAAACCAATGCCTGAAATGAAGTGGAACCTTGATTTATTTGGGTAGGACCGTTTTCCAGGCCTGTAAATCATATTTTGGTATCAATTTACCTTTGCATTCTTTCTGAGACACCGGCACCAAGGCTGACGAATGAGAATCAAATGAAGTGTGCTAAGTGCCTCTGCTGGAGGGCTTCATCTCCCTACCTGGCAGGCTGTGATTTATCTCTGCAATACATCACCCAACTTACTTTTCTTTACTTCTCTTATTTAGAGTTGTCACACATAATATCAATTGGCCATTGACCATGAACTCTAAACAGTAGTAAATTAATGAAACAAGCTCCATCTACAGAACTCGTCTGCCCCTAATTTGATTATAGCCATCTTGGTTGGGCCAAACCATTTATAGATGAACATTATTTATTAGACAAACAGCTTCATGGGTTCTCCACAATTGTGATGCATAGTATCTTGAGTGATAGTAATGAAATACTTAAAGCTGATTCTTTCATAACTCAATCACTAAGAATATTTTGTGCTCATGGAATCTACATCTCTGTCATGCTGTGACTTGTGGATAACTCCCCTATTGGGAGCAGCAGCACACTGGTGGAAAGTGCCATTCTTCCTTCTTATTCTGGGGAAAGAGTAAACATGGGGGAGGGGTACCCACATCACTTAGTGCTGGAATTTCTTGGGTACAGGGGTAAAGTTGTCTTTTGACACACAGGTGACTGTCCCAGCTCTGCTGTATGCATCTTGACCTTTATCCTTCTGCATCTCAGCCACCTGATGTGGGTACTGACCTCCAGCAGAAGAACTTATTTCTAAGTTATGTATTATAAAGAATAAAATATCCATTAAATTAATCAAATTAGAAGGGAAGGAAAGAATGGATGGATGGTTGGATGGATGGGTAGGTAGGTGGGTAGATAAATTACGAAGATTTGCTGTCCACTTATGTGTTCACCTCTCTTGGGTTTTTTATTTGTTTGTTTGTTTGTTTGTTTGAGACAGGGTTTCTCTGTGTAGCCCTGGCTGTCCTGGAACTCACTCTGTAGACCAGGCTGGCCTCGAACTCAGAAATCCACCTGCCTCTGCCTCCCAAGTGCTGGGATTAAAGGCGTGTGCCACCACTGCCCGGCTTCACCTCCCACTGCCCGGCTTCACCTCTCTTGTTATTTGGTGACATTTATTTTTTGCTCCATTATATGAAAATATTGTAACACTGAGTTTGAGAAGAAAGGAGCTAGAAATTAGCAAATAGCATATACCCAGACTTGTGTATCTCAGTATATATCATGTTAATACCTAGGTCAAAAATGCTTGCAAATAACAAGAAATCTAGACTGTTATCTGATATCCAGAATGTTTGGATGAGGTTCTGAATGCACCCAAGAAAAGAAAGTGTTTTCATTTAATTTCACTTATGCACTTATGTGTTGATACATCAGCTCTCTTTTCTATGTTCCAGCATCTTTGGTTGACAGACTAAGGACCCCAATATTTTGAGAAATGCTACTCTAATATACTTATAAAATCACCCTCCATGCCTAACTCTTTCAGAGATTATTAACAGGAATATGTGTACCAGGTAGCAGGATGAACACACACACACACACACACACACACACACACACACAATTGCTAAGTTTATCATCAGAGGAATTCTTCCTAGAGTCTTTAGAATACAATAATTGGAGAGTGATAGGGAAGAGTCTACAAAAGATTACATCCAGATGATTATACTTCCATAGGTGAAGAGATTTCTGTGCTTCTGAATATACTAGCATATTGTCTCATAAAATCTTCTGATATATTTAATTGAATAATTTAACACTAAATTTACTATCTACTGTAGACCAAATCCAATTAATAAGGACCTTATTACTCTATGTATTAGCAACAATTTATCAATTCAGTTTTACTATCAGTAAGTTAAGGCTACATCAAAATATACAGTTGATTATATTTCTTGAGACAGGTGTTTACTATGAAACCTAGGATCACCTGGTCTTTAATATATAAAATGCATAATACTCATCCTGCTTCAACCTTCTGAGTATTTGGATTTCAGATGTTCATGACACATTTGACTCAAGCTGTAACTTTCTCTGGTGTTCTCTATATACTAAACCAACTTGGTCATTCATGTAATTCTGTATATCATACATCAACCAATTATTGATTTCTGATAGTCTGCTATTTCAGTATAGGTACATTGAAAGCTGAATAATTTTATGAACTCCACTATTTAACTCAAGAAATAGAAATGCAACCAAACACTTGAAATTATATGCCTACCAGGCTTTGAATAAACATTGCCTAAGTTGTCGAGGAACAGAGAAGTCCAGGAAAGCATACAGTGGGACAGTGGATTAATATCAGCCAATTCTTCACATGAGAAGTCATTTTTAGGATATGTTTTGAAAGGTAGGTCAAAAGAGCACAGTGATATTTCAGGATGTAAATATTTGTAAGTTATGTTAAAGCATGCAAATAATTTTTTTTTTTCATACAAGCAGAAGAGGTAAGCAGGAACCCTAAGGTTTGTAGGAATCGGTTGGAAAGCAGCAAAAATAGATGTTCAGTTTGGCTTACTGGGAACCTTCAACAATTTGTTGAGCAGGTTGGACTTGATCCAAAGTTTTGAGAGATCACCATAAATTAAGGAAAATTACATTTGTATGTTAGCGTGGTCAAGTTAGTAAGAGAAAACAGTGCAAAGGAGACCGCAGCAGCAAGCTCCCCATTGGCTTTCCTGACTCTGTGGTGCTCTGTGCTAATTCTACTGCTGCTAGGTGCTGTAATCAGATTTTACTGCACAGTTAAAAAACATTTCCCCAATATCTTTGACCTGTTACATCAACAGGAAACCCTTCTGCACGACTTTAATCCACTCTATTATTTACTTAAGCATCTGTTATCCCAATATGCATAATAGATATTTTAATAAAGCTACTCAAGCAAAAGGTTTCCTAGCAATTCCTCACAGAGTGATATGCGGAACAAATGTTAGGGAGAATAAAGGCATAGAGTGCAGTGAACAGAATGTCTTGGCTAAGTTCAGTTGGGAAGCCTTGGTATTATCCACTCTCAGGTATACCTTCATGTCAGCCTTCTGAGAGCAGCAATGATGTCTCCAGCACACACATGTATCTCAGGTTTCACCAGATCTTGTTCTGGCCAGACATTCTGCTTACCTCTACTCAGAGGGTATTCACAGAAGCCCCATGCACTCCTCAGGACATGCAAACCTTCCTCAGCATGCAAACCTTCAATGCGTACACACATGAATCCTTTTCATTTTAACCCCGGTTCAAACTATTCCACACCAGTATTTCTAGTTATTGAAGAATCACACCTTCAATTATGTTTGCCATTTCTATTGTGTGTAGAATAATTCTAAGCATTCTACAAATCTACTGCAGACTTTACCTGACTTCTAGCTTCTCAACACAAGAAAAAGAGACAGTTATGTTAATAAATTGAAAAATAAAACAATGTATAATTTTGGGATTAAATGTGTAGAGCATTTTTGTTAGTGATCATTTTTAAAATTAATCACCTCACATGATGGTATATTCCTATAATCCTGGCAGTTGAGAACATGGAGCAGGTCAGTCACTGAAAGAGGTTAGCCTGGGTTACATAGTGAGTCTTAAGCCAGCCTAGGAAATCTGTATTGAAACTGCTTGAGAAAAAAAGAGAAAAATAACTGAACCGTTGAAATTTTGATTAAGACAAATATTGAAGTAAATACAAATATAACTGGCCAAGTTTTAGTATTGGCAGATATAACAGCATTAAAGTTGTTACCCTTGAGTCTTCATACAGAAATAATATTTTATATCTTATAATTTTACAGGGAAATATTATAAAAAAATTAAATGTCTATTTTTATGATTTCAGATAGTAAATTTCAGTGATTACTTCTGCCATTAATTAACATGTTTTAAGATGAGATGCCTATGCGGCAGTGGATGGCCCTATACCCAGACAGCATTAGATGTACTTGGTGGGTTTTGTAAAGAAATAAGAACACGGGGATGGGGGGAGGGTAGAGTACAGTGCTGGAATCTAAAGGTAAGGAATGGGATTGAATTGATCAAACGTATTATAAGCATGTATGAAATTATCAAACAATAAAAACGTTATACAAAAGAGAGTGACTCAGCATAATGAACATTTCGTTCTAAAGAAAATCAAGTGGAGAAAACCTGTCAAGGTGAAGCAATTGCTGAGAATTTCTGTAGCACCCCCACCAACTTATGCTCAGGTGACCTTGCCAAGTGAGTGGCTTCCCTGTGCAAAGTAACAATCAATCTGGTTTAAGACTGGTTCCTTGCAGATCTGGCATTCCACCTTCCCCAGAATAAGATAATGTCAGTTGCAATTCATGTTGTTTTGTAAACAGAACTGCTCCTTCACCTCAGGCACTGCTAGCATGTATTGCAAAATTTGACAGATTCAACACAAATCGATGTATATGTAAGCATTATCAGAACTTAAATGCACGGCTGCTGTTAGCCACTCTGCCTCAGTTTGCCTGAACATCAGGCAGGAAATTGCTTGAAATTAGGACTTGGTTCTGATGTCTGAAGCCAAGGTGTGAGCAGGGGTCATTCCCTCTCAGGGCTGAGAGAAGGATTTGTTTGACAATGTTCTCTTTGGTTTGTGGATAGCCATCTGCTTGTTGGCACACTACACTCCCTGTATGACAGTCTGCCCTCCAATTTCCTCTCTTTACATGGGCACTAGACATACCAGATTAGGGCAAATCCTATTGACCTCATCTTAAACTGATTACTACTGTAAAGACTCTCCTTCCAAATAAGGTCACATTTATAAGCACAGAGGTTGGACTTCAACAGATGGATGAAGGAGAAGATTGATTCAGTACATAGTACATACTTTCTCATTTTTATTGACTCATGCCTTAAATTTTTACTTATTTTCTGTATATGCATTATAAGTGATATAAATTTATATTAGTAACAAATTATTGCTCATTATTCAAACCTAGATGGATGTAAGAAGTAAGAGAAATACTCATAACTTAAGCCTTATTATTAGCTATTTTAATTTTGACAATCAATAGTTTCTACAACATAATATAACGTGTGAATTATGGAATGCCTACACATCTTGCATGAGCCAGAACTGATGACACTGACTGCTACTTCATCCATAGGCAGCGAAAAGCATTGTTGGCCTGTTGTGTGAGATGGTGGTAAGCGTTCAGACCTCCAAAGTATGTGGTTAATTTCTAGGAAAGATCTGATATCTCAGAAAAAAATCTGCCTCACTCTAATGTGCAAATATTCCAGATGGTAATGGAATATGAAACCAATTATCAGCTAAAAAGCACTGTGTCAACTATAATCTTGCTAGTTTTCTTCCATTCAATGACTCTGTAAAGTTGACCAACACATTCCCTGTCTGTCACTACCATGGGCATCTTAGCACATTTTCTGATGCTATAACCAGAGACCAAAAACTAAATAAATTATTTAAAAATTGAAGTTTACAGGCTGGATTTTGAGGCTCACATCTATAATCCAAGCTGCTGGGGAGGATGATGCAGGAAGATATTGAATTCAAAGTTGGCATCGCCAACTAGGAAGTTCTAGATCAACTTGGGCTACATAGCAAGATCCTGTCTCAAAAAACAAATAAAAATGCTTATTAGCTACCATTCTGAAATTTCTTTACCTAGGAACCATACCAGGTCAGAGCCTTCTTCCTGCCTCACAACATGGCAGAGAGCCAGAGGATACCAGTTACAAGGAAAGAAAAGTTACTGGATAAATGCGTGAGGCTACCTCCCCAAATAAGAAGGCTCCTTGTATTATAGATGTGGTTATCCACTCATGATAGTGGAACATGCACGACTTGACAGCATTCAAAGGTCTTACTTCTTCTCATGATCAATGCTCCACATTGCCATTAAATTTCAGCATGAACATAGGTGGAGACAGTCTGATCGTAGAAGCAATAAAGCATAACATGCACATGATTCTGGCTTTCCACATTATGTCCAATGAGCCATTATCTTTTTTCCTAAATTGCTGATTCATGGTCTTGACTTGATACATACCTTAATTTCTTTATTCAATAACAATGAAAGAATTCTATGCACCGATCATTGTTGAAAGTTATTTGAAGTAATTTAATAAAGGAATGATATTCATGTCCTGGCATGGTTAATCTTGAAATATAAGGAAATGTTATGTTGGGTTTCTATAAACAGTCACTTACACAACACACAGAGTATTTCAAAGAGAGCACTGGCCTCGTGACAGCGCCTCTTGGAATGACAGTGCCTCTTGGAGACCTTTGCATAATGTTTAATCCCTCTTGCTCACCACCTGAAAACCTTGTGGCTTTCAAGGATCTCTTTTATTCTCTCCCCACATTATTGCATTCTGATTCCTTTGCCTTAAGACAGCCACTCTCATGGTTCTTCTAAAGTGCTGGTAGTCATCGACCTGTCTTAAGTTTACCAGTCTATCTTCCCCTCTTCTCTCTTCCAAGTAGAGAAACAAAGACACCCTAGTCTCCCACCAGACACATCACCTCAGGGATGTTCCTTTAATGCCAAACTAAGCACAAGACCTCTGCAGCATGTCCATTGCCTAATTTATACGAGCTGTAAATAATTATGTGTATATGTCTCTCAAGGTATTGAACTCTATTAGAATGGAGATTACATAGGATTACTGCTCTCACCTTCAGTCTAGTATAGTCCTGGATAAGTAGAAAGAACTCAATAAATAAGTTTGAAACATGAATTAGAAAAGAGAATACTATACTGTTGATGAAGCCTAAATTAAAACACAGTGAGTTTGCAGTAGATACCAGTTTAAGTGGTAGTATTCTGGATGATTGCTACAAAACTTCAGAGATAATTCCCAGGCTATAATACCATTCCTGATCATTCATTGCAAGCTAATCCTATAAAGTACTTCTGGGAATCAGAATACCTTGGTCAAAAAAGCCTGTCTGTATACATTCTACATCTGAGAGATTCATAATGTTTTTGGAGCTCCTGTTAAGAGTTCCAGGAAGTCTTCCAATAAAGAATAGGTTTACCCAGTCTCTGTATCCCCAGAAGAGCTAACAGCACTAAGAATTGCTTTTGGGGAAAGGCTGTTTTACTATGTGATGACCCGTGTCCCCATTCTTATTTGTTAAAGTCATTTACATGGAAAATTCCATTCTGCACTGGTCCTTGTCTCAAAAGAAAACCTGGGGACCTTACCTTTTGTTGTTTTATAAATTTACTGATCTAATATGCTTTCCTGTGTCTGTAATAAACACCATGATCAAAATTAACTCGGAGAGAAAAAGGTTTCTTTCAACTTACAAGTTAAATAGCCCATCATGGAGATAAACCAGTGCAGGAGCTGAAGGCAGTGCTAAAGGCAGGAATTGAAATAGAAACAGTGTTAGAACACTGTTTACTGGCTTGTTTGGCTATTTGGCATAGTCCAGATCCATTACCTAGGGATGGCACTGCCCACATAGACTGGGCTTTCTTACATCAATTAGCAATTAAGAAAATGAGTCACAGTCATAGCCGAAGGTTAATCTGATCAAGGCAATTTTTGAGATTTGCTCTTCCCAAGTGACTCTAGGTTTAAGTCATGTTGACAGCTGAAGCCAAATATGACACTGAAAATTGGTATATATAATTAAGCATCTTAATAAAAATCTCTTGATATTCTAAAAGCTGTATATAACTTTGGAATTTTAATACTTGTGGACTGCTAATGCTATAAATGGCTAATTTCTATCTAGAATCACTTTAGCCTAACAGATTATAAACCATAAGGTTCCAAACACTGAGCTTTGTACTTGTTTACTTAGTTACATATTATAGAAATGTGGAGTGTGTTCCCATGTTATTCATTTTTGTAACATGCAGTAAAATAAAAACTTCAAAGAAGGAAGTGAAATCGATTTAAAAAGAGGCCCAGACCTCTTCTCTCTTCCTAGGTTATAAGCATGCACTTCCCCTTAGAAATAATTATTCTGACTCTTCCAGGCTTAAAGAAAGACTGGATAATGTCTTAAGAACAAGTACAGAAGCATTCAGGGCTTTCTGTTTTCCTTCAAACAATTTAGCTCCTGTGTCTGAGGTGTGCTCAGGGTTAAGGAGGGAAGATCAAGTGTGAGTTTGTAGAAAAGATGCCAAAAGTCTTTGTTTCAGAAATGAGAAATTATGAAAGTTTTTGTCAGGAAGATGCTAGTTTATCCTGACTGCTTTAGCCTGGATCCTCAGAGGGCATGGTGGCAAAGAATGTGTTTCTCTAGAGGACCAAGCTACCAAGGCTATTAAGTAACTTAATATGTGAATATATCATGGATTTGAAAAATACAACTTGTGATGGATCAGTGTTAGGTGTTTTCTTACTATGTTCAATTAAGGGACAATCCTAGAAATTAGTTTAATACTGAGAAGGCTAATAGCATTGCCTGTGCTAAGTGCAACTGTTAAAAGTTTGCGTGTAGTACATGTTGATTTTCTGCCTTGCAAAGACGACACTCATTTCAGAGGGTTCGCCTTGTATTCACAGAGCTTGGAGCATGGAAACTGCTTAAATATGAAAATTATTTATCGCTCAGTGAAAGAAATTGCCAGCAACTCAGTGAGCAGCTGTAAAGAAAGGGGGCTACCCAGGCCTTATCAGAAAAGAGAGATGAGATTAATTTACATAGTAAGCAAATTAAAGACTATATGATTTTAGTCATGGTACTTCATCTCTCGTAAGAAGAGGACGTATCGATATTATTTCTATATTATCTAATTAGCTATTTTATCTCAAATTTCACCTCAAATTAAAATACTCAGACCAGTAACAATACACTTAATACTAAACACGTGGCATTTCTTTAAAATATTCTTCTTATTATTTATTTGTGTGTGTGTCTGTATTTGTCTCTGTATGTGCTTAAGTGTATTTTTGGGTCTGTGTGTGCTTGTGTCTCTGTCTCTGTCTCTCTCTGTCTCTGTGTGTGTGTGTTTGTGTGTGAGAGAGAGAGAGAAAGAGAGAGAGACAGAGAGAGACAGAGAGAGAGAGAGAGAGAGAGAGAACCTGTGAAGGCCAGAAGAGAAGGTTGAATCTTCTAGAGCTGGACTTAGCATTGGTTATGAGCATCCAGCCATAGGTGCTGGATATGGAACTCTCTGCTACAAGAGCATCAAGCACTCTTAACACCTTAGCCACAAATGATGTTTTTCATTGTGGTTATTTGTGTTATTTTTAACTTTTATAGAAGCAAAGAGAATTAGCCATGATCCAAAGTATGTTAGAAAGGGCTAAATATGTTCTGTTCAACCTTTTATACAGATCCACTTGACTATGTTAAAACCTAGTGACCCCATGTAAGCTGACAACTTTGATTAAGGAATTTTTAATTTGAACTTGACTGAATCCTTAGTTCTATTGAAAAATCTGGTTGTAAGGTTTTCTCTCCTCTGCAGCTCTGTCATACACTCTGATCCACAGAGACAAAAGGGGGAATTAAGCCAAAGAAATCCACCTTAAATAAAACTTGGTGGAAATGAACCCCAAAATACAGAAAATAAAATAAAACATGCAATTCACGGGGCAAAGCTAAATGTCTTCTATATCTTATATTAAAATAAGTTCCACAAATTAAAATTTCAAAGAAAATGAGTTACAAATAATTCACCCATCAATCTTGTTTAAATATTCTAGAACAAATGTTTGAGCTGCAATGCATTTGGGTCAATTGTCAAAGTCCTCCACCAGAGACTAGGTTAAAAATTAATCAGCAATAGCTTTTCCTGGGCTTTGTGTGTTGTATTAGTCTAATCAGCTACTCCCCTGCGGGGGAAAGGCTGGAATTAGAATTGTCAAGATGAAGTAAATTGGAAGTAGAAATGATAAATTCTCCCTTTTCCTCAAAAGAAACACAGATCTTTAAAAAGCAAATTTTCTTTTTACGAAGTGGGAATATTCCTCCGTCATCTGATAAGCTAAAGTAGACTCAACCATTACCCATTGAAAGTGAGAACCAGTCCACGAAGCAGAAAGAGTGGAGCACAAAGAGTTTTCAGAAGATTTTATCTTCTAATTCATTCTCTGTAGAGTAACAAATGGTTGTCTTTTCATTGTGATGTATTTTTTAGTTCAGTGCCCTCCCTCACATCTGCAAAAAATTTGGAAAATGACACTTGTTGTGAATGTGTTTTCAGGGTCTAGGAGACTGCAGATCCCTTAACTCTTTATGATCCTGGTATAATCAAGGCTACGAAGAAATGACTTTCTTAACATGAAAGTCTGGCTAATGGGGAACACCTGTGGAACCATAAACTTCCCCAAACCAACATAATTTCCCATACATGCAACAAAGATAGACTATCATCAAACACCTTCCATTTGGGGGAGAGCAAGCTACAAAATAATGTCCAATCATCCTGTGCTACAAGGACGTGTTTTTCTTACCAGGTAAGCATTGAGGTCAGAAACTCAATACCCTCAAAGCAAAGCTGCAATGAACTATGTAAGGATCATGGCGTGGTGGCGGTCACAGGAGAGCCATTTAACAGAATTCCTCACATGAGCTATTGATGAAAAAATAGACATAATTGAAGTGTTTCTATGCTTGGATGCTATAACATATTTTTAATAAAAATAAAAACAGTAATAGAAAAAGCAGAAAAGAAAGGCAAGTCTCCCACAGCAGCTGAAGTTATTTAACAGAGACTATGCATATTCTCTATCCCTTGGATAAAATCTTGTGGTTAAACATTGGAGGACGGCATTTCGTGGGTATGTGTTACCCAGCATACTACCACCAGCAGAACCGACTACAGAAAGCATCCCATTAGTTTTTCCATAATAGACTATTTTCTTTCCCTCCCACTGGCACACCCTTGGGATACTTTGACACTACATCAGTGTAGTTTTTGGTGGATAGCTTCAATAATTAATAATTCAATAATTTTCCATGTCACTTTAGTATATGCCACATCTTATAAGATTTTATTTTTAAGGTTACCTTTTACACCATGAGTGATTCCAAAAGGCAATTTTGAAAATATAAAATACTTCATATTTTTCTAAAATGTGCCTTTGTTACTCAAATTAGCATGTCCAGACACCTATTCAATATAACTTCATCATGCTCTGGGAAGGACTAATGAATGAAAGCTAACAGCTCCCAGTGGGGAGGCTGCAGTATGTCTAACTCACACCTAAGACAACAGCCGGTGCAGAAGGGAGTTCTCAGAAAATATGTGCCCTGAAAGGTACAAGCTCAGACGAGAACTGGATAGAAGTTCTCACTGAGGTAATAAAAAAAAGAGCGAGGGAATACAGCTACTAATTGCACTGAACACAGAAGAAAGACATGAATCTTAGGCAACAACAACAATTCTTATTCAATAATTCCAACATACTATTGATAGACCCTGGCATTCAGCAAGAGAGAGTTAACTTCAAGCACAGATACAAGACACCATCTAAATACAAAACAGAAAAAAACAACCTGTATATAACAAATCCTTGCAGGGGATATTTCTTAAATCTGGAAGGATTGGACCTCAGTTGACTTTAGCTCTCTCCGAGTGTTGTGTGAAAAGGCTGAAACCTGAGGAGATGGGATTATCTATCCTGGAAAGCAAGGTTCAAGTACAGCCATATCTAACCTGCAACACCAATGTATACATTGTGTTTCCTGTCTTAAAGACCATAATGAAAATAGAAAGAGTAGGATTTGGGGGGTAACAAATAATGTCCTACTAAGATTTCCTTTAGCTGTGCGATTTAGTCAAGGACTCATTGCTGAGAGGCCAGGACCTAGAAACGAAGTTTCACTTAAACATCTTAGAGAATGGGAAAATGGAAAAGTTGTATGAAGTCAATGGGTAACAGGTGTTTCTCTCAATTAAAAATGTTCTAAATCATCCATAAAAATGTTTGTGGGAATGAAAAAAAAAGAAACAATAAACCCAAATCCACTTAAGTAAGACCATTTCACAAATGTGTGATGAACCTTCACTATGTGCAACATACAGTGTCAGATACCAGATGAATCTGCATGAAAGACAGCATTCTCACTCTTAAAGAGGTTTGGAATTAGAACCCAAGAAACTAGGACAATAATCCTACTCACAAATTCACTCACAAGGACAAGGTTATGGGAGCTTATGGCCACTGGTTCTAACCTAGCCTGAGAGTTCAGAATTTTCCATCACAAATTTATTTTTGACCTGATATGAATAGTAAATAGGAACTCGCTAAGCCTAAAGATGGAACATAGGATGTGGTGACCACACAGCTGAGGAAACAGAATTGCTTTGAAATGTAGCTGTGAGCCAGAGACTGTATTAACCAGAGACTGTATTAGCCAGAGACTGTATTAAGGATGTACCCTACAACCAGGAGATGGCTTGTTAGGTAAAGTACTTGCTGCACTAGTATGATCCTCAGTTTGATCTTCAGACTCCACAGGGGGGCTTGTTCTCCAGCCCACCTCACCTAATAGGATAGAAAATGATACCAATAGCATAAGAAGTAGACTCTGGGAGCAGTCAATGGTTCAAAAATAGTGGAATGGTTTTCAGGAGAGTGCAGTAAAAGATTGTGCAGGCTGGGACACATGCTAGTAAAGGCAAGGCAACAGAAGGGGGCCATTTTAATTTCCTTCTCTATAAAAGGGTGAACTACAAAGGGCTTTAAGCAGACAAAGTGACAAGAAGAAACTCTATCCGCTTATGAAAGTCAAACTGGCCGTGGTTTCATGAATGGAACACAGAAGAAAAGAGATCAGAGGCAGTGAATACTAGAAATAGCTAGAAGGAGAAGTCAAAAGACTTCA
>JADRCH010000011.1:12017932-12260140 GCA_019843965.1 Rhynchomys soricoides
TATATATATATATATATATATATATATATATATATATATATATATATTCATGGGAGGAAATTTGCTAGAGAACTGAAGATGAATGAATGTTTAGATTATTTACAGGGTATATGCAAGTTTGAGGGCTTGTGGAGCTTAGAATTAGAAACACGTAACAGGGAAACATACAGAAGTACATGAAGGGGCTTGTGAAGAGATTCTATCTATGCCTAAAACATTGTATGGGGAGTAAGTGAGCTGCACACATGGATTCCATGAGTTCCACAAGAGAAGAAGCAGTGGTTTCTCTGCTGTGAGAGGGTAGAGGTGCAAGAGAGAAGGAAGGTGACAGGGGTGTAACGGAGCTAATGGCTTATCCCCAGTCCTGTTTGAAGCAGAATACTGTGTGTGTATAATGAGATCATTTTCCAAACAGCAAGGATTGCATTGTCCTCCGGAACTCTGTGCTCCCCCTACCGTTAGCACACAGCTATTTAATTCACACTTGTGCAGTCTTGCATAACTCTTGCCCTCCATGTTTTGATGTGGACGATTCAAGAGTGAGGCACCACTGTGATTGCTTCAGCTCCAGTTCCTTCCTCCCTCTCCAGAAGTGCAGTGTCCCTTCCAGATATCTCACCCCAAAAGACCACTGACAAACTAAAGCATTCTTAGTGAATTAGCAGGTGCTGCATGCACTGCCCAGGTTCCTCCTGAACTGACTTAGGGAATGGAAGCCTGTCTTTGTGGAGAATCGCAGACATGGAAGGACTCTGCAAGGTCGTCCGCTCCAAATGCTTGATTTTAAATGCTTTTAGATTCTTCAGAGAAGCTATTCAAGAGTTTCCAGTGACCCTGCTCAAACTCACCTTCCGCTGAGACCCTGCTATCCTTCTGTCTCCAGGAACAAAGGATCTGTATCTGAGACAGATAGAAGAATATAATTCCTTCTTTCTGCAAAGTGTGCTATTTATATTTAGCTATCTCTCAAGTACCTTTCTGCTCTTCAGAACATAACATCCTTTGCCTCATTCTTAAGCTCCTCAGTCTTCACTGCATTTGCTGTATCCTAACTTTATTGCTTCCCACAGTAGGGTTGGGCTAGGCTTCACATCTATTTGTATGACCAATAACATACAGGTTATAGATCCATGACATAACATGCATTTTGTCATGTTTTAGTGACTAATTTGGGTTTATTTTTAATAGCTATGTAACACCACAAAATTAAACATGAAACTTAAACATTAGCTTTGTCTTTCAAGATTTTATATTTCAAGAAGTCAGGTATAATGAGTTTTATACTTCTGGCTTCCTGGAACTTCAGGAGTGATGGTTTATCTAATAGTTACATATCCCTTCAAATGATGCAGTATTGGGCTTTCACACAAAGTGGACAACGCATCAAAACTTGATTCATTATTGCAAGCATCTCTGGAAGGCTTAAACAAAATTCTGTGACCACAAAACTGTTCAAGTTTTTTTCTATTCCTTGTTTCCTCATAGCCATGGGTTTCATGCAAGCTTTTCATATACAGTTTGAGGTCCAATGTCTCAAATGACTGCAGTACATATTGACACAAGTAAGCCTTCATATAGATGTGTACTGCCTAAATGTTGGTATTCATTGGAGAAACGTAGCTAAATGAAACCCAGTCTAAAATGCATAGTCCTGAGAGTCATGGAGTCTGTGGATGTGTCATTTGGGGAAGTTAACCATCCTATGATCTAAACATGAAGCAAGCTGTTTTCCAGAGATGACCTAGTTGAACTCACAAGCAGAGTGGGCTTTGGTGTGGCTCTGTACCCTAAATTTAATTTACCTAAGGGGAATTGAACTCACAGGTGCAAAATCTATTTAATTCTTAGTCAAGCAATCTAACCAGTAAACCTAAATTAAAGGGATGAACAGGGCAGGACATAGACTGAGACAGGATTCTTGTTAGGAATAAAAAGAAATGAGACATTCTATTTGGGATGGAAACCTGTGGCTTAATGTCACTCTATTAAATATGTCAATTCAGGGCACTCTAAGCAGCATGACTGTGCCTTGTGCTCAATGGTTGAGTGGAAGAGACTTGTAGATAAAAACATCATGTCAGTCCTAAAATTATGATATCTTCCTTCACCACATCGATCATGAACAGCTATCAAACCTAAAAATTTCAGCAACATCTGGAAAGATTCCAAATTGCGGGTTACATCTGTTGGCTTGCCTGGGCCTCAGAGCTACAGAGAGACCATTGTAATAGATGGGAAGGGGCAATGTATAGTGACACCCACTGGGTTTTCTTTCTCTTAATGACCAGGGAACAACAAAACAGCCCTAAAATGTAGCTTTACCACCGTATCATCTTCCTTTCCATTCTTGGTCTGTTTAGAATCTTTTAAAGTGTGCTGGGAGAGCTACACTGAGGTTCTGAATCAGTTATTTCAGGCTAATTTGACTGTGTTCTATCAATGTGGTCACCGACCTCATTTCCAACTCAGTGGCATAACTCAGAGAGTAGGGCAAGCCATTGGCCTTAAACCTGGACTATGCACTTTGCTGTGCCTGGAGTTTTCTAGGAGACCAGACAATCGAAAATGCTCACTCTGAAACCTAACAAAAAATTTCTTCCGTCATTCTGAGGATAAGGTAGACACTTGAGCTGCATCTCTATACTTTCAGGATTTGGAAAGGATGGAGTAGTAGAAACAAACCCTGAACTGGGAGGGCAATGGGTCAATATATGTAAATGTCCCTGCACAAGTTGATATAAAACATATGACTTCAAGTGACTTCTAAACTGCTTGAATCCTATAAGGCACACAGAGAAATGAATGATCTGAACACCATCTGTTTGTCCTTTTGGTGCATGTGGTAATGGTCATTTCTCTGACTACCTGTGGATATGGAAATGTGTTTAAAATGATGAAGGACCCTCTGCTCTACTGTAATGACAACTACCGGTGACATTTGTAACCTTAGCAGCAGGTTAGAAACTATTTATGTCCACTCTTATTAAGAATTTTACCTCTTTGACACATCCATTTGGTTCTGTTGGAAAAAGAAAATCATTAGTCTGACCTAAACCCACAAATGAAGACCAACTTCTCTCAAGTAATTTGCATATGCTTAACTATTTATGAGTGTCCTGCTGTGCATCAAAGGTGGTTATCAATCTACCTACATGCCAGATTTCTATAGAACAGCCAGTTCTTGTGAAAAGCATTCCTTAGGAGACAGATAAACCTGGAGATCAGAAATTCATTCTGCAGCACTTGCTCTTCCTGAGGGACCATTTTGGCATTTTCTGTAGGGAGTAAAGTTAATCTTTCCATTCAACAGATACTTATTAAGGAACTGCAATGTGCCAAACATTATGCGTACTCTAATTTAAGAATGCACTTAAATCTCTGGTACACTACGTATTAAAATCAATCTTTCCATTAACTATTATTTTACCAGCAATCAATCATTCTTTTTTCTTCCCACGATTTTATTTGTTGATAAGTTGGCTAGATGACAAAAATTAGTAAGACATAATATTCAGATCACTTCTTACTTGAAGTAAGTGCACTAATTGGGTTTTGGCCCATTGATCCCATCCAACACAACCTGCAATACAGGAAAGAAACATGTTTATGTTGTTGGGTTCATTTTTTCTTTCCCTTTTTCCTGGGGTTTTTTTTTTTTTTTTTTTTGGTTAGTGTTTTCTTTCCTCTTTAAAATAAAAACAACATTTAGTGCTCTTGCATTTGATGCCAGCTTTGTGCTTGCAGTGGGAAGCTGCAAACGAGAAGAAATTACTGCTGATTCAAGAAGCAAGTCTTCACAGTTTGTTCCAAGACTTATAGTTTTACCACACAGTACCCTGGGCTTGGTTTATGTAATATTTTCCAAGACAAATTATTTTGGGATCTTAGTTTTCTGAACAACAGAGCCAATAGATCTCTTTGTCCAAATGACCAGTGTTCCACATATTTCCTAGAATTACAGGGGTCAACAAGTAGGATGCATGCTCACAATGTACAAAACAACAGCAAAGAGCTTTAGAGAGAGAACTTTATTTCTGACCATTAATGACTTCTGAAGTTTCTAATGCACCACAAGAAAAATACTTTCAAGGAAACAAAAATGGGTTTTTCTATGCTTCTTATAATTAGTCTTTGCTTTGGGGTATGAAGAATAGCGTGTACTTTACATTTATTCCTTAAAAATACATAAAGTATATTGAATTCCAGCTGATACCTCTGAAGGCAATTTTTAAGATTTTCTATTGTTTGATGAAAATCACATTCATGGTACTTTGCATCATATTTTATAGTGTGTAATTATCAAATGGACGGGTAGTTCTATAGGGGATGACTGGGAAAATACCACAAAAATAAACTACCTTCCTGGGCTTTTGTTTTCTTTTCTTTACTCATACAGTGTTTATAATATAGTCAACTGGAAGGAAATTTTCTAATTTGTGGACATTGGTTCCAAGCTGTGCCTATACAGTTTTACGATTGCTTAGTTCCAAATGTATAAACACATTACGCTTCTACATAGCAAAGTGCCCAGGAGAAAGCAATGCAAAGAAATGAAGCAGAGGAAAATATATTGCACCATTTTCTTTATAGTTGCTTTTTTAACATTTAATTTAAAATTGATCAGGTTTGGGAAAATGGCTGAGTTCTTTAACTACCTGTTGCATAAGTATGAACCTGGGTCACGCCAATTCAGATTTCCAGCACCTATATTTAAAAAACAACAATAACAAAAAGCCAAGGTCTTTAATAATCCCAGTGCTGATGGGACAGGCGTCTGGAAAAGGGGACCTAGAACTTGTCGACCAGGCAAAACAGTTGAATCCATGAATTTCTTGTTCATACACACACACACACACACACACACACACACACACACACGTCATGTAAGAGACAGAATAAGCATAAGATGGCTTCAGTTTTGATGAGCTATTGTGTACTTAATGCTTTGTTTTCTCTCATTTTATTTTGAGTATTTAGTTATACTTGACTGTCTGCTCAACTCAAGATGTCCTCACTGGCAGGAATTGATAGAAGAACTCTGAAATTAATCATTTTACATATTTACATATATAGTCTTTATTTTGAGATTAGTGACTGTTGTTTTTGTGCACGTGTGTGTGTGCATGCACGCAACTGTGCACGCACATACATGCATTACCACTAGATTAAATTTGCTCTGCAAAAATACTTTTCTATAGGACCCATGACATTAAACAGTTGCTGTACAATGCATGTTTGAGGGTTTGAGAGTGGAAGCCTATGGCTCTGCAAAGTTCAACTAAAAATTTCTGGGGATGAATATTGGAGTAATTCTGACATGGATCTGGTTTACTTAACAATTTCGATCTGAAATTATTACATGGATTAAATAAGAAACAAAGAACAACAGCATGCACTTAGACTTACATACAGGGAAGGATTGAATTCTTGTC
This sequence comes from Rhynchomys soricoides, assembly GCA_019843965.1. NCBI lineage: Eukaryota > Metazoa > Chordata > Mammalia > Rodentia > Muridae > Rhynchomys > Rhynchomys soricoides. Next base: position 12,023,365 of record JADRCH010000011.1, read on the forward strand.
CAGTCCACAGTGGTTCACATAATACATTTATTTTACAGAATGTGCAGCCATGAAAACAGAAGAATCACTAGGGATGATGGGGAGGGGCGTGGTCCATCCTCCAGGGATTAGCAGTTGCTAGAGTGTGGAGCAGAGGAAATGAACAAGAAATGGTGTGGAGGATCTTCAGAAAAAGATATGAAGGGCTCATTTCTAATTTCCATTCACATTTAAAATAGGCTTAAAATTGGAGCAAAGATACCTATGAAAGTAATTGAGCCATTGAGCTAAGAACACATGGCTGAACTGAGGGACTGATGGCCTTTGCCATTGTTACATGTAGAAACCCTGCTCATAACAACAACAGAATGTTAGGAGGTTTCTTGAACATTTGACTATATGTATGCTTGGCAATATGTGGACAGGGATGCGCTAAGGTGAGGATTCTCCTTTCCAGAAAATAGAGTTATAAATCAGTTCAAGTTAGTTTACAGGTTGGTAGATAAATACTCAGTTATTCAGGTCATCAATGAATCAAACTAAGTAAATGGGAAAAGAGTGATTCTTTGAACATTAACAATTTTGTAACGTAAAAGAAATACACAAATAAATAGAGGGGGTTATCTAAAAGGAAACAGACAACAGAAAAGAATAATTGAAAAAATGTAGAAACAAACAAAAAATAAAAGAAACAAAAATAAAAACAAACAAACAAAAACAAAAACAAAAAAAACCGCTCTCTGTGGCTTCCATTAAAATATGCTACCTAGGTCGCTTGCTTTGGAAGCATGAGTAATGGCCTCAGATTCACAAGTTTGCCATGGCTATTGTAGTTCCCACCAACTATTAATTGAGCATAGTCAAGGTTCTAATGCAGACCACCTATTTGCAAGATCGAGACCCCATTCATAAACGTAGTTAAGAATTCTGATCAGCCTAGTTCACACTCTCTATGGGTTACATAGCAGTTTAAGATCTTCTTTGGTGGTAGAAATGGTTCCATGGTTAAGAGAACTTGCCGCTCTTACAGGGGACTGGAGTTTAACATCTAGCACTCACTGGTGGCTCACCAACAATTGCAACTCAATCTCCAGTGAATTAGACACTTTCTTCTGGCTTCTGCTGTCACCCTCACACAAGTAAAAAATACACAGAGAGAGAGAGAGAGAGAGAGAGAGAGAGAGAGAGAGACAGAGACAGAGACAGAGACACAGAGATAGACAGAGACACAGAGAGACAGAGACAGAGAGTCAGACAGATGGACAGAAATAAAAATGACATATTATTGCTACCCAGTCCCTCCTCTCTCCATCACCAAACCCAGAATAGATATCATGATTTGAAGACAGAGAACCAGAACTTCAGTTCAAGCTTAGCCTTGTCTAGTTACAGGTCCACCTTGGTAGCCTTCATTTAACCCTGTTTCAGAACTACAAAGGCAATGTTAGATTCCATCCTCTTTCTTTGGGGGCTAGAAAAGTGGTTCATTGGTTAAGAGCTGCTCTTCCAAGGGACCACATTCCCAATCTCAGAACCTGCTTCATGTAACTCTAGACCATGCAGCGACTTGTAAGAAGAAAAAATAACAAAGAAATCCAAGTCCACTTGTGGATTTCTTCCTTGTCGCTCTTCTACACCACAGTTTCAGGCCAACCCCAGATCTTCGAGTGCCTCCTTCCATTCCTCGTGTTACCCTGACAATGCTCCTCTGCTACCCTTGCTTATTTGGAAGTCTCAAAGAACAAATTTAAAGAAAAGTGTCTTGACTTAGGTTTCACAAACAATTTGCAGACTAGTGTTAGGGCTTGAGTTATTTAAATAATTCTTTCACGTTTGTTTTTTGAATGTATGACAGAGAGTGTGCTTGGTGGAACGCACGCCATGGCCCATGTGCTGAGGTCAGAAGACAATCTGCAGGAGTTAGTTGAAACTCAAGTCATTAGGCTTGGCAGTAAGCAAACATCATTACAGGCTGATCCGTCTTACAGTCCTTCCCCTTAGGCTGCAATTCTCGATGCAGCCAATCTATTAATTAAGTGTGAAGAAATGAATAGTTTGCATTAAGTGCAAGGACTCTATGTGTGAATTAACTTAATTTTCACAGCAACCCCATGAATGGACCTTATTTATGTACCCATTCCTCAGTTAAAGAGATTAAAATGAGAGATACACTTGTCCAAAAGAGAACTAATCACCAGTGAAATGAAAACTCAAACCAAATAGTACCAAAAGAGAAGCTGCCTACCGGGGAACTCAGAAATGTACTTTGCCTTTGAGCCTACAGAGAATGCGGTTCTGTTGATCCAATTCAGAATTCTGACCTCTGCAATCCTAAGATAATAGACCATGTTTGTTTAAGGCTCCAATTCTGAAATAATGTGTTACCATAACCGAAGGAAACTAATAATAGCCGAACGAACGCTATTGGGAGTATAAGGAGCAAGCTGACTTATATAGGGATAGGGGGAAGCCAGGTGAGAGGCACTCTGGGATGGAGTTGGTTAGCATGGGCAAAAGATGGAGTGGTCTATGACTGTCTTGTAGGAAAAATATAACTGAGAAGTAAAATTAAAGCATGATAAGAATAAGGAGAACATGATTAGAAATGTCTGAAAACTACCATGTGGAAGAAAAGCAATAAGAATTCACAATATCAGTGATCCAAGACTCAGAGGAGAAGGGGACTTGCCACCAGTCAGTTCCATGCCATGATCTGACCACAACCAGTTGTTCTCTCATCTCCATGTGCATTTACATATTAGTGATCAATAGTGATCTCTTCATTATGTATTTTATGAATGGAGTTTAGACAGACACAAATGTATTTTAGAACCAAAATGATATTCATGCTTATAAAATTACAATAATAACATCAAATGCCAGTAGGATTTCAGTGATATAGGAATTCCCTTATAGCATGACAAAAGGCAGGAGCAAACGAACATTTAAGAAAGCAGTTTGTCGGCATCTGCAATTTTTACAGTGTTGCACCCTGTCAAAAGATATCACCAGATCTAGAAAAATGACCTGAGAAATAGAGAGGAAGTGATAGCAGAGACTCCAGCTCCTGAGCCTAGCACCACCAAGCGCGAAAACTGAATAGCATCAAAGTTCAACGTAAGAACCCATTTTGAGAAATGATGGTACCACACTCTGTAGCCATTAAATAAAATTTAAATTAAATTAAATAAATAATAAAAATTAAATTAAGTTTCCATAAATAATTTTACAAAAAGTTATTTAACATTAAGAACAATTCTGAGATACGTATTCAGCTCAAATCTCAGGGAGATGCATAGGCTACACACCCCATTTAAGGCATGAATGTGAGTTTGGTGTGATAGAAGGCATTCTTTACTTTTTTTATATGTGGATAAATATGTGTGTGTGTGTGTGCAAGCATGTGTGTGCACGCGCGTGTGTGTGCACGCATGTGTGTGTGCGCGCATGTGTGTGCGTGTACACGTGTGTGTGCGCATGTGTGTGTGCACATGTGTATGGGCATGTGTGTGTGTGTGTGTATAAAATAGAAAAGCAATGAATGAGCAGAAGTTAATATTCTGGGATCTATGGGTTTTAAATTGAAATTCAGATAATTTTACTAGCAGTGTTACTGGTGAACTAAAGAAAAGAGAAGAAGTTCATTCCCCGTGCCCAATGCCATTCTCCCTTAATCCAAGCAGGAAGAAGTGACGGCTTCTTTCGTAGCACTTGACTCCACCCTGACTCATTATCTACTGGTCCTTCTGTATTCTCCCCTTATCCAAACATGGCCCCAAGATTATTTCCAGCCTCTTATACCTTATCTTCTTAATTCATATTTCTCTCTAATATACTCACGTTTTCTCTTTTGAGTAATAGATACTCAAACTTATCTAGAAATATGAAATTTTATTTACTTCTAGTTACATTTATATCAATATTTCTCAGAGGAAAAACATCTCTCTTCCTTCTCCAGACTGTCTTGTTCTCTTCCGTTCCTATACCCTACCCCTCCAACCCCAGATCTCGCCTCTCAACACTAAATCCTCCTTGTTTTTCATGTACAGGAAGATATTCTATTTAGTTTGTATTCTGTGAGGTATACAATGGGAAGCCTGCCAAGCCACAGTGAAAGGCAGAGTTTTTTAAGGTATGGTTAAGGTAAACCCCAGAACTTGATTAATAGGAATCCCAAATTCCCTGTAGGGTTTCCAGCACAATAGTTACCAAAATGCAAACTAACACAATTGGCTCATATTCCACGGATTGGGAGATGGCATACAAGCATAAACTAGTGGAGGGGGAAGAGGCTCTGCAGGTTTCCTTGAACTTATAATCAATGTGACACTACAGAGGTTCTCCAGCTCCAGAAGCACTATGTCGCCCTGTCAGAAATGGGTTCATGTGACACACACTATCATAGTCTATATAGGGATCAAATATTCAGTGCAAACACTCCTTAGTCAGATTCTCATATGGCAAATCCACAATATTTATTAGTAGATATTGTTATTGTGAATGTCAGGCTAATATAGAGTTCCAATCAGACTCATGATCAGACAGGGCATAACTTTGTCATGCTTATGCCTGCAGTCTCATGCAAGGCCAGACAATGAAGTAGTTAGACACACTACGCAAAGGCATAGACCTGGGAGTCTTTGTTCACAGCTAACATGAACTCAGTCTGCTTGCAGAGAGCTTCAGTAAGACACTCACAAAACATGAGCCATTGCAAGAAACTCCTAACGTAGTGGTGTATTGACCTGAAACGGGTATACAGAAGGGCTTTTAGGGTGAAGAAAGGGCCAGAATCAAGACCCTACAAGGAAAGGAGTCTTTAATGGATGGAAAGCAGCAAGCAGAATTTCCAGCCTCAGAGAAGACTTCAGAAGAGTCAGAAACCCAGATGTTCAACCCCACAAGCCACACTGAAATGATCTAAACAAGGCCTGGGTAGCATGGATGGGAAGGGATGAGTCTGTCTGGGGTGACTTTGGCATTCTCTCTGCCTCCAGTTCCTAATGATCCTCAGAGACAGACACACCCTGGAGACAAGCAAGCCCTGGCCACAGTTAAGAATGGGATTAAAATCCCCCAAAAGAAAGAGAGAAAGAAAGAAAGAAGGAAGGAAGGAAGGAAGGAAGGAAGGAAGGAAGGGAAACGAAAAGAAAAGAAAAGAAAAGAAAAGAAAAGAAAAAGCAAAGCAAAGCAAAGCAAAGCAAAGCATGAGCTTTTTACAATTAGGAAGTAAATTGGAAATGAAGGACAGGCCCCTTGCTATACTTTGTGCAGAACATTCTTTCTGGTCCTCAGAGACACAGATGGTGGCTAAGCTTGTAATATCTGGGGAGTTGATAATTGCAACCGAGGCTCAAAGGAGATGACAATTTACTGGAACAGAAGGATACAAAGGCAGTCAGGAAATGCAGAGTTTCCAGAGATGCTTCTCAGGGTGCCAGGAAACCTACCTCAGTAAATAAGATCCATTGGCTTCCTCTGTTGCTAGACAACAGATAGAAACAAAGTCAAACAAGCAGCGTTCTCCAGTCATTCTCTCTTGGGGTTATTCACAGGCTGACTGGAGAACAGCTGCTCGAGCCAGTGACTTTAGAGTTTTATAGGTTTTGATTGTCAGTCCCTGGATTCTACCTGTTGGATGGGCAACATATGGGAAGATTCAGACACCCTGAAAGATTTAAGAATACTCCACACACTGAACCCTTTGAATTGCTTCCCATTGATGACCACGCCTGACATGAACATATACATGAATAGGATCCAAATGTGACTTAGGTTTAAGACAGCAGCTGAAGCATAGTAACTATTGGCCATGAAGCTCCAAGGATTAGAATAGCTTAACACAAGGAATTGCTAGACTCAAGTCCACCTTCAATTATTTGGTAAGCATCCACTGGTGCCCTGGGTACCAGAATGTGTTCACTGAACCCAGCTGAAACCTCCATATGCATCTGTCTCTCATTCCCACTGGAAAAAGTAATGCTGATTTTCAGTGACTTGATGAATGGATATGGTTTTTGTGGGATGCAGAATAAACTGTTTAATCTGTATATTTCTATGGGCCTCAGAGTCTTTGCTTTAGCCCAAGTCACCACTATGTCACTTTTGCATCTACCACTCATTTGGCTTTAAGTCAGCCAGCCTGATTAGTGGAAACTGTCATCTATTCCACTGTCTTTTCTACATCTCGTATTTCTTTCACCCATGTGACCATGTGAATGGAAAGAAGGTGAATCTGCTGTGCACATGCGCTGATTGAGTGATAATTTCTGGAGATCTTTGTTTCAAGGTTCATTTCATTGTGCATATTTGTATATGTCTGTGTGTAAGCATGTGAGGGCAAGTGTAATGGCCAAAAGAGGGTATTATAGGGCTCCCTGCAGCTGGAGCTGTAGGTGTTTGTAAGCATATCTTCTAAGGACAGGACTCGGGTCCTCTGTAAGAGCCATACATAGCTTAAAGGCTGAGCCATCTCTCCAGCCCAGCAAGAAGTGTCTTGAGTTCATCTCACAGTAGGTCAAGAGATGTGTCTTGAGTTCATTTCACAGTAAGTCAAGAGAAAACCTCTATTATTTCTGCTTTCCCAATATCCCCATACAAAGCATAATTGGCATACGGAGTTGACAAGTTAGAAAAAATGCCTACATTATTGTTGGGACTATTGGCTTTTCTTTTAGGACCATATCAAGTAGATAACTAAGCTTGCAACCACTGTTTCTTTACAGGCATCTGAATCTAAGAATGTATTACCACATTAAGGATTTGTTAGCAATCAATGTGTTTTAGTTAAATTGCAAGAAGTTACACCATGTCTTTTAAAATAAACTTGTTATAAATAAAATTTATAGTGTATTAATAAATGGCTAAAATGAATACAAATTTACAAGGAGGTAATAAATGTTGATAGCCTGCTGTACTATAAATGACTCTGTTTAACTAGATTGTCATCTGTATATCCACATAGCTAGAAGTTTATGAATGCTATCACCATACAGAAATGATAAATGCATGAAGACTGAACATGGATGTAATGTGCACATGCATACAAGCATCACACTGCAGCCCACAAATATAAGGAGTAAATGTTTAACAGCAGTTAAAGAATGATGATCATAAAGTGACTTCCAACTTTGGTTACTAATTCAGTTTTGGTTAGCAGCCTACTAATAGTGTATTCCAGGCACTTATTGTTACAGACCTTATAACCTACTAAGTTAACAAACATTAAAAACAATCTCATTGCTTGAGATAATAACATTGCTCCAGGATCAAAGCCAGGAAGACTTAGGTATGTTTGAAGCAAATGCATTTTCTATGTAGTGTGGTGCAAGTTAACCAGGGCAAGATAGCAATACCTATCTCAAAAAAAAAGCCAGCTAAACCTCTCTTGAATATAAAGTCATATACTTAGTATTAAGATCAATGAATAAAAGCTTCTAGAAAATTTTGTAAGAGTCATAAGTGCCATTTTCTGTGATAAACAAGTCAGTAAAAGAGGTGTGTTAGGGAAATTCATTCAGTTTCAGACAAAATGTCTAAGAGGTTCCAATGAATTCATGACATAGAAATTTGTAGATGAGTAAGTGGGTAAACTTCTTCCTGTGAAAACATGAAGACCTGAGTTCAAATATTCAGGAGCCAGAAAATGCCAGCTGTAGTAGGGTGTGTCTGTTATACCAGAGCTGATTCCTCAAGAGTAGGGGGAACCAGGAGAATACGCAAAAGCATCAAAGAAGCACCCAGGCCACTTCACCTGGCATCCCAGGAGAGAACAAGAGACCTTTTCTCAAACTATGTAGAACATGAGAAGTGACACCTGAGCTTGCCATGTGACCTGAACACAGGCACTATGACATGTTGAATGTGTATGCATAGACACACATTTTAAAAAGAACAACATGTACAGATTTGCCACAAGCTGTGATTTAACTCCCTCTCCCCCCCCCTTTATAGATCTATCACATTACTATCAAGGAATTTAACCCACTAAGAGAATTTTCAAAACTCTGGCATCCCAGTTGTTGGGTACATGTTAAAATCTGGTGTGTGAAGCTGGGGGAGGCAGAGAGGAGCCAGTTGTAGCTTCAAGTGTCTGTCTACTTCTCATATTCAGTTCCAGGGACTGCTTCTTCAAAGTTGTTTTGGTCCTTGGGATCCACAAAATGCATTTGGTGAACAAAATGTATTTAGTCTTTTTCAGAAACACATGCAAGCACGCGCATGCACACACACACACACACACACACACACACAAACACAAAGATAATACCAATGAATCTTCATTCAATCATTTGACATTGCCTGATCACTACTGCTCTACTGTCTGTCCCACAAGTAAAGCTTCACCCAGGACCAGAGAGAGCTCTCATAGAAATTACACAGATGTCTTGACACTAACACCTCAGTGTTCAAATGCTGAGGGGCTAGCATGTCATTCTGGGGAAGCCAACCACAAACCTTGCGATCAGAATTAAGTGGCACAAATTAAGATTTGAAGTGTGAGCCATGAAAAGACAAAACACATCAGCAGAAAAACCAGGAACTAAAATCGGGGTGTGTGTGTGTGTGTGTGTGTGTGTGTGTGTGTGTGTGTTTTCTTCCTTAATTTTTCCTTTTTTCTTTTTGAATTTCCACCAATTTGGTTGAAGGCCAACTTCTAAAATGGGAGCTCTTCAGTAAGCAGGTTTTGTGGGAGCTCTGTAATGGAAAGCTTAAAAGATCAGCTACTAATCTGAATTTCTATGAGGAAATGCAGCTACACTTGCACACTTGCGGGCAAGTGTTTCCCAGCCATGGAATCTTAAAGGTAACAGCTCTCACTTTCAGCAGAGACAACGTGGTGAAAGGCAACGTCTAAACTTCAGCTTTGCCGCTGTGGAAGATGTTTGACAGCCAGGAGTTCAAAGAAGGATGTGTATTCTTCAACAAGCTGTGCGTAGTAAGCGTCAGGGAAAAAAAAGGCTTGAAAGAGAAATACCCCTATAAGACCATGCACATGATAAGCTTATGTATTTTGACTTACTTAAAAAGAAAAAAGATGCGGAGCGGACAGGTCGAGTTTCAACTCTGACTTTTTTCTGTTGATCATGAAGGCATAGTACCGTGAATATAACTGAATCTCAGCTAAAACCAATTAAAGGTTAGAATATGGGAAGAAAGCAGAGAGGAAGAAAGGAAAGAAGAAGGAGTGAAGGAGAGAAGAAGAGGAGGCAGAGGCGAAGGGGTCAGAACAGTGGAGAGAAAGAAGATGGAGACAGGCTAAGACTAAAATCATTACCTGCTTGGAAGCAGTCTAGTCCACTCTGACTTCCAACACAGTAGTCCCTTCCTCCTGCCTGTATTTCTTATCCTTCTTTCTGGTCAGCCTCAGGAAAAGCCACCTCATGGGGAATCTACCTTATCATTAGACACAAGCGGTTTAGTATTCCTTGCTTCCCTTATGTTGAGTTTAAATCTGCTTTCTGTAATATTTCATTCACTCTTGTCCCTAGTTTCAGCCTCTGGACACAGCAAACAATGTCCATTTCTTTTTTCATGAGAGCCCTTTAATGTACAGGAAACCCAGAAGACTCATATACCCAAGACCCTATCACCAGAGAACTAGAGGTACTAGCAGAAACAAGCACACATGAGCAAAGCATCCCCGACAGAAAAGGCAGCTTGGGGAGTGGGGTATGACATCACTCTGATTAAGAAAAGGGCTGCAGCTGGACCCCTGTGTGGCAGAGCATTTGTTAAACATTAAACAGTGAGGCCCATCTCCACAGGGAAACAAGAAGCAACTGCAAATGGGGTCAGGCTTGCCCAAGGGAGCCTGAAGCAGAAGCATCTTGACAACACAGAGGACTGATGTCTCTGATGTAGCTCACATGGCACTTCTGACGTCTGCAGCCTTTGGTTCAGTAACGCTGCAACAGTTTGATTCTACTTAGGTTAGTGCAGAAAGGCTGTACACAAAGGCATTGTTTTGCCATGTGCAGGGAGACAGGAAACTGCGGAATTAATGAAGGAAGACGGGAGATGGTATACCCAGTGAAGGATCCAGCTCCAGGCAGACTAACAGCAAGTTCCTCTACAGCTCATATGCAGACCCCGGACATGATGGATGAGTCCTCTGCAGGGACAGGGAGCACAGCAATCTCCATGCAAGCAAACGCTCAATCACAGAGAATATCCTAGTTTGATGACAGTGTGGGCCTTATTGGAAAGGGATCTCTCTCCCAACCCCGAATCAGCCAAAACAAGAAACCTTCATCTTCAACCAGTTGCAGCCACAGCTGAAGTTATGAAAGAAATAAGGACCCAAAAATGCAAAGTTCCTATGACACTACACATCGTTTTTTGGCCTCTATATTAGAAATATTTCCCACATTCAAATCTACTGGATACTTGCAGGCAGGGCATGGATAATATCCGAGAAATCAGCCACAGAGCAAACACAGCCAGAAAACCAGACACGTTCAGTGGAATCGCTTTGCAGCTGAAGAGGACAAAATCTTAGTGAAGAGAAGGGACTTGTTTGTGTCTGTCCCTGGAATAAAAACAGAGATAACCTCATACAATGACTGATTTTATATCTCAACTTGATGTGGCCATGGGATGCCCAGATAGTCACTTCAGAACTGTTTCTGGGTGCTTCTTCTCTGAGGAAGTGTTTTGAGAAAATATCAGAATTGAACGGTGGCCCAGGAGAGAAGATAGTCCTCACTTTGTAGGTGAGCAGGACACCTGAATCTGTGAGACACAGACAGGAAAAAAGGTGGCAGAGATGGCCAGAATGTTGGAGGAACGAACTCTCTGTAGGCTCATAGCATTTGACTTTCTCAGACATTTAACCTCATACTGAAATCTACATGGTTGATCTAAAATAAGAGCATCTGGACCCTAGGTGGGGTTTTTGTTTTGTTTTGTTTCTTGGCTATATAACCAGATAAGATCATGAGGCTTCTGAACCTCTGTGTCAGTCAATAGCTTGTCACAAAACACTTTACATATGATAGATGAAAATGGACAAATATAGATAATAGATACAAGTCGATTATAAGTAGATGTGTGTGTACGTGTGTGTGTGCGTGTGTGTGTGAGAGAGAAAGAGAGAGAGAAAGAGAGAGAGAGAGAGAGAGAGAGAACCAAATAGACAGACCAACAGACAATTAGCTCAGTTTCCCTGAAGAATCCTCACACACTTCACTGGTACTGCTACAAAACCTAATAAAACAAATAGGCAATGATATTTTCTGTAGTTGTATGGTGGTAAGTGAAATGTTACTAAAATTGGAAAATGTTGCAAGTGAAGACAAATGAGAAAAAAATCTCTACTTTCATGCTAATAGTCTCAAAGGAAAATCTACTGGTGACTTATATATTAACTAGGCAACATTTCTCTTGGGACTTGCATCTTTGGGGTTGGTTTCTCAGCTTATAATAAACTGCAAAAGTAAAACAACTTCCTTAGCTCTCTGAAATAAACCCCTTCGTAAATTTTTACTTATTTCTATGCTGGGAAATACTTTTCCTGGAAATCAAAGAGAAGGGAATAGCATTCTTTGGGAGCCACTGTGGTAAAGATTACAGATAGAGTAGCTCCTATACTCTAGGGATCATTAGACGAACTGAAGAGGGAGAATTTGTATAGAAATACTGAAGAGGCAGGTAAGAGATACGTTGACTTACAGGCATGACTCTAATTTCAAGACTTCTTTCTAAATGATGTCTGCCATGTATCTTCCAATATTTTCTGCAAACCCCTTCTTTTGAAAATTACTCTACTTCATTTTAACAATACATAGCTGGTAGTATCAGCAGCCAACCTCCTATATACAGAGAATTTCTAGGTTAATATTTCAAACAACGAATGATGATATTCAAATGAAAACTGAATTTTAGGTTGAATTTGCCTTGAAATGGTTATGATAATATTTTTCTACCACTCTCAAACTTTATTTTCTCTATAGAAATGATTTTTAACTAATGCTTTCTATAGTCTCTGGGGACTGCCTACCATGATTGCTGGTAAAATGAGCTCTTCAGCTAATGCAGAGTTGCACACTAGTAAACCCACCTCCACCACTGTTCCTGCATAATTAGCACCTACTATGTGTTTGAGCACCAAAGTGGTGCTGATGTTGCACTAATGGACAATACGCACATTTCCCAGATTTCACAGACTCCGAAGGGTGTGCGAGCAACACACTAGGAGATTTCTTTGCAGAGAGGTGCACCTGAAGACAGCAGTGCTCAGACTGGTAAAGTGCAAAGAAGGAGCATCTATGCCAGTTTTCCGAAATCCAGAGAAGACATTTGGTGGGAGGAGGGAAAAGGTAATAATGAAAGCACGAGCAGTTCTGCAGGATTAAAGTTAGATCATGGGGCTGAGAGTGAGACCCACTCCAAGGCCTGTGGACAGGAGGTATCACGAGTAGGCTCTCCCTGCAGCTGGCAACCAGAAACCAGAGTCGGAGCTAGTGAGACATGAAGCTAGGAAGACAGCGAGACTCAAGTCTACCTTGAGGATCTTGAATTGCAGTTAAGGGCAGTGGGAACTCTAATAAAGTTTGAGCAGGAGGACTGCGTGAGTAAAAGTGTGATTTAGAAAGACTATATTCTCCTAAATGGATTTAAGGAAGGCAAACCTGTCTACCTTCAAAGGATCCTGAAGATGCCAACTCAGCAACCCATGCCAAATGGGTACAGCCAGGACTAATAGATTTACCATCATGGTGGAGACAATGGAAAATACAGAGGGCACATGATTATGGCACACTGCAGGAGTGATTGCAGCATAGAAAAGGTGGGGTGGAAAAAGGAATTGGGTCACTTGAGCCTGACCCCCAAACCAGTGGTTTTGATGCCAAGCATTAACTGACCATTAAACATCTGGGAACCTCTTCTGTCCCAGAAGAAAGCATGCCCTGAGTAATCTCTCTCTCCTCTGAAACTCAAAGAGCTTCCAGACTGGTTTGAAAACTTTACTTAACCACTTTACTGCCACATAAGTTACAAAGCCTGAGGCTGGCCATAAAGATGTTAATTTAATGAATATTCATAATCAATAAATATTCATTAAACAACATTTCCGTTCTAGGCATGCTGTTGCTCCTGGCAGGTCCCGCCTGCATGGCAGAGTGCACTTGTTAAATGAGTGTTGCTCTTTGCAGAAATGCCTTATGGGAGTTCATGAAAGAACCAGCCTTCATCTACAATACAGACAGATGCATAGAGACACGTTGGAACAAATTCTGTACAATAGAAGGGGGAACAGTTCCTCTCCAGCACAATGCTTGTGTTTCACTTGGCAAATGTGCAGCCAGATTTGTAAGATGCTGAGGGGAAACCAGAGAGTGAAAAGGTTTTATTTGATGCCTCTGTGCTAGGTTGAGAGACGAACAAGGATAGGACTCTCAGTACCACCATCACAACAGAAACAAAAATTGATTGCAGATGGAGAGTCCTTGACATAAATACTCAAAAAGTCACTTTGTCTTTATTGTATGGTGGTTTTCTTGTTTTTGTTTTTGTTTTTGTTTTTTTATTGGATATTTTCTTTATTTAAATTTCAAAAGTTATTTTGCAGGTCTCCTCCCCCCCCAGAAACCTCCTCCCCAAGCCTCTATGAGGGTGCAACCCCACCCACCCACCCACTCCCACCTTCCATCCCTGGCATTCCCCTACACGGGGGCATAGAACACTCTCAAGCCCAAGGGCCTCTCCTCCCACAGATGTCCAACAAGGTCATCCTCTGCCACATATGGGGCCAGTTCCATGGGTCTCTTCATGTGTATTCTTTGGTTAGTGGTCCAGTCCCCAGGAGCTCTGGAGGGTCTGACCTGTTGACACTGTTGCTCCCTCCATGCTGCTGCAAACTCCTTAGCTCCTTCAGTCCCTTGTCCTACTCCTCCAGTGAGGACCCAGTGCTCAGTCCAATCGTTGGCTGTGAGCATCTGCATCTGTATTTGTATTTGTCAGACTCTGGCAGAGCCATATCAGGCTCTATGAGCAAGCACTTCCCAGCATCGGCAAAAACGTCCAGGTTTGGTGGCTGTATATGGGGTAGATCTCCAGGTAGGGCAATCTCTGGATGGCCTTTCCTTCAGTCTCTGCTCCATACTTTATCTCCATATTTTCTCCTGTGAGTATTTTGTTCACCCTTCTAAGAAGCACTGAAGCATCCACATTTTGGCCTTTCTTCTTCTTGAGCTTCATGTGGTTTGTGAATTGAATCTTGGGTATTCTGAACTTTTGGGCTAATATCCACTTATCAGTGAGTATATACCATGTTCATTCTTTTGTGACTGAGTCACCTCACTCAGGATGATATTTTCAAGTTCCATCCATTTGTCTGCGAATTTCATGAAGTCATTGCTTTTAATAGCTGAGTAGTATTCCAGTGTGTAAATGTACCACATTTTCTGTATCCATTCCTCTGTTGAGGGACATCTGGGTTGTTTCTAGTTTCTGACTATTAGAAATATGGCTGCTATGAACATAGTGGAGCATGTGTGTCCTTATTACATGTTGGAGCATCTTTTGGGTATATGCCCAGGAGTGGAATAGCTGGGTCCTCAGGTAGTATTATGTTCATTTTTCTGAGGGTCTGCCAAACTGATTTCCAGAGAGGTTGTACCATCTTGCATTCCCACCAGCAATGGATGAGTGTTCCTCTTTCTCCACATCCTTGCCAACATCTGCTGTCATGACTGGGTTGTTGTATGACATTCAGCTGGAGTGCCTATGTTGTGTTAAAATCACTTGTTTTTCTAAAAGAGGGGGGAAATGAAATCACTATTGGCCAGTGTTTCTCATTCGTAAGCCAGGCACACTGTACTTATCTCTACTCAAAGAAATTCTCTTTTTTAATTTTAATTTTTTAATTCTTTTATTTGTTTACATCCCAAATGTTGCCCCCTTCCCTGTCTTCCTCCAAGAGTACTTTACCCCATCCCCCTCTCCTTTGTCTCTGAGAGTGTGCTCCCCCAACTTCCCACCCACCCCACTCCACCCCTACCTCAACCACCTCCCCCATTCCCCATCTCAGGGACATCAAGTCTCTATAGGACTATGCACATCCTCTCCTTGAGGCCAGACAAGGCAATCCTCAGCTACATATGTTCCAGGGAACTTGGACCATCCCAACTTCTTTGGTTGGTGGCTTAGTCTCTTGGAGCTCCCAGGGGTCAGGGTTAGTTGACACTGTTGGCCTTCCTCTGGTGTTGCCATCCCCTTCAGCTCCTTCAGTTCTTCCCCTAACTCCTCCATAGGGGTCCTCTACCTCAGTCTAAGAAGAATTTCTATATGATCTTGCACACTCATAATACCTGACAGATTTTCTTGATGACTATAAACAGTTAAATATTACAAATATTATCAATACTCTACCAGTTTTCAAATGCCTTGCTTAATAATATTGTAACTTCAACTAAGTATCCAACACATTTTAAGAAAACAAAAAACAAACAATTTTTTCTTCTGTGGCTTCTTTTGTTCTTTTATATAACTTGTACTGGCCCTGGCTAGCCTCAAACTTACAGAAATCTTCCTGCCTCAGGCTGTAAGTCCTGGTGTTAGAGGCATGTGTAGTCCCACTGAGTGAAGATATGTTTTCTATTACTTCCATATCTTGGAGGAACAGTGCTACACTGCTCTGTTTTGAAAATCTGGGGAGTTTCATGATGGTTCATAGAAGGATCTGCTGTCAAATGTTTACAACTCTTCCCAGTGTCTGGGTATCCAAAGGATCAGCCACAGGTAGGCACCACTGTAGTTGAAAAAGCTTCAATTGTTTGTCTCCATTGCTATCAATTCCCTGAAAATGAGGGCAAAACTGGCTCGACAAGGAGCAGTGACAGAGCTGGGATTCGGGACCTCTAAAGAACTGGCCACACTGTTTAAGGACAACCAAGGAACTCAACGGAAAATCCAGTGACATCTGCCCTCATTGCTGTTAATGTTGTTACTACCATTGGTCTTCGTGCTTTTCCCTTGATGAGTGTGTCCTTCCAAGATGAACAAAAAGCACCTCTTCACATGCTCTAAGCAGCCTTAACCCCTATATGAAAGACTCTAGGAATGGACTCTGTCCCTTAGAGATTGAAATTATATATATATATATATATATATTTCAGATCTTGAAACTGTGATTATTACTTGCATGTTTAAGATAAAGTACCAAGGTTCATGATTCAATAAAGATAGCATTTATGGCCATCTGGCCTGACAGGCTTTAAATAGAAAATGCCAGAGGTGAAAGGTGGGCAGAAGGGCTTATTGCCTGCAGCCCTCCACAGAACAGGAAACTTCAGCTGAGGCACACTTCTAAAGCAAAATGATGTCCTTACATTTTCCCTGCATTGCTTTCTCAACAAACTTGCTCTTAATGGTTCTTACAGCAAATTATTTTCTTTTTTAAAAGGATAATATAGGAATCACGGGACTCTCATAACCAGAGTAATTGCCTATCAAACCAAGGTCACTAATTAGCCAAATTAAATTTTTTGTATATTCAACAAGCACATGCACAATTGGGCATTTGCTCTTCCTCCAAAGGATCCTAATGGTTACCCTTTTTACCTAAGCAATTTTAAATGCATCCTATGGCATGCCGTTAGTTTTATTAGTGAGGTGCTTAACTTTGCTCATGAATAATAATCATAAAGTATGATAAATTTTTAAATAGTACAAGAGGAAAACTGAATTCAACTACTTTTCACAGAAACTTATTTTAACCTGAATTGAACCTTGTAGATGCATTTCTTTGGTCTGAGAATGAAAACTGCAGTCCAAAGTGACTCAAGGTGATACTGTATTTCCCTCACGTGTATTTTAGGGAAGACTAATGAAATGATTAGTAACCCATAGCTTTCTAGGAGTCATTTGTTTCTATGATAGTTTTATCTAATTACAAAGCCCCCCCCCCCATGATTTTGATGACACATAATTTAGTGATATTCAGATAATTTCTTTCTTCTGGTTCACAGAAATGCAACATTTTAAACCCACTTTTAATAAAACAGAAATTCAGAAAAAGTTTGCAGAATATACTTGTATCATAAGAAACCTCCCCAAACCCCTACCTTGGAGCCGCTTTGGAAGCCAGCACATGAGTTATGCTGTCTTTGGTGGTGCACCATGGCAAAAAGGCAGGCTGCAGGGCTGATTGCACGGCTGAATTCTAAGCTTGGAATTCATTCTAACTTTTGTCCCACTTTAAATTACAGAAGAGAATTAAATTTGGTGTTTTTATCGAAGTTAACAGAATATTGCCACTGATTAGACATCCTGGTCTACAGAGTGAGTTCCAGGACAGCCAGGGCTACAAAGAGAAACCCAAAACAAACAAACAAACAAAAATAACAAAACAAGACAAACAAACAAACAAAAGAATCCATCTTTCAGAGAGCCTCCCTTAATCTTCTGAAAATGTCTTGTTCACAGTTCTGTTTTGTTTGGGGTTGTCTTTCAATTCTCACTTAAAATCCTGGTATCCTTGTCACCTTAACTTTGCTCCAGATGGATCTCTCCCCACGGTTTCCTTTCCACTTATCTTACACAAGGAGTTGTGTGCCCCAAAGTGTGAAATTGCAGCTTGTAAGCCAACAAGGCGTGAGGACACTGGGGAACTGGAATCAGATTTTTGGAGCCTTTATGCTCATAACAGAAACCATAAACAATCAAGCCAAATGGCAAAAACAACAGAGACAACAGCAACCAGCATCCTCACACAGAAAGAGTCCTTGCGCGACGGCCATAAATAAGCCGTTTCCTGGTGCCATCCAGGGGGAGCCAGCCTGGTACTCAAAGTCTGCACTTTGTCTTCCAAGCCCGATTCCACTTCCGGTGTCGTTATGAAGTCTTCTCAGAACACAAAGACCTGGTCGCCATGACCTTGTGCTTGTGCAGGCACAATGAAGCACTTTTGTTTTTTTTTTTTACATTCAGTGTCTGTAAGCATCCACGAATCATATGCTAGAAGGACAAAGGTCTTTTAACAGATAATATCAGTTTTTACAGCTTTATTCTGGGACACCGGTCTGGCAGGGACTGGGGTAAAATGTGCCCCCTTCCCATTGCTGAAGCTCTTAGATAAAATGAAACCTTCTGTTGTGCTGACTCACCGCTATGTAGCTTGGTGAGTAAAGAGCAAGAAGAGGTGTGAAATCAGAGCAAGTGTCTTGGGGCACACGAGGTCTCCGCTCCTTGTTTCTTTCAATAGATCATATCCTACAGCTATGGGTCTTGTTTGGAGATGTGACTTTTAATTGCTGTCATGACCATGTAACTGGTGAATATGACAGTTATCAGCCAATCACGTTTATCTTATATTTAATGGGGAGGCTTATCTGCCACAGAGGTAGTGTAATTAATTAAGATACTCTCCATGGTATAGTAATCCACAAACATTGAGATCCCACCTCAACATGAGAAAAGCAACCAGAGCTATGTATCACAATAATGAACTGGCCCTGAATAAGGGGGGCTGGAGACAGGATGAAAGACACCAAGGACACATACATGTTAATTATCAACTAAGAAGGGAACTTGGGTTTTCTTTTTTTTTTTTTTTAATGTATATTAGTACACTGGAGCTGTCTTCAGACACACCAGGAGAGGGCATCAGATCCCCATTACAGATGGTTGTGAGCCACCATGTGGTTGGTGGAAATCGAACTCAGGACCTCTGGAGGAACTGTCAGTGCTCTTAACCATTGAGCCATCCCTCCGGACCGGCTATGGAGATGTTTCCAGAAGCATTTAAGTGAGAAGGAAAGAAGCCTTCCCAGTGTGGGCATCACCATATCTTGGATGGCATGCCAGACTGTGTAAAAGGAAAAGCCTGCTGAGTACCACAACTCTCTGTGCCCCACAGTTTCAGCTACCTCACAGGCCTACGGTCGTGCCAGTCCTGTCCGGATGCATTCTAGTCCCCTCAACCCATGAATCAAAATAAACATTTCCCTTAAATTTCTTCCTGTTGGGGCTTTAGTGACAGCAGAAGGTAGTTTGTACAGTATCCACAGGTCCTTTAACCATGAAAAGTTTCACATAAAGATTTAAAATTCACAACAACAACAAAAAAATTGGCATTCATAGGGCAGCCAAGAGGAGACTTGAATCTATGAGCAGCACTGATCTCCCAGTTGCTTTGTGACTTTCTCTTTAGACTCAACAGTGGCACCCACAGCTCCATCAAGCCTGGCAATTAGCTTTTTTTTTTTTTTTGAATCCAGAAATATTTTGGAAAGATGAAGTGTGTATGTCAGTTTGCAGAACAGCATGACTCTTTTAGCCTGTTCCCTTTATCCCAAGCCAAAAAATGTAGCTCTGATAGCATCTGTTTCCACTACTCACGATAGCCCCAGCTTCAAAAGGCAGACAGGCAGAGGAGAGACTTCTGAAGGCTTTTGCTTGACTGTTCCTTACCAGAAAGACCACTTTCTTCCATGCATTCACCGTGCTTCTCTTACTTCTGTGTCTGATTCATTTCTTTAACTGTAACATACCCTGAAAGAATGTGAAAAGATCAAGGGCGAGGAATTGTATTACCAAAAACAATGACGGCAAGAACTTTCACTTGGCGTCACATACACAAGACGGTCCTCAAGAAAGCAGGAACAGAGACCCTGGTCTTCTACTGTGCGCAGTGTATCATATTAAGGATTAGAATTTTAATCGTTGGAAAAGCAAGGGGAAAAAAAAAACCTCACTGATTACTATATCTTTTTTTTTTTTTTTTTTTTTTGGTGGAAACTGGGGTGGGATACACAGAGATTTTTTAAAAGCAAATGAATGCATCTATTTGGGAAAAGCACATTGTCTGCTGCTGCTGCTTCATAATTTATTCTGCTTTAGGCATACAAAAGAATAACTTACTTACAATGGCTAAGAAAAATGAGAATTTATTAAGAAAAGAAAACACCAGGTACCACATGAAAGTTAATCTCCTTATCCATCCACCTCAAATAATATAAAGTTTGTATAGAGAAGAAACTTGGACAGAAAAGAGACATGGAAAAGGACAACAGATGCATTTTTGGTTTTGTTGCAGACCTTGAAAAGTTTGTTCTCCTTGTTGACACCAAAAAATACATAACTATCTGAACATTATGCTGTGGAAACAGCTTACAAAAACTATTAATAAGGGAATAATCGGTGATGTGCACATGTTTTGTAACATGTTTCATTAATGTTTTAAAAGTAAATAACCAGAAGTGAGTATACATGGTTTATTTTTTTATTTCAGTGTAGCTTCGGTCATTGTTATCAAAAGATTGATGAAGTTCTATAAAAAAGAAATGCTGTGTGTAGCAGGAAAGGATTTTATGTCCCTCTGATCATGGTCACGTTTGGAAAGCATTTTCTGCAGCTATTAATATACTCAAAATAATTTCATGCATTGTATAGTTGTAGGGAGTGTGCTCAGAAGGAAGGCAGACCTGCCGGTTGTGTACCACGAGCATCATTTTGTGCCTACAGCCTTTCAGACCCTGGCTTTAAACCTACCCGTTGCATTCTGGGATGACTGCACTGTAAGTACCAAGCTTCCTCTTACAAGTTTCCGCCTACATTTTAATATTGGAGAATAGCTTGATCTGATGTACACGAGTTTGCTTCTGTTTGTTATTCATGGCTTTCTGCTTTCATCTGAACCCTAGTGATAAAAATCTAGTTATGTGAGCCAATAACTTTGTGACATTAAGCCATCTGTTTAGCCTTGTATGCTTTGACTCAATAACAGGAAATCGGTGATGTTCTGAAACAATTAACAGGTTTCATAAGAGATGGAGTTTTGCTTGACTGTAATCTTTGGAGAAGTTGTCACATAATACCTCCGCAGTGGTCCCCTTCCCATTCGTATGCTTGAGCACATGCACGCACATCTACCGCGGACCTCTAGCCACGTAGTCCTCAGTCCTGAGTATTTACTAAACATTTCAGTGCACTAGCTGAAAGGTAACTACATAAAAAGCTATTTTAGGTAATCTGAAATATACATACTATCAGGGCACTGACTACATCTTGTTGTACATTCTTCACATATTTACTAAAATTTAATAACTATGCATGATAAAAAAATGTTTACTACTTTACCTCTTCTTTCAGTAGCTCCCTCAGACAAAACCAATCGAATCCTCCTTCCCATCCAATTGAGACCTTCCAAAGGCAGAAGTATGTGATAAGGAAAGACCTTTGCTACCTTGTTTATATGCTCAGAGAAAGGCTGGGTTTGAATATTTACCAGCACTTATCACTTATAACCTTGAATACTAAAAGACCAGGCAATTTAAATAGGCAAATTAACCTAGTATTGATAGTTACTTTTAGAATGATTTTATTGTTTTCTGTGTTTACAAAGACATTCATTTAGATGACTCATACTAGAAAAATATACTCTTCTCAAATATACACCCTCAAATGGGTGTAAAAGGAATTTCCGTTTCTGAATTGTTAGATCAGGGTTATATCAAGTGTATCCTATCAGTATGAAGAAAACAGAAAATTTTCTTCTAGATGTAAGAAAAACAGTTGCTAAGGAAGTTGGATGACATCATTATCCTTACAAGATCAACATTTTGTAAATAAAGATGTGGAGTTAATTACAATGCATTAGAATAGTAAAACTGGACACTGGAAACATAGCATAACAATTGAAAGCACTTACTGTCCTTCAAAGAATTTACATTTCATTCCCAGCACCTACATGGCAGCTCAGCATCTTCTGAAACTCCAGTACCAGGGGATTCAACACCTTCTTCTGGCCTTTGTCTATACCAGCCATCCAGGTTGTATACACATGCACACATACATATACATGGATGTGCATGCACATAAAGTAAAAATGAATACTTTTTAAAATCATATAGATTCCAGGAAGAATTCTTAATTTGGTTAGGCAAATTAAGAAGTTTAAGTTTATAAAGCAAATGTTTACCATTTTATTTTAAAGTATTAAATATAAAGAAATAAAAAAGAAACTCAAATGTAACAATCATGATGTGATTTATGTAATTTCAAACTGGAAACCATGTGAGCCTGAGTTAAGATTCTGAACATAAAATTAAAGTGATGTGACGCAAAATGTCAGGATCATACATGGAAATGAACAGAAAGAAGTTAAGATGCATGGACCTGCGTGACATTCCTATAACACACATGGAGAAGCCAGCAGACAGTCTGTGGGAACCAGTTCTACTGTTCCACCTTTGAGTCTGAGGGATGGAACTCAAGAGTTTCAGGCTCCATGACAAGTTCCTTTACCCACTAAGCAATATTGCTGGCCACTCAACTCTAGATTTAACGACTTTCGTGAAGGCACTGCATGCATAAGCTCTGTAGGTCTGACTTGGTCAATCTTCACTTTCTTGGGTATTGACTCCCTGTGTCTGCATTTGTGTACAGCTCCCCCCACAACACTCCCCTGCTCACAGAGTATTCAACTCTAGTTTCAAAAGGGAGCATAGATGGGAGAGGTTAAGCATTACACATTTTACTGTTTTCCAACCCAAAATGTCATGAAGATTTGAGGTCCCTTGGTTCTGATGAGGTAATAAGGAGGAACTTTAGGTCCTATTATGTTAGCTTGTAAGCTGAAGTCATTTCTACCTGTCAGAAATTTTTACTGCTTCAGTGATAGAAACAAAAGAAGTTTTAGGCTCAAGACCTAACAATTTCCTAAGATTTAGCATGTGCTCATTATCATGATTACTACAGTTTGCAACTCTAGAGTGAGCAGAATTACAGAGAAGGCTATCAAAATTCCAAGTGAATGTGTGGAATAGAATCTGAGACATTCAAGTCAGGTCCAGCTGCATGGTACTGTCATCAGAACTACTCAGGAGGCTAAAGGAGCATGATCTAAAGTTAATAGGCCTACCTGGACAGTGAAGTGAGTTTAAGGCCAACCTGGGCAGTTTGGTGAGATCCTGTCATGAAATAAAAGGTTTTAAAATCTGGCAGACGGGTTCTGGGAATATAGCTCAGTAGGTGGACTTCTTAGGTCTAGTCGTCGGTACCCGTCATTCCACTCAGAGAATCAAAGTTGCTTTGACTGACTGAAGTTCAGTTTACAAATAGTTCAATTTACCATTTCACTGTGACATGAAATGATACGGTGTGTGTCACCATAGTTTTCTGATAACATCAGAACTTTTAAGACATCAATAAATTGACATTAAACATGTCAGGCAAGCAGAAAGTGATCTTTCCTTCTTCAGAAAGCCTTGCCTTTAATCTAGGGAAGAATTTAGTACAACATTGAGTAAAGGACTTGTGTTTTGGAGCCTGAGTCTTATGAATCTGAGATTCATATCTGTTGTGTAGTGTCCATCAAATCTTGATGAAAGTATTTATCTAAAGAATTCCAGTTTTATTGCAGGTAATATGACAGAAGAGTTCCCACAACAGCAACCAGTTGAAAATTAAAACAGATAATTGCTAGCAACAGTTCTTAACATATATAAAAAACATTCCACCAATATTAACTTCTACTATGGAGAGAATTTCCTACTTCTAGCTACCAAGATGGCCCTTTTGAACAAAATAGATGCATGCTGAACTATTTTTTCAAGTAAAAGTTTTAACAGTACATGTGATCCTTGTGACTTGATGACAATCATCAGAAAATAAGGACTAAGCCAAGACATCATGAGTATGTCTAAATTCCACACTGATGCATGAAAACACACATGATCAGCAGCACATGTGGCTCAATGAGATGTCACAAGTCTGACAGGATGTGAACTTCCCAATGCAAAAACAAATACACTCAATACAGCTGGGACGGCCAATTCATAATTCTTTTTGTTTTAACTGTTTTGTTGTCTGTTTCTTTCTCTAATGAGTGAGATAAAAATTGTCACTATTCCTTTATGGGTTAAAATTAAGTGGAAATATACTCCATGTAGAACCAAATGGATGATAAAATAAAACAATAATAAGGAGGAAAAAATAACACATATTTATTATTTTTCTTTAAACTTTGTTAAAATGACAGATGTTGAAATGACTTAAGGATGTGAGTGCCTTTATTTGTGTCTAGTACAATGATGTAGTAGTCTCCAAGATAGCATGCAATGTGGCAGTTGCTATGGTAACAAGATGTTTTTCATTGAAGAGCAGTTAAAATGATGGTGTATAAATAACATATGTATAGTATATTGTCTTTGAGAGAATGAACTTTCCCCTTGGACCATATGAACATGTTTTCTTCTTTTTAGAAACTCTTGTCTATTTTTGATGTGCATATGTATCTAATAGGCTAGTGTTCAAACTGCCCTCTTTGAAGCTGTACAGGGTCCAGCTCTACAGCGAGGGAAGAAAAGGTGGCTCTGTACTGTGGTTAAGTGTGCTAGAAGAAGCTGAGAGGTTAGATAGTAAAGCTCTGTGTTAAAAACAAATCTGCTTCACAAGTAAATCTTACAGTCCAGCTATCTTGTGAACTGTAGGTGGTATATTCAATAAGGAAATTAGTCATTTATATAAAAGCATATAGTTATAGTCCGGTAAATGAAAACTCTACTAAATGAATAGTAGAGACTCCAGAACCCTGCCTTTGCAGAAAGTCTTGCTTTTAAGCAGAGAGAATGACAGCTTAATTATCAGAAAGAATAGGCCATAGCATCAAGGTTTCAAACACAGACAGCATTTCTGTACAAATGTAAATCGTTGTTCTTATAAAATATTACATAAATGATACTTAGCAATGCCAAAAGTTGGATGCCATTTGTCCTACCAGGCAGTACAATGATGGCGGCAGTACAATGACGGCTATTCATTTTAGGGTCAACTAATCAAGGCTTCTTAGCTAGAAATTATTGATTGAAATTTTAGATTATAATATAAAAATATAGGAGCCTTATAAATGTGAATTCGAAGTATGCATTTGTTGGCACAGTAAGTATTCTCAATTCTTTTGATTAAAGTGATCAAAATTAGAGATCCAAATTTTATGCATGTATATGTATACCTCTATGTATATGTATGTATTTAGAATTAATTATCTCTATATTATATAGAAGTTGTACTAACATATGTAACGCATTTTTGTATGTGTATTGTTCATGTGCACATACACAGAGTATGTTATGTATGTAGGTACATAAAAAGTCTCTGAATATACTTAACTATATGTAACTATCTAAGTACACTATAACTATGGCATTTTGTATCTCCATATAGAAATATATACACATATACTTCATTCTTTATCTAACACGCAAAGAAAAATCCAGAGAAGCGTTATGTGAGAACAGAGCCTTGGAAGGCACTTTATTGTTGCAGGATCCTACCAAATTCTGGAAATTGGTTCTCCTGTTTTGAATCCTGTTTGAAGTGGAGGGATTAACAAGAAACAAAATAAAGGGTGAAAATTTTAACAGAAAATTCCACACTGCACTTGGGATCTGTGAAGAACTGTAGACTTGGTATCTACGCCAATGAATAAGAAACAAGCACTAAGCTGAAAGACTAGAAGAAGCAACAAGGATCCAAAAGTCAATAGACTTGAAAATGGAATGGAAACTTCTAGAAATAAAGCATGCTGTCATAGAGTATGGATTCATTTGCTCGCTTTTTCGGAAGTCCTAAAAAAAATAAAATAAAACAATGTCTTAATAATAGATATCAGTAATACATGTAAAGAAATAAAATGTTCATTAATGATTCATGAGTCAAGGGGGTTTAGAGAAGCCTATTCACTAATTATTAAAAGTAAAAATAAAGTAATACCGTGATCAATATAAACTCAGTGACAATATTGAAGTGTATTCAATAGTAATAGTGTATTAGACAATATATTTTAAATACAAAATGTTCCACTTTTAATAATTTAAAAACTAAGAGTGTCTAAGAATAGGCATTCCAGTGCAAACTATTAAAAGATGGCTTTCCCCTAAGTGCCATAGAGCCAGTCAAAACTACATGGATTTATCATTTGCAGAGTGGTTGGGAAGAAGTGGGCCCTTGGCTGTTGTTTGTCTTTGAAGCGAGAGGCCACAAGTTCATTCCTTTAGTAGCACAAAATGTAGGTAAATAAAATAAAACATTCAAGTGAGACCAAACTATAACGGATAATTATTTTTGGAAAAGAGATATTTCTGGGAAATAACAATAAAGCTAGAGAGAAGAGATAGTTATCATGATTGAACACAAGGCTAAGTCATTAAGACAATGTACCGACACTGTGTTAAACAAATATTTGAGAGGAACAAAAGAGAGAGCTCTAAGCAGAACTGTGTGTTCATGAGACCCTGATTTATGACCATGCAGACCACTATAGAACAGAACGGTAAGAATGTGTTTTTTAATTTCCTTTTTAATAAATTATCCAGAGACAATTGGTTACTCATAAAAAAAGAAATTGGGTCCATAAGTCATATATTCACAAAAATCAATTCCAGGTAAATTAAAGACTTAAAAGTAAGTAGTGAACTATAAAAAATGTTAAAAGACAAACTGGAAAACATATTTATCACACATGCAATATATAGAGCATTAATACCGACAAGTCATTAAGAAAAAGACAAATAACCCTATGGAAATTTAGGGCAGAAGAAGAAACAGGCATTTCCTAGAAGACAAAGTAGAGCTGGTCCTTAATTATAGGAAAGAAAATATTCTACCTGGCTAGGATTCAGGGAAGTTTAAATCTAAACTGTATCTCCATTTTTTACATATGTATGAGATTGGGAAACAAATTGAAAGTTCTGAAATGGCAGTATTGGATAGAATGTGTCTTAGCAGGATTCTTCATCTGTCCTTGGACTGTATAATTGACACTATCATTTGTACTCAGTTTCAGACTGGGCATTTGTGTTTTTCTATACCCAGTAAACAGACTCAGTTATGAGCCTTGGAGAAAGACATGTTAGGGATCACTCTATTCCTAGATTCAGTAAATCATCGGGGGACTTTTTGTTTGTTCCTTTTAGTGCGTAAGGGTCTTTTGGCTGTGCACATGTCTGTGCATCCCACATGTGCCTCGTATGTGCAAGAAAAGAGTGTTGAGCCCCCTGGAACCAGAGTTAAGAATTGTTGTAGGCTTCTGCGTGAGCGCTGAGGATCAAGCCCAAGGCTTCTGAAAGAGCAGCAAACGCCTTTAACTGCTCAGTCAACCCTCTGGCCTCCCAGTGTAGAACAGTTTCAAAAAATCTAGATAGCCAAAGTGTCCATCCAAAGTAAAGTATATGTATGTTTATATGTACTTATAATACTGTAAACCAGAACATTTATGCTCTAGTAAAAAATTAAACTTTGGCTACAGACACCGATGGACATAAAATCCAAAGAGAAGTTTAAACTTGAGGTTATAAGCAACAATATAATTATATTTATATATATATATCAATACAAAAGAAGGAAATTCTATATTGTTAAGTGTTTAAAACATATGCAATAAATCTGAAAGTAAGAAGAATAGGATGATTTTAATAATATCCAGAAAAGTAAACTTGGCAGATGTTTGGGGAGCTCTGTTACCAGCAATGCTCTGTTGCTTCAGAATGTCTGATGGCTAAATGGAATTTTTTTTATTATTTTCTATATTATAGCACACATGTTTTATATACTGCCAGATAGTATACATTTCACATAAAAATATGTTATTCATTGATTATTTTATCTCCACACTAAGCTAACAGATAGACATATTATTTTTCATGCCATGGTTGTAAAATTGAATAAACAAGCTCTACCACATCTAAAAACTAAGTATCTGCTGTAAGTTGTAGATAAACAGATAAGAAACAGTACAATCTTATCAACAGATATTTGCTCAATATAATTATGTGTAGAAAAGGGACAGTCAAACGGATCTAGTTCGTGGTTCAACAAAGATTTCTTACGTGTGGGACATCAGCTGAGCACAGGGAGTTTTAAGAGACAGTGTGAGACAATAGGAAATTTACTGTAAATGCATTTCCATTTATGTCGAATGTAGTTTATCAGGAAGAGGAATTTTTAAAGAGCTAAATGAAGTAGTTACCTATTGTTTGCTATGGGGTTTGACTATATCCTATAGAAGGAAAATCTAAGTTTTAGATTTTAGGGGTTAGGAGCAAGATGGAAGAGACAAAGAACAGGTAGAAAGGAAGTCCCTTTTCAAGCCACTACATCGCTGTTGTCACAGGCCACCAATAAGCCAGATGCTGTCACAGGGGGTAAAATATCCTCTACTTCATTTTTAGCTTGATATTATACCAACAGAATGGTGTAGTAAATGCCAAGTTGATTAGGTAGGAAACATGTTTTAAATTAAACCTGGTTAAACCTCTTGAAAAGATAAAAGGGTTTTAAACAGTCCATTTTATTCCTATCTAATCAGAGAAGGAAAAGAGTGTCTCAATAAAAGACAGGAAATTGTATGAAAGAAAAAGCAAGATCTGGAAGCTCCAGAACTGGACAAAATACAGAAAAATTGGTTCACAGCGAAGGCAACACATTAAATTATGAAAAGGTTAGAAATCAACCATCTCTAACACATCTAGTTGAAGATGCAAGGATTTGAACTTTAAGGATTCTAATGCAAATCAGCTGCCAAGGGACTTGAGAAATACTTTGTCTTTCTAGGCAAAAAAATAAAAAAAGGTGAGGAATATTGGCCGTCAAAGAGTTAAACTATTGCTACACAAAAGAGGGCCAGGCCCTCCAGTATAGTCTGTCATCTTGAACAGTTCCAGTGAGGGTGATGTTGGAGTAACATGAAGAACTTTCTGACCATCAGGAAGATCAAACACCAGAAGAGTTTTGTACAGTATGGGATTGTTTTCACAAGGACTATCTCCCAGCAGGCAGAGAAGATGGACAGAGGACACAAGATACCATGGATATCACAAGTTCTTCAACATCAAAGATTTCTTTGGCTTGTTTCAATATATGCACGAGAGTTTTCCCCTTATTTTTATGGTGGCAAATCATAACAGATCATGATATAACAAAAATTTAAATAAAGTAATCATGAGGTAAGTTATTATTTATTGGATTTTATAGAAATAGAGATTAACTTTAAATATGGGTTATCTCTTAAACTACAAATAATAAAATGTGGTAAGATACCAAAAATATATTAATAAAATCACATTTTTAGAGATTTATATAGTGTATATATATTTTTTATTTGCATGAGTATTTTGCCTACAAATATGTATGTGGACCATGTGTGTGCCTGCCACCAGTGGGGATCAGAAGAGGGCATTGCATCATGGAACTGGTGTTTTAGGTAGGTGTGAAAGCCACGTGGATATTGGGAACCAAACTGTAGTCCTCTGCAACAATGAGTGCCCTTAGCCACGAAGCCACCAATGACTCTCAGGCTTATTTGTTTTGTGTTTGTGGACTTCTATACATATGTGATGCTTGTGCACACACAAGTGCCAGAAGAGGGTATCAAACCTCTTAGAGTTATATAGCTTGTCATCTGGGTTGTGGAGTATCCACTTCAGGCCCCATGATGTTGTAGTTAGTTCTCTATACTACTTGCTCTCTTTGAGCACCAAGATCATCTAAGTTTCCTGAACTGAACTGCCATAAAAGCCATTGAGTAACTGCAGTCACCGCTAGCGACCCAGGAAAGTGGCTGGATGACTGCCAACCTCCCTTAGGTTTAGCAATGTCTTCCCACAGGGCGGGCCTGCCATGTGATGATGTGCAAATCTGATACTCAGGGATGTAAAAGGGAGATATCCCAAATCAACATGCATTGGTCCAGACCCTTTTCCATTGATCTTCACAATGTAAAGATCTTAGAGGCTGCCACATCAAATTACATTAAGAGACCTCATCCTTGAGCCCCTAGACATCCTTGTGGAGTTCAAGAAGTCAGTGTCTAAAAGAATGTACAAATTGAACACATTACAGTGAGATCGTGACCTACTCCCCATCTGCCCTGAAGCCAAATGTGTTTGTGTTTTCCTTGACAATAGTGAAAAATCATTTGGCTCTTTCATGCCCTATGGAGTGAGAGTTATCAATGACTTAGAGGCCCAGTGTGTAAGGCTCTCTTTCTTCTCCCTTCAAATTGAGCAGCATTGCTTTATATTTTATCTTTAATTTCAGGAAAAAACGTGTTTGACTGGTGTCCTCTCCTAAGAAGTGTCTGAAAAACATCTGGTAGTATCATCCCTATGGTGCCATATATCAATATAGCTCTAAAATCTCTGAGAACTGAGCTGGCAACTATTTCTCATCTCCCAGTACCAGCTCCCAGCCTAGTACCACTTCATGCTACAGAAGAAAGATTCTTAAACTTGTAGGTTGCAGGTCTGTATAGGGTTTGTAATTGGATGCAAGATGCTGCAAAAATATTTCTCAATAAATACAAAATTTTGAAAGCACAATGACCAGAGATTAAACAGGTGACGAGCCACATGTGTCTGCAGTACTTAACAAGTTACCCTGGGCCACTTCACTGCACACTTGGTTCAAAACACACATGCGCTTTGTCATATGCCTGCCTCTTGCCTCAAGTGCTTCAAAATGCCAACAAAAGCAACCTGCAACAGCTCTCCTCAAACAGGAGAATATGGCGTGATTTATATTGCAAAGTTTTTACTGGTTTCACAATTTCTCCTCGTATAGAATTGTTTTAATTGCATAAAGAAAACAATTTCCTCAGCAAATAAGTTGCAAATGTGTACATTTTACGGGTCATATTGGATTAGACAATCAAACACACCTATCTCATTAGTATATACATTTGCTTTTATCTTTAGTTTTGAAAATAAGGCAATTGTATCCTTGTCTCTCTCTCTCTCTCTCTCTCTCTCTCTCTCTCTCTCTCTCTCTCTCTTTCTCTCTTATGTATTATTTACATTTCAAATGTTTCAGATCTCCCCTTTGGAACCTCCCCATTCCCTCCACCTTCCCCCTGCCAATATGGGGATACTCTCCAACCCACCCTCCCACCCACTCACCCACTCTCGTCCCTCCTCCTTGTCATTCTCCTACACTGGGGGATCTAACACCCTCAGGCCCAAGGGCCTCTCCTCCCCCTGACGGATAACAAGACCCTCCTCTGCTGCATTTGTGGCCAGCACCATGGGTCTCTCCATGTGTATTCTATAGTTGGTGGATCAGTCTCCAGAGGTATGGGGGGGGGGGGTTAGGCCAGTTGCTACTGTTGCTACCTCCCTGGGGCTGCACACTCCCTCAGCTCCTTCAGTCCTTTCTCCAAGCCCTCCATTTGGGACGTCACACTCAGAACTACTGTTGCTGTGAAGTGACTCTTGGGTATTTCAAACTTTTGGGCTAATAACCTCTTAACAGTGAGTACATACCATGTTCATTCTATTGTGACTGTGTTACCTCTCACAGGATGATATTTTCAAGATCCATCCATTTGTCTACGAATTTCATGAAGTCATTGTTTTTAATAGCTGAGTGGTATTCCATTGTGTAAATGTACCATATTTCCTGTATCCATTCCTCAGTGGAGGGGCATCTGGGGGAATCAGCCTCCCTGACCTCAAGTTGTACTACAGAGCAGTAGTGATAAAAACTGCATGGTATTGGTACAGTGACAGGCAGGTAGATCAATGGAATAGAATCGAAGACCCAGAAATGAACCCACACACATATGGTCACTTGATCTTCAACAAAGGAGCTAAAACCATACAGTGGAAAAAAGACAGCATCTTCAACAAATGGTGCTGGATCAATTGGCAGTCTACATGTAGAAGATTGTGAATTGATCCATTCCTATCTTCCTGTACAAAGCTCAAGTCCAAGTGGATCAAGGACCTCCACATAAAACCAGATACACTGAATCTAATAGAAGAGAAAGTGGGGAAGAATCTCGAACAGTTGGGCAGAGGGGAAAAGTTCCTGAACAGAACACCAATGGCTTGTGCTCTAAGATCAAGAATTGACAGATGCAACCTCATAAAATTACAAAGCTTCTGTAAGGAAAAGGACACTGTGAATAGTGCAAAACGGCAACCTACAGATTGGGAAAAGATCTTTACCAATCCTACATCCGATAGAGGGCTAATATCCAAAGTATACAAAGAACTCAAGAAGCTAGATGCCAGAGATCCAAATAACCCTATCAAAAAATGGGGAAGTGAGCTAAACAGAGAATTCTCAACTGAGGAAACTCGAATGGCCGAGAAGCACCTAAAGAAATGTTCAGCATCCTTAGTCATCAGGGAAATGCAAATCAAAACAACCCTGAGATTTCACCTCACACCAGTCAGAATGGTTAAGATCAAAAACTCAGGTGATAGCAGATGTTGGCGAGGATGTGGAGAAAGAGGAACATTCCTCCATTGCTGGTGGGATTGCAAGATGATACAACCTCTCTGGAAATCAGTTTGGTGGACCCTCAGAAAAATGAACATAATACTACCTGAGGACCCAGCTATTCCACTCCTGGGCATATACCCAGAAGATTCTCCAACATGTAATAAAAACACATGTTCTACTATGATATTAGCAATTTCATATAAGCTAGCTTCCCAGTAAACTCTCAGGCTCCTCCCTTCTCTGCTGCATTATACTGGGGTAACAGGCACGTATGACTGTGCCTAACTTTTACTTGAATACTGGGGATCCTCAGTTCCTTGGGCTTGCATAGCAAACTCTTGCTAATCTAAATCCCCAGCTTCTTTCATAGATGGCAAGACTATATGTATACCAAATGTCTGGTTTATGTTTTTTAGACACCAAGACCCGCTTTTATTGGAGAGAGAGTTAAATCAGGCATTTTTTCTTTAAAAATATTATCATTATTATCATCATTATCATTATTATTATCATTGTTGTTATTATTATTATTATTATTATTATTATTATTATTATTATTATTATATTTAATCTTTTTTTACAGTCTGGTCCTTATCCCCCTCCAGGTCTGACTGTTTCTCATTCCATTTCCCCTCCCCTGCCTCCAAAAGGATGTCCCCATCCCCCAACCCCATTCCCTGGGGCCTCAGTCTCTTCTCCAGTTTTGTCACTGAAGCTCATTTAGACAGGAGCAACTATGGGTCAGAGTTTTCGACTGTGGAATGGCAATGATAAGGTATTGGGGGTAAGGGATAGGAGTGAAGACCTGTGGGCCAGCAGAAAAATACAGACAAGTCAGGAGGTAGGAGGTGGAGGACCCTGTAGAATATACCAGAGACCTGGGAGGTTAGAGATGCTCAGGACTCAAAGAGAGGGACCTTAGATGAAATGCCCAACAGTGGGGAGAGGGAACTTACAGAGTTTACCTCCAGTAGAAAGATAGGGCATCAAATGTCTGTTTTAAAATAAGGGTTTTTTTAATGATTTCTTAGGACATGCTTGATTTGTGTACCTATGCTTATATTCCTATGTACAAAAGACCACATAAAATTTATTGTTCAGGAAGGGGTTGTATATTATAAAAAGTGTAGAAGCCTTGCTGTGGAAGCACAGCAGCATGGATGGACATGTAAACAACGTGAATGGAAGCAGTCACAGTGCTCTGCATAATCTTAATGACCGAAAGAAGCAGCAGCAGCATGTTGTAGCCTTTAAAAATACCTAATGCCCTGTTCATTTATCAAACGTATATCAAGGCTGCTATTCCACACAGTTGGAAAATACCACAGAAGAGAAAAGAATGGATAACAGAAGCAGAGATAGGTAACTTGGGATTGTTACTCTAAAGGTGATTATTGCAACAGAAATGAGAGACTAAAATTCAAGGCATAAAGAAGTTCAGTGAACCCCAGCCAAGACAGAGCAGGCTGTTATAATTTATAAGGTGATCTCACATGGCTTTTTATGAGAAACTGGTATTAAAGCAAAGACCCAAAGAGGATCATCAAAGTGGCTGTGCCAAATACCTGGTAGAAAAGAAGAACGCAGAGAAGCTGCATTTTGTACAAAGCCAGAAACACACTAGTGTCCTCTAGGAGGAAAAGAGAGACTCGTCTGTCTGAACTAGGACCATACCTAGAAGATCAGATCCACCCAGTCTACCTGCTGTCTCTACCAAACACTGCAGGCTATCTATCTGGAGCCTAAATCTCTCATCTGAGGTCTGGTAGGTCAGTTCTTTTGGAGGAGATTATGTCCTGCCATAGAGGGATGTCTTCCTTCTATGTGCCTAGTACCCTTTCCATGCAGAGACAGATGTCTCTCTCTATTTCTCCTCCTCTTCTATGAGTGCTAGTACAGAAGCAGGTCTTGCTATTTATTTACCTCCAAAAAAAAGTCAGTTTCCAAAAGGCAGTTACATCAGAGGCTGCCTTTTTAATGCAGATTTGTGGAATTCCTTCCACAGCAGAGATTAAGAGGGACAAAGCAGATCACGTGGGGCCTCATAGATCACTGGAAATTGTTTTCTGGATTATCTTTGGAACTCTTTGCACAAGAGAGTATTATGATTCTGTGCTATAACAGAGCATAGCATTTTCTTTCCTTTTTTTTCTTTCTTTTTTTTTTTTTTTTTTTTTTTTTTTTTGATTTTTCACTTAGTTTGAAATGGTACGAGACCAAAGCTAAGAAAATACTTGAGTCTCCAATGTCAATTTTGAATACTGGTTTTGAATATAATTGGAATAATTTGCCTGAATTTATTAATTGAATTCTGTATCACAAACCTTGGAATTAAAACTGCCTTAATTTAACATGCAAATCTATGCAGAAACATGCAAAACACTATTCATATACCAACTGAAACATACCTTCAGGCTTTACTATAGGGGTCAAAGCAGGAAGATGGGGTGCAAGGAACATAAATCCTTTAAAGAGAGTTTTTGCTTGACCTAGTAGAGGAAGATATATACTGAATGTAAGTTCGTAAACGGGCTAGTTAAGCCAAACACGGAATAAAGAAGATTTCAATTTAATTACCCAAATTCCTACTGTGTACTTCTAAAGTATACTAATGAGCTAATAGCTAATATGTAAAGATGTCTAATTGCCACTATGGATAAACTGTTCAGCATACATATGCCAAGGGTTTTTGGCAGAGAACACTTCCATTTAACCAGAAATTAGCCTGCCCAATAGAAAAATTTAATTTAATTTTGGTTTAATGTCATCAAGAAAAGATGAGTGGATAACTGTAGCATTTGGAAGCAGTTAGAGTGTATGTATTGACATTATCATCAAGTCCGAGTTAATTGTTACATTTCTATAATATGTATGATTTCAAGCTTCTGCTAATAACAAAAATATTACTAGCATTATTATTAGGGGTACAGACCATTGTATATAAGCCCAAAACTCATTGATATCATATCAAATATTCCACCCAGTGAACAGCTAAAACACAGAGACAAGGGCCATAGGACCATCATTTGTGAATGAGTTCAGAGAGGACCTTTAAATTCAGCCATGATACATTTTCATTGCACAGTTGAAGGAAAGGTCTCAGTCTGGGACCAGCCACCCAGTGGAATGTGAAATCAAGAGGATTTGTTCTTAAGCAGATGTGATGGTTGCATCTCTAAATACCCATTCAGCTTCAAATCTAGTCAAACAAACAAATGAACAGTTACTTTTAAGATTGGTTTCTATATCATAGGACTAACTCTGAAATAAACTCTTTCCTCCAAGATTTACTAGTCTAGTACAGATTCAAACCTGTGTAACAGGAACCATCTCCAAGATGCACAGACTATGTATATTTCTACATGCTAGTTAGGCCTGCACACTATTTTCTTGGTGTATTTTTTTTTAGCTTATATAAGAAAGACCATATGACCTCGTATCCTGTTTTAAAAACATTTCTCAAATCAATACTCAAGGTCACAGGAAAAAGATATCCAAATTTTAAATAATGACTAGCATCTATATATAAATTTCTCCAAATAGGAGAATTTCATACAAGAACGGTCTGTGTTCTTTATCTGCTCTGTTATTATCAAGAGAATACTTAACAGAAAAACAAAACACGATAGCAGTGACCTCAGTTATGACCCCATGCACCCAGGCTTCATTGCTCCACTGCAATCAACCCTGATGGTCGCAGGTATAAGGTTCTGATGGCTTTAAACTGCCGTGACTTATAACCCCGAAGCATCACGAACCAGAGAAAGCAGCAAAGCTGACCCAACAAAGAGATATAAAATTAGCAATGGACCAGAGATAACTTTATGCCAGTTGCTAAGGGCAACCTGATGGATAATGTAATCACGTACATTAAGCCACACTTACACTAAATAAGTTCACAACATCATTAATATCTGTAACAGCAGGGGCACCATGCTGACTGAGGCAAGCATAGGTGATGATGATGACTGTACCTTTGGGAAAGACCTAGCCACATAATGACCTGCTTGGACGCATAGAGGAGGGGATAAGGAGAGAGGGATTTCAGCAGAGTTTGCCCTGCCTTTGAACAAACAGCCCCTCTGACTCCATTCTTCTCCACTGCTGCTTCCCTTTGCATGTGCTGTCCACTGAAGGGGGCAAGCATATGTCTGTGTCTATGATCTTCCTGACTCTGAAGTCAGGAAGTCTTAATTTCTTGCAAGGACTGATCACATATCCCGCACAAGAGCCGTGTCTCTAGTTCACCGTGTCTTAGTTTTACTTTCCCTTTCATTGCGAAATGTCTAAAAAAAAAAAAAAAATAGCTTCATTCACAAAGCCTTACCTGTTCGCTTTAAATGGAACAGACTGTGTGAGGAATTATGTATACCTTGTATATACATGAAATATATCTATAGAAAAAAGTGAGGATGGCCAGGAGTCCTTTTGAAAATTCCACATTTTCTGGTTCCAGGTTGCTGGCGGTAGGGCTAACTAAGCATTTTGTA
Source organism: Rhynchomys soricoides (assembly GCA_019843965.1). Taxonomy (NCBI): domain Eukaryota; kingdom Metazoa; phylum Chordata; class Mammalia; order Rodentia; family Muridae; genus Rhynchomys; species Rhynchomys soricoides. The sequence continues at coordinate 12,060,063 of JADRCH010000011.1, forward strand.
AAACAGGTCAGTGCTGAAGCTGCCCTCTCCCTTAGATATCTTTACAATGATCTCTTTAGGGAGAATTTGATACGAATATGAGAAACAATGTGAAGTAGATAGAGTAGTTCTGATTAAGGCCTTCAACAAAACGGGTGACTCAAACAGGGACATTTTACTGCCCATGTCAGGCAGACTCCCTAGTGGGGAACAAAGTCAGTCCGGGTGTAAGAGTCTAGTCTCCCCTGCTGAAACTATCATGGAGTTTACAGAGTTGAATCAACATCCGTGACATCACAAAGTCAGAAAGGGAATCCTCAAGGGCCTTCAGCATCACAGAGCCAAGCCTCTCTTTGTATTTGAAAATGTAAATAGCTTGTCCAACGTCAGACACCAAGGATTGGGCGGTTCCAGGGGCCTTCAGGATTATCACTAAAAAATAACCCTTCAACACATGTACCTCCTTACTTTGAGATACAGAGAACACCATTTGCCCTGGGTTCAAGTTTTCTGCACTGGAATCAACTACAGTTCTCACATAGTGGGCAAATCGTTTACTCTCTTTCATCATTTTTCTCATCTGCAAAGCTAAATGAATAAAATGACCAAATTCACTGGGCCGCTAGAGCTACTATGAATATGCGATGTAGCAATATTGTCAGACTGTTTCCATCTGCCAGCTTGTAATAGTGACATGCAGACTTTTTATTATTTATGAAAGCTTAGGCCTCACAGCTTAGGCTTGTCTCCAACCAGCTTAATTAACCCTTTCTATACATTGTCTCACTGTGTCCCCGTTTGTCTGACTTCCTCCATTTCTGACTCATGAGTTCTGTGCTTCTCAATTCTTTCCACAGTTCCTCTCTCTGTCTAGATGTCCCTTCCATCTTTCCTCCCCTATCCTGCTATAGACTGTCAGCTCCTTATTAAACCAATCAGAAGGTGATCTAAAAGAATGCTTACAAAATATGATGCCATTCAATTTGTATCACAATACCAGAGTCGACCTGTACTCAGCTCTCTGCCTGCTGGTAGAGAAATCAACATTGGAATAATACAAAGACAGTCTTTACACAGGGAACAAGAAGATTATCCCAGTACAGCAATAACAGTAGAATAGTAGTGACAGGCTGGCAAATGATGGCTGGCTCATGAACTTAGGCTGTTCTTCAGGAAGTGACAGGGAGTGTGCAGGTGAGGACAGCACTAGAGGAACACACTTCTATAGTCCGTCCCTCTCTCCAGTAACATTCCTCCCTTATCTTTGTCTTCATGCACGGCTCCAAGAATGTAAAATTCACTAAAGCTGAGATGTAGTTCTGGTCACTGTAGTAAACACAATTACTAATATAATATCAAGTCTACAGAATGCCCTTGAGAGACACCTACAGAATAAACGCAGTAAGAGAAATTCCCATGACTCTAGAAAAGCAAACATAATTTTTCCTCTTTGAATTTTGCTTTCCCAAACTATCCTAAAATCTTTATGGATTCTTTCTTTCCCACTCTGATCTCCAAAGGCTGTGTGGATAACTCACCTTTACAGTTCCCATGAAACTGATCCCTAAACTGCTCTATGCTCTGTATGTGCAGGAAGGCACTGTACAGTCCCTTCATGGCAGTCTGAAGACCTGTAATGGCTCATCTGGAGTAAAACTTGTTTTCATATACTAAATGAAAGTTATTGGATATTTAAAGACCAACATTTGAGCCTCAAGTTTAAGGTAAGCCATGTATTTTACCATATCTCAGTCTCCAGCACTTTACAATAATTTTAAGCCTTATTGGCTACAGCTACCAGAGGTGCTTCAACAGGAATATACAAACAGTTCAGATAATACATTTTCATAGCTGTATACTTGACATCATGAAATTTTATTGGCTTTTTCTCTGAAGTCTGTGAGTGCTCAACTTTATTATCGATCACCATAGAGAGGAAACTTCACTGTGATATGCAAATAGAATATGGCTTCCAGTCTGCTCTTATCTAAGACTTCTGGTTCAGGTAAGTACAAGTAATCAGGTTGGTCTTACATTAGCAAGGCTGAAGAAGAAACATTACTAAAAGAGTCTTCTGGATACCCTCTCATGCCCAGAAGGATGTAAGGTTGTGGTTTCTCCTCCTCTGAGATTCTTATTGAACATAAACAGTATGGGGTTGCATATTCAGATCATTCCTCATGAGGTTTGCTTCTATCTGGCCAGGCTGTTCTTCTACCCTATTAAGCTTTTCTACTTCCCTTTGGACCACGTAAGCCCTGGTCCAAACGCTCAACAAAAATAGGTCACCATTGTGTCTCTGTACCTCATTTGCAGCAGTGTAAAACAATGATGTTATCTATCTCCTTAGGGATAAATGACAGTGGATGGAGAATGAATGGATACTGGGGAAATGTTGCTTCATGGTAGAAATCATTTTGATCTACCGAAGATTATAATGAGACCATCTATTATATCAGTTTGTCCACTGATTCGCTTAATATTAACATGAACTCCACTGTAAATTACCTTAACACTTATTTTATAAATCTCCATCTGAGTACTATTCAGACTTCTGCACCTGATTTGCCTTCCAGTACCACTCATGTCTTTAATCAGTCTGTTAATATAGGTGCCTCAGACTTTTAGCTTCAGCCAATTACTTATAAGAAAGTTGGAAGACTGCCTCACTTAAGACTGAATAATAGTGCCAGGGCAGATTCTTTAACTCTAAAGCTTCTTAAGCCAGCTGCTTCATTAAGAGGTAAGAGTGAAACTGATATTTCTAACAGCTCTCTTTTCTGGAGGTCTTCCATCAACTGGGATCTATTCCCTCATAAAGGAAGAAATACAGAGGACTAAACACAATGTAGGGAAGAAAGAACAGACACTGATCTGAGGTTAGTTTCCACAATCCAAGTGAATCTCTTGGTAGTCACCCAAAACTAAGCCTCTATTCACATGCTTCAGAAAAGGAGGGATCAGGAGGCTGTAAAAAGGGGTACGTGGACTGTATGAACCCAGATTTGAGGAAGGAAGGAGGAAATGGCCAAAAACAGGGCACTTATGACAACAGATAAAGAGAAGTCAGAACATACTATGACTATGAACTTACTACTTGTACTCAGATGACTCATATTAAAATAAACAGCACAGCACTATGCTGTGAGTCTAACATAAGGTTGGACATCATAGGCAGTCCAGATGGAGATCAAAAAGATGAAGAAGAAGCAGCAGCAGCTCATGAATAGGAGATGGGATGTATTCATGAGCTGGAGAGACACGCACTAACAGAATACATGTGCTCCTATTCAGAGAACAGAGGGCAGAATGTGGTCAAGTCTTAAAGGCTTTTGCTTACATGTTGGGCTTTCACCGGGCTTAATTGGTTGCTTGGGACACAGTTGTGGTACACTGTAAGAATTAGCATTTGTTAATGGAAACAGCTGGGTCATTTAGTAGACAGTACTTGAAGACTCTGAACACACCAAGCAAATCTGTTTTAAATACTCTATATAACAACTTTCCTCTCCACACTATTTCTTTGTTTCTTGAGTTCCCACATTCACTGGGATGTGGGATGATAAATGACCATCTAAACTGTATCTTAATGCTGCATGTTTGTCTTCCCGGTCACAAAGAATGTGAATAAAACTGGAAATTGTATTTCTGTTAGGATGCCATTCATTCTAAGAGTTGTTAAGATTGCTCTGCAGATCAAACAGTGTTTTCCTATTTATTAAATATAGGAAGCAAATTTTATTATAAGCAATGTCTGCATGAAATGAGGATTGTCATTTCCAATTAATACATAGCTGATAAAAATATAACTTATTGGTAAAACTTTACTGGAATCATTAATAATCTGATTCTTTTGTTTGCTTTAAAAATGTATGTGCTGAGAAAAAAAATGTCCTATAAATAAATAGATGTGACTTGAAGGAGTTTTGTCATGGCAACATCACTCAACGCTTTGAACATTTTCTGAGGTACATGTCAAAAATTACATCATGGTCTATTATTATTTTAATGATCAGTCAGCTGACAACTCAATTAGGTCTTTCTTTGATTTTGTTGAGTGCCATGAATGATTCAATAGATGCTTGTTATGCAGGCTTCAGAATCTCTTACTTTGAAGAAAGCACTTACTAATGTGTATTAAAATTTCTTAGGCCAGTTTTTGCACTCAGACGCTTTATCTGTTTAGACAATTGCAAAAAAAAATAAAAACTTTAAACCTCTTGTCACCAGAGCTAAGCATGATACCACACATCTGTAATCCCAGCACAGAGAAGACAACAATTCCTGGGGTTTGCTGGCCAATAAGTCTAGCTAATGAAGGGACTACTAGTTTAGTGAGAGACTCTGTGTAAAAAAGCAACATGGAGAATTTTTAGCAAAGACATCTAGGATTTACCTCTGACTTCCACACTCATGCTTACAAACACATGTACATACACGCACTAGCACACACACACACACTCATCCACACACATGAATGAATGAATGAACAAATAAATAAAACCTCTTGTCAGCAGAAAAAGAAAAAACACATTTCTCTGATGACTCCAATTCAGCTTGGGATAGTAACTAGTATATAACCTCAAAAATATGTTCACATAGCGTTGTTTATAATAATATGTGGATTTACTATGGACATAGTGTTGTAATAGTTTCTTTTCCAAAGCGAGAGATGGTTCTTCTTTCTAATATAATGTCATATCTAGAAGAAAAATATAAGCTATTAAAATTTAAGAGCTTAGGTTCACCTGAACTTGCATGTTTGTGTGTGTGTCTGTGTGTGCGTGTGTGTGTGTGTGTGTGTGTGTGTGTGTGTGTGCTTGCAATTGTGATTATAAGTGTGAGTACTCGGATGTGAATGTGTTTGCTTATTTACCTGCATGTGCTATGGCTGGATTTTGATTACTAACTTTACAAGCTAGTGCATGACTAAGAAATAAAACAAAGATTCTATTTTGAATAACATTTTTTTTCTTATCACACATTTCATTGTGACATCAACTTGGAGACTCTGACATGTACAAGCTAGAAATAAAAAATAAAAAGGTAATGTCTGGTACTAGCAATAGAATTTAGCCAAATGTATACTTTTAAAAAAAAAATTATTCTCAAGAATTGTAAAAGGCAGATGTCCCTTGACAACACCTTCCTTAGTTGTGGTTTCTTTGTTGTCTAAAACACTATGAAGAAAAAACACCTTGAGGAGGAAACAATTTATTTCATCTTACACTTTTGGAGAACAGTCCATTACTGGGGGAAGTTGAGGCAGGAACTAAAGCAGAGGCTAAGGAGGAACACTGCTTACTGCCTTGTTTACCATAACTCACTCAGCTTGCTTTTGGATGCTATCCAGAACCCCATGCCCAAGGGAGGCACCACCCTCAGTGATCTGGAACTTCCAGCATCAATCATTAATAATAATAGAAAAAATGCACTACCGAATTGCCTCAGACAAATCTTAAAGAGTCATTTTCTCAATTGAGAGTCCTTCTTCCCAAATGACTCTAGCTTGTGAGAAGTTGACATAAAACTAACTACCCCAACACCAGAGCTTCGTATGAAAAGAGGTACAAAGCAGAATCTCAGATACTTAGAATCAGTGCCTGAGACTTGTCCAGTGCAATGTGCTCTTGACACTTGGGCTGATGTTCAGGTGATATTACAAGAAATATAGCTCAAGCAATGCCACACTTCAAACATGAACATTTCCCAAGAGTTTCTGAGGCAGATTATTCTCAGCTGAGTCTCAGCAGCTTGAAAAAAAAATTAAAAAACAACAGAAACATAATCTGAGAAATTTCACTACTGTGGTTGCCACCATGCAAGATTGTAAGACTTTGTAGTCTGGGAAAAAAGACTTTTAACATCCTTTTATGAGTCTGTGAGTCTGAAACCAGTGAGTATCAAAGAGAATTGGGAGAGATGCCTAGCCAGTTTCTTGCCAAGTCACCTAAGAATGATTGGTAGTGTCATTGCCAATGATAACAGCATATTATCCAAGGATCATAAGGCAACAAGATCATGAAATACTGATTTTTCTGTGTAATTAGCAATAATACTTGAGGCTACATGCTTGTTTTCATTTGCTCTGAATGACATCATGTTTTGTGGGCTATTAAAAGTTTGCAGCCAGGTTTTATTAAATGTGAAGACTGACTATGTCAGTTAAATTTATTCTTCATGGTTCAAAGCAAATTATCTTTGGTTTTCTATTGCTGCTAACAAAGGACTATAAGCTTTAGTGGCTCATAACAATGTGAATTGATTAGTTCATCGTTTTGTTGGGTCAAGAATCTAGCTGTGCATTAGTTGCATCTTCCAGGGGTCTTCTAGACTATGTGCAATATGTCAATGGTGCTGTGATCTCACCCTAAGCTCGGGGCTCTGTCTTAATGTCAGAATTTTACTGGAATTCCTTGCCTGGGTGTAAAGTTTGTACAACTGTGAATCACTCCTTCTTGCTAGTTTTCCACTAATACTGCCTTCACTGCTTAGAGGCTACCCACTTTGCAGTTAACTTCAGTGCTACTCACTTTCTTGAGGAAAGGTAGAAGAGAATATTAAAGAGATCACTTGATTGGGTCAAGCCCACACACATTAATTTAATCTTTGGTTCACTAAAAAATGAAGCAAGTTATGGATGTGGATTATCGTCAATCACTGACAGTACACTCAGTGAAGAAGAGAAGACAGGACATGCACTGGCTCAGCCATTTCTAGTCTCATTTAGCTTCCACCTGCCACAGTGTGTGTGTGTGTGTGTGTGTGTGTGTGTGTGTGTGTGCAGATATGGGAGCACATGTATGCTCCTGCAGGTGGAGTCTCAAGAATAATCTCTGGTATCAAGGCTCAGGCACAATTCATGTTTTCTTATGAGTAAGTGTCTCTTGCTGTCATGGAGTTTACTAAGTAGTATTGGTTGAATCCCAGTGATCCTAGAAAATCTGCCTGTCTCTGCCATCTCAGCACAGAAGTTACAAGAATGCCAGTCTGCATCGATTTTGGCATAACAAGTATTTCATCAAATATGCCATCTCCGTATCTCTTCTACCTGCCACCACTGTTATGAATTGACTTTAGACATCATATTTCTCATTATTCCTGACAATAATAGTAAATATCTCAGAAGACCAAATACTTTAAATAATTTATTGACTTGATATGTAACACAGTAACCAATAAATTATGATGTTATGTAAATTTATATACATTTTGATATAAGTATAAGCATCATAATAACAATTGAATATATCAATACAAAAACATAACTGACCAGTACTTAGTATATAGTTTGTACGAAATCAAACATAGGTGAGTGGAATGCAAAATGTTACCAATGTGTTTCCATTTTTCTTCATGACTGCCTAAATTCTGTATTATTTAGATAGCTCTTAATATACTGTAATCTAAACAGAAATATCATTTATATTATTAAGAATGCATGCACGATCAGCACTTAATACTCTTTGTTTGTTTATCTAAGGCAAGTGATAAATATGCAAATGATAAATATGCAAATGATAAATATGCATATGGAAATTCAAAGAGTAAGGAAAAAAGAAAAAGAAAAAACTGTTTGAGCTGGAGGGCTAAGTCCTTAAAGAATGATTAGCCTTGATTTGGTATGAATGCACAAGCTTTATCCTCTCATTTAAAAAATGTTTATAAGTGAAAAGAAAGAAAGAAAGAAAGAAGGAAGGAAGGAAGGAATTAAAACGATCCTTTACCTTGAGCTAAAATTGTTTTCTACTGCGATATATTTTATGGCCCTGTAGCCTGTTCAAGTATCACTTACCAAGATGACTGCCATTTTTAATGACGTCACCTATGGAATAAAACACAGCAACACACACGCTACAGCTCACCCACTTTGTGATTCACCGGGGTCAGTTCTACAACAACAATCTGTGACGTCAACGCTTTACTGAAAGGCATCTTCCTGCGAAAGGCAGGAGTGAAGATGAGGTTGCTACCTCGAACTTCTTCCACTTAAAAAAAAAAAAGAACTCACCTGTTCTTTCCAAACAGACAGGAGAAATTAATTAGTATTTTTAAAAGGCAGGCACGTAGTGATGTTGGAAGTGAATACAGGAATCTGGTGTAGCCTGAAACTTTCAAGTCATTCGTTTTGGTGTTCTGGAATGGTGTGGTTTCTGCAGGTGATTTATTGAATAACTTAAGCTGGCTTAATGCACTGTTCCTTCTCACAGAGGCAGATGAAAGTTTTGTATAAAAGTTTGCTACTGTGCCCATTGCTAAAATGCTACCTTCTTGCTCTAAGTTAATATTAGAACATTTTCTTCAGTACCTTCACTTCTCAAGTGAAAGGAAGACACAGTTTAGAATCTATTTGTTGTTACCCCTTTAAACTAAGTGTTCCTTTCTAATACAAAACAGCACTCAGTGATCCATGCAGATTTCCATTTATAATATTAATAGAAGACGTGTTCCATGCTAATCCATCTCATTAATATTAAAGGAAGAACTCTAAGACTGGTGAGCACTTAATCATTCGCAATTAGCACCTAACTGTTAATTCTATGGAGGGCTCTTAGGAAAAGCAGCAGAAGTAGCTCCCATTTGCTAAATGTTAGTTGATTTAACTTAGAGTGTTTAATTCTGAGAAAATTCAGCAATTAGAACAATCCTAGTTGCTAGACAAGTTTAATTGATCAGTGAAAAATAAAAGAGTCACCAACTGAGAGCAACCACACACGGACATTCTCAAACTGTCCGTGGCCCAGCCATCTGGCCCATTTACTGTGTGGGGTTCTGTGTCCTTCTAGGCCAATCAATTTGGCATCCATGCTGAGGTGAACCAATGTCCAGTTCAGGCTACTTTCACACAGATCCCAACATTCAATTAGCAGAATGGGCAGGTTGTCTGGTTCAACTCCAACTGGAGCAGCTTGATTTCTCAGTGTCAACTCAACCCCGAAAAACAAGCATCTGTGAGGGCCCTACCTTAAGGAGGAAGCATTCCTTGACTGAGCATAAGTCTCTTATGCCAAAGACTTGGAGCCAAACCCAACTTCACAAGGTAACCCAGCCCCTCTGCTTTACTCCACCTTTAGTCTGCTATGCAGCAGTCTCTCTTTCCCAGCTCTGAAGGCTGCCTCTTTTATGCCAGATCTTACTATCAGTTCTTTTTTTTTTTTGAAACTTCTTCATAATGCTAAGGTGCTAAAAGAGAGTTCTAAGACCCTGAAGGGAGATGGCCCACAAGTTAGATTTTCTTGAATGAAAGAGATTCTATCTACTCACCCTATATCATTGACCTAATTCTTAAGGCTGCTTTCAGCACCATTTTTTGGAAGAAAGTCTGATATTGGCAGAAACCCTTACAAAGCAGCAGGACTCTGCGAAACGAGCTGAAGGCAGACCTGTCCATCTCTTCTGTTCATGTCATTTACTCAATTAGTAATGATAGAGTGCCCCCAGGACACACCACACCAAATGTTGACTGTGACAACCTTTACCATCAGTTCTATTGCCAAGTTTAGCAAATTAACCAGATTTAACTAAGCACAATTTTGACAGTTTCTAATTACTGGAATGAGGTGTTTTGTTTTGTTTTGTTTTTTTAAACAAAATATATCCCTTTATATAAGCTGATCAAGAAACTTTCTTCTGCTATCTCACCGTGGTCCATTTCTCATTGCTTGAGTGCTGTCAGCTTTTGCTGTGTGCCTTGCTGCTCTGGTAGCTGTCTTCCCCCTACCCTTCAATGTGCCATTCCCCAGGAGCTTGACTTGACTTCTATTCACATTGGATAACAAGCCCATCTGTTACCTTTGCCAAATGTTAGCCTTACTTCCCAGCAGCTCTCCAGATGTGTGCGGGCACTACAGCTGTGTAGCCATTACATTTACCATGGAGGAGAAATCTGTTTCCAGCCTTCTGCCTTTCAATAAGCTCTAATCCTACCCAGATGTATTTAAGTGCTTTAGCCTTTAAGGGTTTGGATGAAAGAACATGGGTAAAGCAAAGAAAGTCATCACGATAGATACATACCAGCCATAAGGTTCCCTCCTGGCATACAACTCACCAGAAGCCACATTCTACTTGAGGCTTTCTGGAGAACTAGATACATACACCAAAGATTAAGTGGTTAGTAGCTGTTATCTTAGAGTAATCACTCTGTAGAGCAAATCATAAGGGCCAAGGTGGAAAGTTACAGAATCCACTGGAAAAATCCTTGGGAGCTGATGAGGAGAACCACTGAGAAAGCCCACAATTCAGATCAATGGGAGAGCAGATTCCTTCTTGTCTGTAATCTGCCTGTGACTTTGCCTGAGCTGTGACTTTGACTTTACTTCCACAGCAGTTTCCTTACCTACGAATTAATATTCTAATGACATCCTCATGTTTGGGATCTGTAAGGGCTGACAACATCCAGGATCATAGTCCTATATGTGCCTAACACACCTCAAACCCAGACAGGCTAAAAGGGGTTAAACCTGCAATTATTTTGGTCAAACAATGAGTTAGATTTCTTCCTATGCTATTTTCATCAACAAGTAGTAAGCCTAAGAACCTTTTTTCAGTTTTTGAAAAGAAAAAAAAAAAAAAAAGCCAGGGCAATAGTTGAGTTTTAACTCCCTTTACCACATCCAGTGACATTAACAAAACAACAACAAAGTAGCAACATCAAAAATATAACAAAGACATAATTAAATATGGAAAAGACTCATTACATGTCATTGTGTAGGAAAGTTGGACATGCTAGATTAAGATGAATACTGGCATGAACCTGAAAAGAATAGGGGTCAAAGTTCGTGGGAGGGTTGTAGAGAAGAAATGATGTATCATAATCTAAAATGTTTTATATCATAATTAAAATTTTAAATATACAAAAAATAACATTCTCATTCTCAGGAAACCAACCAGAACATCAACATGAGGATATTTACTCAAATTCTGATGTATCTATTATCTCAAAAGAGATAATAATATTGAGAGTTTTATAATTCACTCAATGTGTTTCATGCTTATTGTTGTCAACTTGTCTAGATTCAGGATCGTTGGGAAAACATACCTTTTTTCTACAAGGCTGTTTCCAAGAAGTTTGACTGAAGAAGAAATAACCATCCAGACTGGAGGCAGTAACTTCCTACATAGGCTTAGTTCTCAGACTGACAAAGCAAAGGAAGTGAGCTAAGTCCAGCATTCAAGTCTCCGTGATCTGAAGGAACAGTATGCACAGCTGCCTCATTCCCCTGCTGCGACATGCCTTCCCTACCATGACTGACCCACGGTATCCTTCAAACTGTGAGCCAAAATAATCCCTTCCTTGCTTGCGTTTGTCAACTACTTTGTCCCAACAAGGGTAAAAGGGAACTAATATAGAAAATGAAATGCTTGTCAAGAAAAATGCTTACAAGTAAGAAGTCTTTCTTCTTGGTAACATTTTTGATCAAAAGAATGTCAATGGATACAAGGCTTAGATGCTGGAGTCCAAACTCAAACACGACTAAAATCACCTATGCCATAGAAGCAAATTACATACCTTTCCTAAATTTTAATTTCTTGATCTACAAAATTGGGAGATAACGCCTGTGTTGTCATGGTTATTTTAAAAGAAAATACATTGTCTACATGCCCAGGTAGCTTTTTGGAGTACAATGGCTGAGTTCTCGTATGATCCTCAGGTCCACTTCTCAAATCAAAGATGGTTGTGGAAAAATTCATGTCCTTGCAGACACTGGTCTGGGGGTCTCCATTTCCTTGCTAGCCCAACTTGGAGCTACTTTTAGGTCTTAAACACTACCTGTAGTAGGCTGTAGTTGTATCCGTAGCTTAGTATTTACAAGCCTTTGGTTATGAACCTCAACATCAAACGAAGAAACAAGATGGCAAGCCACATTCCTACACAGGCATCCTCCACCTTCATGGGCTGGAATGCACTCTTCTTTGCACTGAATCATCCTTACACCATCCCTGTAAAAACAGGCTGAGATTTGATTCTATAGTAAGTTCTACTGGCTTTGACTAAGGACAAGCATCATTTCCATTTTGAGCTTAACTGACTTGGGAACTTAATCACATCTGTAAAACCCTCTAGATTAGTGTAACATGAAACAGTAAAAAAAGTAACAGGAGGATATATGTTTCCAGTGGGGATGAAGAATCTGAAGGGATGTCTTAAAATTTTGCCTCCCACTATCAGCCTGAGATTAATATCTGTATTTTTAATCTTTGAAGAAAATTACTCCAGAGATGTAGTTTTTTTGGTCCACAGGCACTCAGGTAGGAAATATTTCTAATAAGACTGTGTTCACGGAATGTCTGACAATACTTGGGGTTTGACTTAATAATGTAAATGTGGACCAGTCTATGGTGCACTTTGCTGGCCCAGGTGAAACATCACAAGAGACGAGGAAACCTGCTAAAGAGTTGACACATTCTCCTCGGAAGTCTGTCCTGGTTTGTGTTGAATCATTCACTGGAATCTAACCCATTGTGTCAGGGCTGGTCCTTGCTACTTCTGTATCTGCAAACATAGATTAATAAGAAGCTTTCTTTTTAGGACAAAAATTTTCAGATTCACAGATATCGACTTAAAGACTCTCTTTCTCATTAAAAGGTGTTTAACACGATTCCTGGCATCTATTTATTTAATGTTCACAATTTCTAAACCTTCTACCTCCAAACTGTGGACTAATAAAACATTTATCCTAGGATGGACCACTATCTTCTTCAACTCTAAGATAGATTTCAGTTTCCTGCTGTACTAGGATGCACATCATTTTCCTCCAGTCAAGAACCCCTGCTTTAGACACAAGATTTGAGTCTTCCCTCACCTATTCTTGCTTCTCTATTGGCTTGACGGCAGATGTGATGCCTACCACCAATATAGCCATGAGACCACGCTTTAGTAGCCAAATGCTGTGAGTACTGAAGGAAGTCTATTCCTTGACTGCAAGGCCTGGAACACTTCCACCCCCATGTTAGACAGAAGGTAGATGAGTCCCAGTCTTGTTTCTACCCCCTCGTTTACCTGCTCCTCTGGTATACCAAGTGCATTTTTATCCTAATGCACATTTTCTGAGAAAGTTGCTTTGGCAGTGTTGGTAAGTTTTGCACACACTGCCTGTTACCTTAGAATCCTGTGCTTCTGTTTCCCCTTTGTTATCCAGAACGCTCTTTTTGTGATATAACCTGTCTCCGAAGAAACAGTTCGTACACTGTACATAAGTGTTTGATTCTTCAGTAAATACATACTTTGTTTGGTGCTGTTCTAACAACCCAAATGGAAGTTTCTGTTGTAAACATTTGTTTCACACGCAAACACATCCAAACCGAAATGTTTCTTTTCATTGTGGTGGGGCAATATCCATTTGCTTTCAGACCATTAGGGACTGCTGAACTGCTTTTGTGTGTGTTTCTACAAGCAGCTGGCCACTCCAGTCTCTCTCACTGTCCAGGAGTTTCCATTGCTCAGTCATTCTTAAGGGACATGTTACCTGTCTGGTAAAAATGAGTGAATGCCAAAACTACCCTGCACCTAAGGCACTTAAGACTGATATGAGTGCATGAACTGGTGCACACATGCTTTTGTGTGTGTGCGCGTGTGTGTGCGCGCGTGCATGCGCGCATATCATTAGCTCATACAGTCTAGAAGTAGTAAAGTGTGTTCTTTGTTAATTTTCCCACTTTATTTTTGGAGACTAGGACTCTTACTGAAACTGGAGCCCTTCAATTTGGCTAGACTGCCTGATCTGCAAGTCCTAGAGTTCTCTCTGTCTGCCTCCCTAATGTAGGAAATGCATGCATCTACAACTGACTATCATGATTGTTTGGGAGAGGGGCTGTAAGATTGAACTTGAGGTATTCCCATTTGCCCACCAAGTACTTTAGTAACTAAAAACACTGTTTTTAGTACTACTCCTTAATGAGGACATTAACCTATGAGTGTGGCTAGGTGTGCCTATACCCCAGTACCCTGTGATTAGACAAAAGATTGCCACAACATTTAAACATTTTAGCTCAATCAGCCAGATCCTCCACCCACTCAGAGTTGCAGCTAAATTAGCCACAGCTAAGGTTATTTGCATCTTTGTGTTTTTGTTGTTACCGTTTTATCAATAATGTGGTGAATTAGGTCATGACCACTCCAATTGTTCTAAGCACAAGTAGTAAGCAGTTAGTCCCTAAAGGTATCAAGTTTCCTCAAAGTCCAGACACAGCCGAAGGGAATGAGTCCCTCATTATCCTTTGCACACAACCAACACCAGAAAACTCAAATTATCAAGAGCATGACTTTCTTCTTTGAAAATGTGTGTGTAAAATAATACATGAATACACATCTTAGCAGTCATCTTATCTCTTATGAAAACTGGAAAACTCAGAAACGTAAAAAATCCAGAATTAATAGTAAGTAACGTTTGTTTGGCATTTACTATAGGGTAGACTTTACTTCTGTTCTGTCACTTAGACTTCACAGCTTAATGAGAGTGACAGATGATACATAAGTAGTAGATGGTAGTTAGCAGATACAATATTACACTAAGTGGATTAAAAACCAGAGGCAAGGAGAGAGAGAGACAGACAGACAGACAGAGACAGAGAGACAGAGAGACAGAGAGACAGACAGAGACAGAGACAGAGAGACAGACAGAGAGACAGATATTTTAGAGAGATAGAATATATGGCAAATAAATTATAAAACTGGGTCTCAAAGCCAAATAATTAAGACAGCCTATATTATAGTGCTAAAAATAAACGATAAGAATTTTTACTTGGCTGAATAAAAGGGATACAACACATTAAGTCAAGAAGTGAATCCTGTATACTTGACCCTTGGGAGTGGTTTCTCAGAATCTTGGACCTTGACATTACAGTTAGTTGAGAGTCTACACAGGTACAGCAATAGTGGAACAAGCATACCATGACCTTAGTCCAGTATGTATTCATTTACGGCAAGACAGTACCTCTGATGCCTGGTTCTGCGCTTTCTTCACGTCTAGCATGATCAGAGGGGAATGGCTAGATATTGCTAGCAGCTCTCTGCTCTTGCTTTTACAGTGAGAGCTCACTCACTCTCCTCTTAGTGGGTCTAAGTTCCTCGCTGATGGTTTCACAGATGCAGACATATTCGGTTCTCAGCCTGTGGTTATATGACTTCCACTGTGTCTCCCAACCCCACTGCACCTCAGCAGTGTTTGTAGTTTGTATGAAATGTCGTAAAATTAGTCAGAGAGAAGAGCACGTTTGTGAGGCCATCAAGTCCACAGTGCTTTGTGTCAGGAGCCAATGTTCTGCCTTTGCTCTCCTGTTATATTTTACACAGCTGACTCTCACAGCCTTATTAGCATTCAATTGATGCTAGATTAAAATCAATTTACGATAGTGTTTTTAAACTTTCTTCAGTCTTTATTGTCACTCAATTAGAAGTTCTGAATCCTCGCCTCTAATCACGACTCTTCCTATTTTCTTGGAAGGAATTTTGGAACAACAATATCCCCTTCAAATTGGGTTTGGGCAGCACGCTTTCTCCTTGGCAGGACCATAGTGTGTGGAGAAATGGAGTCAGAGTGTGATAGGCAATAAGCCGTGATTTAAATCTTGGCTTCCTCTCAAGCTCTTTAGACACCCTTCCTATCTCTACAACTCTCATTTAGTGACATCTCAAAGTCACTCCTTTTTCATCTTTAGCACAATGGATGTGATCTTCAAACGTATTTCTGCAAAGAAGAAAAAAATTAACACACTCAGACCCAGGGAAGCTGTTCAATCATTTTGATTGTGTTTCTTGAATGAACACACGATTTCTTAATGGGCCTAACATTCCAGGTAGTTCAAAGGAAAAGCAAAAAATCATAAATGCAGACAGTCAACATGTGAGTCTTCTACTCCTGGTGGCCCTGCTTGAGAGGTGATAGAGTTTAAAACACTGCTGCTGTTTAGCTCCACTTTGAAAATTGGGAGAAAAAAACCTATTTGTTCTAACAGTACATCAGGTAATCTCTCTAGGGATCTTTCAGAGCAGAAGGTGTGTCAGGCCAAAGTCAGGCAGGTCTCCTATATAAAGACTATGATGTTAACCTTGCATCACAAAAAGAAGGTCAGAAGGTAGCAGGGAATACAGGCTGCCGCTGGTTTGCAAGCATCCCTTTCCGCCCTCAAAAGAGCATTGCTTGAGTCTTAGGTGCTTTGTGACTGTGTACATTTCCAGACCGAAAAAAAAGAGGCACTTCAGGAAACCAATTATGGGAGTATTACCCAAATTACCACTTAAGAGATATCTAGTCTTAAATGGATTCTTGTATTTATACTTAAGACTATATGAACTACCCTTGCAAATAGATCACTTCCTGGCATGTTGTATACATGTTAGCGCATGTATGTAAGCAAAACATATTAGCTATTGTCTCTCTGAACTCAATGATTTTCCACATGTATTTTAACATGTCTTGCCAGTCTAGAGTACCTACCACTTTCAGTGTTCAGGTCAGCTCATTGAGACATCAAAAGTATCATAGGTAATAGTCAGTTTGAGACCCGAGGAGGAGGTTGAATGACTGGGCAGCTTAGAAATATATTTCTAAAGCTAAGTAGCAAGTTCCTTTATACTCTGATACAGTTGTGGACGTATAATAAGAGACTTCATCTTACCAAAGGAGAAATCATTTTGAATGTGTTTGATGTTTTACAGTATGCTTGGACAGTTTCACCATTTGTCAGACCTTATGGCCATCCTTCACCAAATACTAGCTAATACTTCCTTTATCTCCTTTGGCTCTTTCTTTGTTTCTTTGTTTGTTTGTTTCTTTCTTTCTTTCTTTCTCTCTTTCTTTCTTTCTTAATCTCTTTCTTTCTTTCTTCTTTTTTCATGTTTTAATGCTGGAAATTAATCTCACAACCACACAGGTCCCAGGCTAGGACTCTACCACTGAACAACATTTCCAACCTCAAGTTTTGCATGATATGGAGGTAATTCCTGGTCTCAGAAAGAACTTTAGGCTTTGTTCAAGCTCTTATATGAATGATATTAGGATATGCAATGTAAATACAGAAATCCAGAAGCAAAACAGATCAGGTGCATACCCATACTGAAACTTCAGGAAGCGCCAGCCTACTGATGCTGCTTTGAAAGTGAGCTTGCCACTGGTCCACCAAGTGCTTCATTCATGCCTCAAACTTTTCTAACTCCATTCAAATATATTATGTCATCAGCGATAATAATGTCTAATTTTTCTTCAAAGCCATAAGATTTTAAACACAGATTATTCAGTGATATTTTATTCCACTACACTGTTTAACCAATAAATTTGCACCAAGAACACCATGATAAATAAAATAAGCTTTGTATTTCTTTCACACAAAAGTAGTATCACAGTGGGTAAACCATGTGGTGAGACAACTGGTTCCTCAACACATAAGCTCCTGAAACCAGAACTGCCCAACCGGTGGGAAGAGAGAGACAGCTCGTGACAGGCATGTTTAAAGAAATATTTGTGGAATGGCACACATCATATCTACATCTGAACATACATATTGTTCAGAAAGTCAGAAAGGCCAAACCAAGCTGCAAAACATAACATGAAATAGTCTATATGTTCTACTACTAAATAAAAATGAATGGGTAGATGTAGAAGGGTCTGTTCATAATGGCAGCAGCTGCCATAACTACGTGACTGCCAATGTCTGAGCCGGTTTCCTGAGGACTTTTGGTGACAGTAATTGATAGTGGGAATTTCCATATCTATCGTGGAAGGTGACCAGCACATATTTTGTTACTGAACATTATTATAATCATGAAGAAGCACCTTTTGCTTTCTATTTCTACAGAATTTCTGGGCAATGCACCAACACATGTAGAATAGTTTGTTAAATTGAACCCTGCTAAGTTTATAAGTTATAAGATTTTTCAATGAAATGTATTAATGTCTTCGTGCTTGGGAGGGGAAAGCCATGGGGAAGTAATTATTCTTTCAGTATGAAGTGTTTCCTCTATGCTCATGCATTTGGACCTCTGAAATGTAGAACTCTTTGAGGAAGATGTCGAATTTGGGGGACATGGTGTCTACCTGGCAATCATAGGACACGAGATGCTGGCTTTGAAGGTGGCATTGATTTCTGATTATGCATCAGCTTTCTGCTTTCTGATCTTCCAAGATGTTAGCAAGCTATGCTCCAGATTCCCCCATCATGCCTTCTATGCTTCTGAAACTGAACCACAACAAGCCTGCCCTATCTTAAGTAGTTTTTCCTCAGATAATTTATTATAGCAACAAGAAAAGAAACAAATGCAGAGGTGTTCAGAGTGGGTTGACTTTACCATTCACATTTGTGAACTGCCTGTCGCTGTGATTGCCTGGCCTTCTGACAAACCCATCCATAATTGAAAAAGCCTGAACCACTGATTGTTTGTTTTGGTTACTAGGAAACTCAGTACATTCTGCAGCCTAGTTTTATAAAATATAGGCAAGTGTGCTAAATCTTTCTTGTTTATTATCTGCGCTATTTTCCTTCATTCTGATTTATTGAATTTTTTATATGATTTTTCTATTTCACTTGTAGGAATGGTGTGTGCATAAAAAACACAAAGAAGTGTTGAGGTTCATACCACTGTCCGGCACTCTGAGGTACGTCTACCTTCATTCCTTTATTATTGCCCATGGAATTAGACAGACAGGATGAGAGCAGTTTTTGCTTCAAGTGAAAATGTCTTTAACTTCTTAAATGATAAGAGACACATGAATGAGTTTTCTCCCTTACAAAAAGACATAAATGTGAAGTTATGAGTCGTTGAGTTGAGAACTTAGTCATGCCCTCAGAACACCCGTTTGCCTTGCGTTTCCTTGAAAGAAGGTAGGGTTCACGTTCCTCACCGTATTTCCATCTGCAGACTGGAGATTCTGCTTATGAGAGAGAAGTGAAACGTCTGTAATAACTCTACTAATGTTGAACTGTGAGGGTTACAAACACGAACCACAAATGTGTGTCACACAATACAGGTTTTAGCAGGTTTGTTAAAGAGATACGTGTACCTTTGGTCAAAAAACAAACAAACAAACAAACAAATTTTACTGACCCTTTGGGTCTTTGTCATGGATGAAACCAGTTGAAACCTTGGGAATGGTAGATAATCAATTTAGTCTGACTAAACACACTTCACATCTTAAATTATGCAAAATACAAGGCCCCAAGAGTCGAAGCTGAGATAGAATGGAAACCTCAAGGCTCTCTTCTGTTAAGCCATTAGAGAGCTGTGGGGAGAGAACGCGGTGGGGATGTCATTCTTAGCTGAATTGCTTTGAATAATTCTCCTTGCTTAGAAGCAAATGATGATTCATGCTGCTAAATTCCATAGAAGAAAAATAGTTTAATGATTTAGATTACAGACATCAGTATTAAAAAACAAAAACAAAAACAAAAACAAAAAACCAAAAACCTGAAACATTAAGCCCCTTCAGTCGATAACAGGACAGTTGTGTAAACCACTTAAGGCTGTGATAAAATCCTACTTGACTGGCCCACGAGCAGATGTGACAAGTTGAATTTATTTCCTTGCTTACCAGGAAGCTTTGCAGGAAACTCTTAACATATGGTGCCTTTCGCTTCCATCTAGAGCTATAAATGTTATTGGAAAAGGACGTTCCCAAGAGCAGCGAGGTTCTGACGGCTCTGCCAAATGGAGTCCAAATGATCCTTCTGTGGTTCTGAATTCCCCGAGTTCTTAAGAATTGGCAACCCAGGGTCTCTGATCTAAACACAACTCACTAATTTAATTATTTTATTATAGATTTGTGGAAGCTGTTTCAGACCAGTGACTTAGCATCTGTATTGTATCTAGGCATACAGGAAACACAAGTTAGAATGGGGTAAATATTTTGTTTCTTAGCTGTTTAAATTTGAAAACTTGGACATCACTTCACAGGGAAACCAAGCACAAAAGAATGTGAAATCGAGCTAAGTCAAATTTGCCAGAACTTTTCTCATTTACAGAGCTTTACATGTTGTTTCTGTGTTGAATGTAGGTACAGCATCTATCCCTGTTTGACGGGGGAGAGTATTATGTAATCGCACAAAACTGAAATGTTGTCAGTAAAAGCAATTGACTATCTTGGACATCACTGATGGCTGAGTGTGTAGGGCACAGCCTTGCTTAGCGCCTCTCTGAAACAATTCATCTTAATAAAGTAAAGGGACAAAATTGATGCTTTGAACATTAGAAAGAAACTGCTACCTGAGAGAGCAGCTTTCTTAGATACTCATACAGGGCACGACTGAGTAAAAATATCTAGCATGCACAGAATTCCAGAAATCACTTATCACAATTATATAAAAATATCACAAGTTTTACCTGATCGTGAAAACATTTAGAAATGTTAATTGTAATTTAATAGCTATCTTAGAGAAAAGAGTATTTGAACCCAAAGTAGCACTAAAAAGAGAATAAACAAGTTATAATATACCAAAAGCTTTATATTTTGAGGCATCTAATTAGAAAAAATAACATAAACCAACCAGATATACAAAACCATTTAAATGTAGTTTTGAAATTATACTTTGGGCTAATTTTAAGTATGAAAGAATTCTATTTTTATAAGTGATGTTCATTTAGAATCAATACCTCTATTGTTGTAGGGTTGTTTGTTTCGTAATGAAATACCATAACCAAAAACAACTTAAAAAGAAAGGGATTATTCCACTTAGTTACATATTACATTTCATCATCAAAAGCCATGGGGACAAGAACTTGGAGACTGTAGCTGATGTAAAGTCCATGGGGGGGATGCTGCTTACTTGCTTGCTACCATGGCTTGCTAAACCTGCTTTTTTATAGAACCTAGGACCACCAGTCCAGGGATTGCCCCACCCACAAGGTGCTTGACCCTCCACCATGAACCACTAATTAATGTAATGCTCTGCAAGCTTGCCTACAGCCTGATCTGAAGGAGTCATTTTCTCAATTGAGGCTCCCTCCTCTGATGACTCTAGCTTGTGTTTGGTTGACACAAAACTATTCAGGATATCTACTTAAATAATTATAGTTAATCTTTTTTTTTTTTAATGTAATATTTCATCAAGGTCAATTTCCCCTTCTATTGTTGTAATTGTTTTTAAAGATTGCCAGCTTAATAAGATCTAAAATTTGCCTTGGAAACAAACCTCTCTCTAGGCATGCCCACAAAAAAGTAAACAAAATGGGTAAACTGCGGGATGATGATCTAACCTGGATGTGGGCAGCTTCTTCCCATGGGGAAAGTAAACAGAGAGCCAGCTTTCTTCTCTCTCTGCTTCCTGAATAGGGAAGGAATGTGAACAGACGCTTCCAGCTCCTGAGGACATGTCTTCCTACCATGATGGACTGTACTTCTTGATGCATAGATGAAGCCTCCCTCTCTTAAGTTGCTTCTTGTCCAGTATACCATTCTCACAGCAACAAGAAAATTAACTAACATTATGATTAAATAGATCATTTCATCAGCAAAGAACGCATCAATAATTTTATAGGATATTACCCTTTTCTATTGCTAATCATTCTTTGTAAGAGACTACACTCATAATTTCAATTATCCTAAACATTAAAATTAATTTTAGAGTCACAATCCTCCTATATCAATGGCAAAGATAGAAAATAGAGTTAAATGTGGCACATCCAACTTCTTGCATATGCTACAAAGCAGATAAATGCTTAAGCTAAAGCCGGGATGTTTATATAAACAACTGATTTCATTATTAATGTGAAATTAACATAAAATGATGCTGTAGTTTCTTTGCTCAAACATTTTTAGGATTGTTTTCTTTAAAGCCAAATAGGAATTTTCTTAATACCTCTACCAAGATGCTGACCATCACATCCTTCATTTAATCTTGTGTTCTAGTTGTTGGTATTGAGTCTAAAACTAATTATACATTCTCAAAATATTCAGAAGAAAAGTGACTTCAAATATTCCGTGGCTTGATATTCATCATGCCGTGGTTAAATAATCAAAAAATAATGTGACAGTTGACTGACATGACTATGTGGCCAAAGCCTAAATTTTAACTCATCTAATTTTCTATTAAAAAGAGGGAATAGACTCTAAAATTGAATGTTGTTGCCATTGGCCTTTACAAACTAAGCATTTTCTAGACCAATGGCCATTTTAGATTTACAAAGAATTTTTGTGGGAATTTAACATGAAGCCACAATTTTGTAGATGAGGCAAATGGGTTCAGAATAGATTTTTCAGACCTCAAGGACAGATATCATATCAGGACATAAATTTAAATCATAGGAGTTTTGATTGATTTATACAGACAAGTGCCCTAAACAGGACAAACTTTTAATATCTGCAGTCCCTGTACCTTGGCTCCTAAGAATTTTTTTATTTACCTTGTCACAATGGTTGAGTGAGAACAATTTGAATGAAATATTGAGATTTTATATATATATAAACAAGGATTAAAAGGCCCATCAAGCTCCACCAAGCCTCACTTTGCCATGAAAAGTAGTTTACTTTTTATAATTAAAAAAAGATAATCAGCCCATTCTAGGTTTTCAAAAGCAAATACAAACAACCCAGAAAAACAGACATATGCCCATAAACACATGCACATTCACAAACACAAATAAACTAGAAATAATAATAATCACAATAATAATAATAATAAATACAAAGCAAGAAATTGAAACTTCACTAGAAATGAAATTGCTATTTTTTCTTGGGTGAGAACAAGTTTCCTTCAAGTCAGTGAAGGTTCCTACAATTGTCAAACATTGAATTTTCCATAAAACAAATCACAAATAAAATCTGCTCATCACAAGTGTAGCTCTGCACAAGAATATTTTTCTTCTTTCTCCTATTTCCTTTAGCCTTTCATGACACTTCATTCATGTTGGTCCCTACATCAGGCATGTCCAACCTTCTGACATTACAACAGGGTATTATTTTCTACAAAGTTCACACTGGTGAATCCTACAGTCAAGTCACCCTGCTTTTAAAAATACAGTCTCATAATGTTTAAAGTTAGTTCATGATTATGTGATTGGTCACAGTCATAGCTATCCCAGGCTGCACACAGTAAGTACATGAAGGGTAGACACACATGCTAATCTTATGGTAATGAATTCTTTAGATAATGAGTCAGCAGTGTCTTTACAACCTAAATGACTAGAAGATTTCTCTCTAGGAACTTAACTTAGAGTTAATATAGACTCCTTTGTTTCTATTGGTATAAAATTTAGAAACTTAAAAACAAAGTTCAACAAAGAAAGTATTTTTGATCTTCAGCAGGTGGGATAGAAAGGAGTTGATATGAACATTTTGTTTTTATTTAGAATTTTCTATGGTCTGCAAATATTGACTTACTATTAATATTTCTTGGTGCTTGTGTTCTGTTATTCTATGCTTATCCAGGCTAAGAGGAGATGTAGAAAGTCTTTGTCTAAAGTTGATTTTTTGATACAGTCATTATTCATGTTGCTTACTATGCATCCCATTATACATTTCTGTTGGCTGGGTCCCACACAAAGATGACTTTTCAAGCCTTTGGGCTACAGAGAGTTGAATATAGTTTAATATAAAAAAAAAAAAAACCTCAAGAAAAATTGACCTGTGGAATATCTTAAGACATGCTAGAAAACCCAGAACAAATTCAGTAAAAAGCAAACCCAGTAGATTCTTCACCATCAACCTGCCATAACAGAGGGTATCCCAACCTGACTCTATAGTCAGTACATAGCTTAAACTGTTAGTCAAAAGAGGAATCACACCCAGCACAGCATGGAGGGAATATGTTAACACCTAATCGGTAGGATATGTAGAGAGCTTCCTTCAAGGCATTCCTTCTCTAAAATGGGGTGTGCTCTTATATTGTGTCCTCTAGCCATCAGTAAAGTCAGAGACATCATACACACATGCGTTCTTCTTATTCTTGTTTTCTCTACAGTCAACAACTAGGGCAATAAGCTTACATACTCAAATGCCCATGCTGAAAATCGATGCTGCATGTGTTTACTAAGTACACGTTGGCAAAGGCATTTACAAAAGTTAAGAGTATTATTGAAAATGTGTTTGGTTTTGATCTAGGAACAAACCAGATGTGTAAGTGAGCCCACAGATGCCAACAGTCCTGAACAATGAAGAAACAATTGAAGCATTTTAAGCAAAGGTAAATAACAAAACTCCAACCTGGACCCATAGTAATCTTAAGGAGATCCTGGTTTTGCAGCTCGGCAGTGCCCAGGGTTCTCCTGACTGCCAGGTTTTCTCTTGGTAATCACACACAGCCTGATCAATCTGAATCATAGTCATCTTAATAGGAGCTAAAATCACCTATGGAACAAACTTCTGAGCATGTCTGCCAATAAGTTTCTAGAGTGGATTTATTGAAATGGGAAAACCACTCTGAGAGTGTGTAGGTAGTCCCAGACTGAGATCAAAGAAAGCACAGCAGGAACACTTGTTGCATTCTCTTCCCAACAATGAATGTACTGTGACCGACTACTTCATGCTCCTGCTGCTATGGTGGGCTGCATCCTTGAAATGAACCTTTCCCTCACTAAGTTGGTTTTGTTTGTTTGTTTTTTAGGGGTGAGTCCTGGAGTTTCTCACAGTAATGAGCAAAGAAATGAAGACAGGCACATTACTAAACTACTCTATATACTCTTGATAAAAGAAGACAGGTACATTCCTTTACTGCTCAATGTACCCTTGACGCATCTTTAAAGCAAAGGAAGCACTGCTTACTGTAAAGAGTAAGGAAAACCTTTTCTTTTCTTTTTTTGGTTTGTCTGTTTTTCACTTTTTGATTTTTTTTTTTTTTTTTGAGACAGGGTTTCTTTGTGTGTAGCTTTGGTTGTTCTAGAACTTGCTTTGCACAGCAGGCTGGCTCCAGATTCACAGATATTCCTGCTTGTGCTTCCTAGATGCTAGGATTAAAGGTGTGTGCTACCACAGCCCAGAGAAGATTCCAATTAAATGAAAAATACTCTTATTTAACTCCAGTAAATTTTTTTTTAAATGGCACAAAGAAGAATTTGCAGGTTTCCCCTGTCTACATTCCTTTGATTGCTTCTGCAAAACCTGGCTTAAAAAACAATCAAACAAACCACCATAGGGTTCCGGTTCTGGTCAACCCTACACCACATCTTCAATTCTAGTATTATTGTGCTGAGGCTTTTCTCTTCTCGTCCAGCTTGAATACAAATTGCAACAGACTTTACTCACAAGTGCCTATCATTAGAAGTCTCTCATGTCTCTTCTTCTAATGAAATCTGTTGCTCAGTCTCATTATTACTCCTTATCCCTTGATAGCTCGCTACTGTCGCAGATCATCAGCCCCTCTTCTGGCTTCATTTGCTTGCCTAAGCAGCCTTGACGTTAGGGTCAGTCATTTTATTAGATTGTCACACTCTCTTGCCCAAGAGCTGCCATTCTAATCCCCACAAATGGGTAAGTACAGTCATCTGCCTTCTTGTCTCCCAGTCCGGAGCTGCCAGACACTGCAGGGGAAAGTCACATAGACAGGTTGCCTGGTTCCACTTACTTCTGAGCTTTCTGCAGCTTGCCAGAACTTGTTCTCATGGGTGATTTACAGTCTTCGGTCTTCTCCATAGCAAATACAGTATCTCCCCCCAACCTTGGTCCAAATGGGACATATTGTTCCAAAAGAATGTTAAGCCTAGTGTTTATTCTTCTCCTGTCTAAAATCTCAGTTTTCCATTCTGATCCTCTCTCCTCTCGGGCTTAGCCTGCCTTTCCCTTGAGTCTTTAGTCATTTTATCTTGTAGCTTTGTTTCCTTCCTGGTTCATCTTGGGTGCTCACTATGCCTTGTTTTGTCTTTGACCTTTCTTGAGGCAGGAGTGGTGAGCTGTACAATTGTTTCTGCCTCCTGACTACCACTTCAGCACCTTCTGCTGTCTCTTCCAAAAAATAAATCTGGTGATGTGTTTAGGTTCCTCCTCTCTGTTCTGTGTAAGGTGACTGGAACTCTTAACACTGTAATGTGGTGATGCTATCTGTGTCCCTATGAGAACTGGCCTCCTCGGATGCCTGCTTCCTTTCAGTGGTATCCATTCTCACACAAAGCTGAGATTCAGAATCCACAGTGTAGCTGCTTCATGTGTCTCCTGTGCTCCTCCTGACCCTCCTTACCACTTCCATCTGGACAATTTCTCCCACATTTGTGTTCGATCAGAAATTGCTTTCTGAAATGAATGAAACAGATTAATACAATTTTCTCTTTACTGCTTCTCTTTCAGTTAATACTATTTGTGCTCTGGGATTTCAAATCTTTCAGTGTTTCCTAACATACCTTTTATTCTTAGATTCTCTCACCTTTATCCTATCAAAAAGAAGTCTGTGCTCTTCTCTTAATAAAACACAAGGCTACTTGCTTGAACTTGTAGATTGGAAGAAGGGGACAGTGGGAAACCATCCCAAGCAAGCTGTTTTCCTCCAAAAGAAATATTGCCAATCCCCATGACATCTGATTACAGAGAGTAAAGAGTAGGGTCTTGAATTCAGAGAACTGTTCAAGCAGTACATGCACAGAATACAGCTATTCTGTTTGTAGCATACACTTGTATGTGTAAACATGTGACAGAGATGAAGAGGCAAAAGCATGTACAACTGAGCTGGGAGTTAGTTCACAGAGAGGAAAATCACATTAAATAAATACTAAGCAAGAAATTTCGGTCAGAGGCTGAAAGAACAGGTTCAGCCGGTAAAGGAAGCTGAGGCCAAGTGTCATGACCTGAGTTTGATCCTGGGGACCCACATACTGGAGAGATAGAAATGACTCCCCCTAGTTTGTCTTTACACACACACACACACACACACACACACACACACAAATCACACACTGCCATATGTGTGCATGTATATAAAACAATTAATGTAATACAAAATCTTGGAAAGAATTCACAACTTTCTCCTTTAATGCCCTTTCTCATAAAGTGCTTCAGGATGTATGTCATCCAGGAAAACACTAGGACCATCAGGGCTCTAAGATGACTGCTGCTCTAGGAAAGCTTCCCATTTCCCCTCACTTTGAGGGGTATTTGGAGTTATGCACATATGTGAACTTTGAATATTACAGATTACCAAACACCCTTAAAGGACCTAAGAAAGTGACCCATAAAATGATAGAAATCAAGAGATAGGATCTATCAAGTTCTTTACTTACAGGTAGTGTAGCATCATCCATTCTCAAGTTAAACACACGCACACACAGAGACAGAGAGACAGACAGAGAGACACACACAGGGAGAGAGAGAGAGAGGCATGCCGGGGCACAGATGCACATACAAAATGTCTCAGGGTATCAAAGCTCTATGCTTCAGTATTTGAGTGCAGGGTTGAGGGTCAAATCAGGTAGACTTTGGTATTGATTCCAACATAGCTATTAACTGCCTGTGTGACCCAGGCACATATCGAGATCTCTATGGATTCCAGTTTTCCTACTTACAGAATGGTCATATCAACTACCTAGCAAAAAAGATGGTATGAATAAGAAGGAGCATATTTGAATAACATAACCTTGCAGACATTGTACGCATTTAACAAATGCATGTTCATATTTCTAAAATGTACAGTGTGGAGCCTGAACCCTAGCTGCAAAGTCTTCTTCAATGTGAGCACTGTACATGTTCTGCACTGCTACCATAAGGCTCTTCATATCCATAGCAATGGGCTTAAAGGATCCTGAGGAAAGGTGACACACTTGTGCAATATGATTTTCCATTGTTAATGATTTTGTAGAATTTAGTAGGTATTTATGGAGCTGAATCATGACTATTCAATATCTCAAAAGATGAACTAACCCTCTTTAGCATCTTGCAAACTGTGGAAATGCTGGCTTCTAGTTCAATTTCAAGGGAAATTGCTCATTTATTTTTGCTACATTTTAGCTTTTATTAACATGTTAATTACATATTTTAGTGAGATAATTTGATGTTTCCATGGATGTACAAAGCACTGATCTCATGCAACCATCTTTTGGGGGGGCTTTATAACTGCCTCGTATCATTTCCTACCCTTAGTAAACATTATTCTACTTGGAAGTTGACTGTTTTGATTTCCACTCAAAAGAGAACATGGGATATTTTTATTTCTAGCTTATTTTATTTAATATGATATCTTAATTATATTTATTTGACTGTAAATAACAGGCTCCAATTTTTTTCTCATGGATATATATATATATATATATATATAATCACATGTTTCTCTGTTCATTCATCTATTTATGAGCATCTAGGTTGATTTAGTATCTTTACTACCATAAATACTGCCCCAATAAACATGTTCTGCAGGTATCTCTTTTGTGGCTGACTTTAGCTCCTTTGAATATACACTAAGAAGTCCAATATGTGGATATTATGGCACCTCGATTTTTGTTTTGTTTTAAGAACTTCCATGTAATGACTCTTCTTGTCTGTCAAAGTAACCACTTGTTGAATTAACTAAAACCCAAGTAGCTGGTTATATCTCTAAGAGCTTGTTTCTCAATTAGATCATTTGGAGTGGAAAGATCCACTTTAATCTGTGTCTTTTGAGGTGGAAAAATACACTTTCAATCTGGGTCACACTTCCTGGTGGTAGCCTATATAAAAGGCTTGGAAGAAAGAAGCTTTCTCCCTCTTTGCCTATTTGCTATTACTAGTAAGTCATTTCCTTCACTGTCATTAGAGCCTACTAAGGAATTCTGAAGTATGCTGGAATAGCTGGACCACAGCCTGTAAGCCATTCTAATAAATATGTATAGTGTATAAAATAATTGATAGATTTCTAGATATGATGAATTCATTCTATAAGTTCTGTCCCTCTAAGGCAGTGATTCTCAAGCTGTCGGTTGCAACCCCTTTGGGGGGTCACATATCAGATATCCTGCATATCAGGTATTTGCGATTCTTGACAGTGGCAAAATTACATTTATGAAGTAGCAACAAAGTAATGTTATCATTGGGGTCATTACAACGTGAGGAACTGTATTAAAGGGTGGCAGCATTAGGAAGGTTGAACCCACTGCCCTGGAGAGCCTTGGCTAATGCATTCTGTCTGTCTTCCCCAGTACTTCCTACTACTTGTTGTGGTCCTTGTTGTGTAAGAGGCTCTCCCCCTCCATCCTTGCTGTCTGTTACTTTTCTGCTGTTTTGAGAAAATGCCCTGAGCAAAGGCAAATTAGAGGAGAAAGGCTTTACTTTATATCAGGCTAGGGTTCCGGAGTAAACCTGTTCAATGGCGCGGATGGCATGGTGACAGTAGGAGGAAGCTGGCTGGTCACAATCTCTCCATACACTGGGAGCAGAGAGAGAGCAGGAAGTAGCTCAACCCCAAAGAAGCACTTTCTCTACTAGCAAGGCACCTCCTTAAGGTTCTGTCTCTTCCCCAAATAGCATCATCAACTAAAGACCAAGTGTTCACATACCTGAGCCTATGAAGACACTTATCTTTCAAGCCACCATAGTTGGATTTCTGCTGTCATTATCTTTATTAAGTATTTTTAGTTCCTTGGATGTTCTAGATATTAACTCTGTCAGAAGAAAGGGTAGCAAATATTTTTACCAAATTTACAGGTTGTCCTTCACTCTTCTAGTTGTTTCCTTTGCATTGTAAGAGCTTTTCAGTTGGGTTGAATCCTTTCTTGTCTATGACATCTACCTGAATTCACATCGAGTTGGCCACACCCTTGTGATATCTGGCAAGTTCTTGAATCTCACCACTTTTGAGTAAATCACTCTTGGTTCATTCCTATACCTCACCCATTCTGTAGAGTAAAGAGCACCTACTGAGTTCAACTTGAGCTCTCTGAGGGGCATTTGGTATTCAAGGTCATCCAGCGTATCTACTGAGTCTAAGACGTGGAGATATGCAGGGTTCTCTAATCCCCAGAGCAATATAAACTCTGTAAGTTTCTTCTCAAGACAGATCTAGGTTACAGCACCCTGGGTCTTGCTGAGAGATGATGTTAATTCATTTCTAAAGCATGAGTACTATGCAGGTTCCACCTGTCATCTAAGTCACTGGCTGTTTTAAAGGCTTGGTCTCCAATGCATCAGTGTTTAGTAGGTGGTAATTGAGTTGTAGGAATGCAAAGCAAATAAATGAATTAAATATTTGGTGGAAACAAAGCCTAAAATGTTGGTGAAGTTTTAGAGGTTAGATACAGTTGTGAACTTACAGGAAGCAGGTTGTTTAGACCATGCCCTTAAAGGGTATATTTTGTTCATATTCACTCTGTGTCCCTCTGTCCCTCTGTCCCTCTGTCTCTCTGTCTCTGTTTCTCTCTCTTCCTCCTTCCCTCCCTCTCTCTACCATTGTCTCTGTCTCTTCCTCTGCCTCTGCCTCTCCCTCCAACTCTCCCTCTCCTTCTCCCTCTCCCTCTCCTTCTCCCTCTCCCTCTCCCTCTCCCTCTCCCTCTCCCTCTCCCTCTCCCTCTTTCCCTCCTCTTCCACAGGTATCAGGAATAGTTTCTGATTGCTACATGGCAGTCCTTCTCTGACCTCTAAAATCTTAGATTCCCCTTCTGGAAACATCAGTTACTGATACGTTCAGAATGCAGTGGCTTGAGCATCCATTCTTAATTCGACACAGCCTGAAGTCCACCCTGGCTCCAGAATTTCCCATGGAATTGGCTTATAATCATTTTTCCTTCTACCTAACCCCATCATCTTTGCTGTCATAGCCACTGTTCCTTGTAAATAAGGCATCTGCATGTAACACTCCATTTCAGAGTCTGTTTCCAGGGAAACCTGTTCTACTGCATCCATTATCATCAAATAATGGAAAATAATTGGCAGGATGTTTTTACCAAATAACTTGAAAATTAGCTTTCTACCCAAGCTCAAAGTCCAAATTTAATCCACCAAATGTTTTCAATACCTCCTTATCCAGAGGACTGTGTTTATCTTATTTCAGCCAATTTCTATATTTACAAAAGGAGAAAGAATGTAGAAACCTGTGCATCCAGGAAACAGGGACTTGATTTGGTCCTTACATATCAGATTACATAAGGCAGGACCAGGGAGGCTGATCTTCTCTCCTGGCAAGGCTGCTTGGCTGTGTTAATGGTACTTGTGGTTGGAATGTGTAGCACACTAACATTGCTAGAGTTGCTTGGATCGGTCAAGAATGCCCCTGGTTGAAACGTGGGACATAGCAAGATTGATATATGGGTTAATTTGTCTTCTTCAGCTGATAACACAGCAGCACAGCTGTGTGCATTTTATAGAAAAGAGCTGAATTTGAGTACAAGGTTCCAGCCCAAGATCAAGGGGTGTCCTGTTGTAATGCAGTTCTTGTTGCAAAGCCCTAAGGTAACACAAGCCATCACAAAGTAATAAACAAAGCATGGCTACTCTGCCAGTCTTCAACCACATAGCTTCTCTTCTGATGACCTTATTTAATCCTACTAAGCTCACAGGGACCCCATCTCTAAACACCATAGTTGGGTTTACTCTCCCTGTTCTTAATGTGACTGAAGATTGTAATATAGATTTCAGGGAATAAAATAATTTAAGTGGAAACTATTAGATTTTATTTTTGGCTCCTAAACCTCTTTCATACAGCACACGATGCAGCTTTCCAGCCATTACTTCACATTTCCAAAGTCTCATCTATAATATTCAAGAAGCAGTACTACATACCTGTGTCTAGTACAAAGTGCATACAGTCCACTTCAATCACAGCTACAGCACTGGAATATTTCAGCAGTGAAAAGAAGTCAGCATTGTAAGACTTCTCTGCCCTAGGTACTCTGTAGAAAGCATCTAGCTTCACTACCTAAAACAATTCCATCCCAGGAATCTGGACCTAGGGAGGCTGAAGGATTTCAGAGACAACCACAAGGCCTTTTTCCAGTTGCTTTGACAGTTACCATCCTGTGCTAAAGATACTCACTGGCAGTGCTGTTTTTCCCTTGCACATTTTCTTCCACTACAGATTTTCCAAATGTTTGTACTACATTTTCCTTTGCTCTTGAAATCAATCAGAAGCACCAAGCCAGCTATGTCTGTATCTTGTTTAGAAATGTCATCTGTCAGATAAACTAGCTCATTGCTTTCAAGTTCAATCTTCCATAAAATCTGAGGTCATGGTCACAGTGAATCTAGGTTCTCTGCAATTGTGTAAAAGGACAGAGTTGTCTCCCATACACAATCAGATCATTTCCATCCTCGACTAGTTTCCTAGTCTCCTTGTCACCAAATTCTCCCGTAATTCACAATGAATACCATTCTAGGCTTTTCCAGGCTTCCCCTCTCCAAACACAGATTTTCAGGAATAGTTACAATAATGACTCCACTCCTTGATTCCAGTCCCCTCTATTTTCCAATTTTCTGTTACTAAAACAAAATATCCAAGGCCAGGCACCTCTCTAACAGGAGTTAATATAGCCTACTTGTTGGTTCAAATGCATGACAATATAGTCTGGTGAGAGTGTCCTGGCAAGAGACATCACAATGACTGGAGCACTTACAAGAGAAGTCACATTACCAGACAGGAAGGTGATGGGGCTGGAAATGGCCAGACCTGCCCTTTTAAACCCAATCTGTCCTAAGAGCTAAGGCAGAGTTGCTCTAGGAACTTGTGTTATTCATGCCTAAGGATATTCCCTCATGAGATATGTTTTCTGTTTGTTTGTTTGTTTGAAAGCACATAGAATTGAACTCATATTTGCTAGGAAAATGAATTAAGTTCACAGGCCTCTCTCTTAAATAGCCTGAGACTTCCCACTAAGCACCAGCCCTTGAAAGTCCCACTACCTGTAGTCACCATCATAGTGGGAACTAAATCTCCCAACACATAATCTCTTGGCGGATGCACTCAAACTGTCCATAGATGTTTCATAAGCTCTGCAACTGGTATCAGATGGTGTCAAAGAAAACTGGCAGCAATCAGTTGGACATCATGGGTAAGCAGAACATCTAGTAAGCTAATTAACATATATTCTTCCTTCTAGCCAGTCTCTATCGATGCACGGCTGGTGAGACTAACTTCGTATTTGTCAAGTACTCAATCATCTAAAAGCCTGAGTACAGACAGTTGTCACCTGTTACCAAGAAAATAAAGTTGAGATAAAAACATGATCAAACCCCTTAGCTTCCCTCTTCCTGCTGTATGAGCTCCTCACTGTGGAATACAGCTCAATGACCTCAAAAACAATCCAGGGGCTAAGGAGACATGTCAGTGGGTTCAGTGCTTGCTGCATAGGCATGAGTGTTTCCTTTGGATCCCCTTCAAGCACACAGAAGCTGGGGGTGAGTAGAAACAAGACAGTCCTTTGACTTGCTGTCCAGCAAAACCAGGCACATCAGTGAGCATTAGGTTCAGGGAAAGACCTTGCTTCAAATAATAGTGTGGGGAGTGATAAAGACACGGGAAGACGTGTGACCTTCATGTAGACACACATTTACATATTTATGCACATCACACACACACACATCAAGAAGGAAAAAAAAATCCAGTAATATGGCCCAGAAGGATAAAACAAGCAACCAGATCTTAAAATATTTGTTTTCTGGTACCTTGTAAATTAAAAAAAAAAAATTATTAAAATAACATTTTGATTGGAACTGTACACATTATTGATATATCTTGTATTGGAGATGAAATAATACATTTCTTAAGTATTCGTATCTCTAAAATTACAGTAATAAACCCATGATATAATGTCATAAGTAACTAAAAATATTTTTTCAAAACCAGAAAACTATTTGAAAAAAAAAATGGGATATCTTCTTTGTGTTTAATTTTTTGCAATACTTGTTTTCAAGTTTAGAAAGATGACCAGGCACAGGGCAAAGAGGCAGCTGGAAACCAACTGTATTTTAGTAATTAACTGTAGATACTGTTCTCTGATATTATATTACAATGATACAATAGCTTTTAAATTTAGTTTTAATGTATAGTCCAAACTCTTATTGGACATTCATCATATCTTACTATATGGAAAATTATTTCACATGACTTTAAATGGTTCATTTATTCAAGGTATACTTTTGTAAATATATATTGGTAAATTGTAAAATATTGATATATTGACTAATATCTATTTCCTAAATACTGACATTTTCTTATTGTAAAAATAGAAGAATTCAAAACTATATCAATAGGAAAGTGAAGCTTGGGAATCTGTCCCAGTACTGAATTTTCCTTTAAAGCCCGAATTGTATTGGCCACCAACAACACTGTATTAGCACCTGCAGAGACAGGTGTACCAAGTTTATTTCTAACACACCATCCGCCAAATGTCTAAGTGTGAACAGCCACATATTTCTGTCAGTCATTCTGTTAAACAAAAATGGCATTCCAGGAAAAATGTCATCGATTCTGCCCACAACTCAATGGCTGATTAGTGCATCTTAGTGAGGCAGCCAACAAGCCAGCACACAGTAGGATGTCACATTTTTTTTACACACTTTCTATTTTGTCATACAACATTCTAAAAGAGAGACAACAAAAACAGAAACTGATCTAGTTAAATTAGTAAGTCATACAGTTGCACCAACCCTTAGAAGTGGCTGGGGAAGGAAGGGTGGCATTTGATTTTTGTACCTGTAGTAACACTACCCATGAAAAATACAAGGACCATTCTTAGGTTGTGGTGTCCTGCCTTTCATTCCTGAGAGGCTCCAAGTTCTTTCATTCTCTGTCGCTGTTTCACCATCTGCACAAAGGCAAGCCCAGAAGAATTAGCAAATCTAATTTTGGTTTTTGCATAAAAAGTTTTGGCCTTGAAAAATGAAAATGTCTCTGCTGCACCGGAAGTGGATGATTCACATTTTAAGATCTATTGTACTAGACTGGTATTGGTCTAAGCATAAAAAACATTATTTTGGTAATAATGTGTATTGAGTTTCCTGCTTCAACAGGGCCAATGAGAGGGTCTAGGCTAAAAATTTAACTACTTTTTGTGTTGAATAACACAACCGAAAATGCGTTGAATATAGAAATCCAAGAAAATTATTTAAAAGCCATAAAAATCCCCCTTCACCCGATAGCACAAACTGTACAAAATGTGGTCATTGAGCCTTATGAAATGTGTCCACCACTGAAGTAACTGTGACTGTGTTAATCTAGTCTTGTTTCAGTCTGGCTTGCTCTCTGTCTATAAGGTTAAGTAAACACCCATTGCATTGTGGTATTCTCTACATCTTGAAGGAAAATGATTGTGCCAATTCTCTTCATAATGCTTTGTGTAGAACCCCCCAATATTTCCTGATATCATACTAATCAAAGACTACAGTATAAAATTGCCTCCTGATACTCATTAAATCCTTGTAGAATGGCTACTCGGGATGCTCATTATAATAACCAGGCGTGTATTCAAACAGGTTATATGTCACCTTTCTTGGTTCTTCAGGCTAAACAATCCCAGATATTAACCTTTCCGCTCAGCCTTTATTTTCCTATGCTTTTACCATTTCTGTTGCTCTGTGTTGGACTCACTCCAGTTTTGCCACGTTGCTCTTAAAGTGTTTGAGAATAAAACTAGACACCATCCTTAATAAGGTCTTCAGCACTGCCAGCAGAGAAGAAATACGACTTGCTGGACTTGAAATGTCATACTTCTCCTAATACATAAGCATCTGAAGCCATTAAATAACAGCCTCATTTTGCTGACTGGTTTTCAGTCCTAATTCTGCAGTTGCTCTGGCCTTCCCGATGCGGTAGTGTTGGTATAGACAGCCCCTCTTTAATCTCTGCTGTTTGTAGCTAGCTTCTGACTGGCACAACTTGTCCTTGCCCCATTTACTTTCTTCTGGCTTTCCCTGCCAATTTCCCTAATTTATCAAGCTCCCGCTGAACTATTCCTGGCTCCCAAGTTGTAAGCAATACCAACCACTTAATGTCATTCACACATGTTCCATTTCCATCATGTTAGACGTTCATTTAAAAGCACTACTTGATGTGGGGTGCATTATTTCTTAGTTAGAGAAGAGAAAAGTGCTGGAGCTAAAACAGGATCCTCTTCCCTACTTTTTCAGGATTCAGAGAGCACAGAGGTACTTTTATGTCATCCATGGTAGAAATTAGCACATCCCAGTCCTGTGCATTAGAAACCTCACCTCCGCCCAGTAGGACTGAGCTGCAGTGTAAAAGATGCAGCTGCATAGAGAAAGTTGGCATTAATTCCTTTATAATAAATCCCAGATGGGCAGTTTGGTTAAAGGTGCCAATCCGGACTTCAGCTTCACAGAGGGATGCAGGTTTTTCTCTGGGATATTTTTCTACAGTGCTCAAGAATCCTTTCTTCACCTGTAAGTTCAGAGCTGTACACAGCTGGTCAAGAGGATGTGAGTAGGGACGGAATATGTGTGCTGCATCTCACTGGTTTCTTTTGTTTGTGAGTTTCATATGTGAGTACACTATACTTGTCTTAGTCAGGATTTCTATTCCTGCACAAACATCATAACCAAGAAGCAAGTTGGGGAGGAAAGAGTTTATTCAGCTTATACTTCCACATTGCTGTTCACCATTAAAGGAAGTCAGGACTGGAACTCAAGCAGGTCATGAAGCAGCAGCTGAAGCAGAGGCCATGGAGGGCTATTTCTTACTGGCTTGCTTCCCCTGGCTTGCTCAGTCTGCTTTCTTATAGAACCTAAGACTACCAGCCCAGGGAAGGTACCACCCACAAGGGGCCCTCCCCCCTTGATCACTAATTGAGAAAATGCTTTACCGCTGGATTTCATGGAGGCATTTTCTCAACTGAAACTCCTTTCTCTGTGATAACTCCAGCTTGTGTCAAGTTGACACAGAACCAGCCAGGACAATACTTAAATAATCTCTACTCCTTGTTCCTCCTCCTCTCCCCTGACTTTCCTTGTGTATCCCTCAACATGGTCCTTGTGCATGCGTTTAGGGCTGAACACTAAGGATTAGGGCCCCTGAAAAAAAAAAGTTGAAAGAAAAGAAAACCATTGGTTCTTCTTTCTTTGGCAGCCAGTACTGTCCAGAGCTATTTACCTAGAGGTGGGTCCTGTGAAGTTTTCCTCCATTCATGTTGGCATGGTGACAGTGTGGTCTGTGTGCGTCTTGTATGGGTAACCCACAATTTTCTTGAGAAGTCAAGGGAGTAACATCTCAGTCCTGATCAGGACATGCCATCAGCAGCTGTCAGCCTAGGCCTCATGTTTTCCTCTTCTCACCTTCCCCTGTTGTGTTCCCTGAGCCTTGGGTGTGAGGACTGTGTTACAGATATGCATCTTGCTGCTGGGTAACCCAATATCTCAAGCCCAACACAGGAATGACAAGCAATTGCTCACACTTTAGTTGCTTCTGCAGGAAAATTTTATCTACAAAAGAGGCTGGGAAGACCATTGAGATTACTAGAAGATGATGGAAAGACAGATTTCCAAAAAACTGTAGTTTGTACCACTGAAAATATGGATTCGATTTATTGGTAACATCTATCTTATTGATTGGTAAAACTGAAGGTCATGAAAAATACCTCCTTTCTCTGTAAGCGAATATTAGCCTTGTTCATGAGAAGAATTGTCTTTGGAGTACGTTTAGTCTCTCCTGTATGAATAAGTGAGTCAAATGACACCTGAGGATGGCTTGTTCTTCTGCAATATCTCTCTTCCACTGTAGTCTCACCCACCGTTCATTGTCCTCGCAAGCTGATTCCACCCAAACCTGAACTGGAATCACTTCACACAGTTACTTCCCATTGGTGCAAATGTAAGAAGGGGTCAGATGATCCACGCCTTGTGGAAATGTCTTCTTGATCTAACACTGATCAGTTTCCAGATATACTGAGATCCTTGAAGCTGAGCTAAGTCCTACAAGCACACTTGATGAGCTATGTCTGCTGTTTAGGAGTAGCAGGGCCTTCCTTGTTTTATGCCTAATGTAGCAATTCGGTCTTTGCTTTTTCTGTTCCACTATGGAAAAATTATAATCCCTGTGTTATTTCTTATGCCAAATAAGATGAAAAAATGCAGATAAGGGATTAAGATGCATAGTGATCTTTTATAGTTACTCTGAAATGAACGATTACCATCAATTAGAACCAAATGCATCTTTGGATAGTTACTGCATGTCCCATCCTGCTTGCAATACTCAGAACACTTTTGTGGAATGAAGGAAAGAATGAGGAGGCTTGAGATAAGGTTTTGAGAAAATGCTTGTTTGTTTTCATTACAGAAATAAGCATGTTATTGACAACTGACAGAAACAGAATAGCCATGTGTTTCCATGGGAAACATGACCCCACTAGGGACTAGTATTTGGCTGAAAGCCAGAGCAGTCTCCTTGGCCATCACAGTTTGAACCTCTGCTCTGCATTTACTGAGAATGGATTCTCTAATATCTAGAAATATCTCCTGCCTATTGTTTGAAATGTCACAAAAAAAAGAGGATGTTTGACTCCTTTCTGCTGCTAATTTCAGAAGTAACTGACTTAGGTTATTTATTTCTATTTTTATTTACACATGTCCATACATATTTATGTTTTATCACCACCCTTCTTCCCTCTTTAAGGTTTATGTGAGGGCTGATGAGATGACTTAAATGGATAAAGCATTTGCCGTGGATGTATGAGCACATGGTGGTATGCTTGTAGGAACAGAGCTCAGCTCTCCTGAGGCCCAGGGCAAGTTTGTTAGACAGACTTGTATAACTGGGTTAGTGAGATGTTCTGCATCAGTAAATAATATCGAGTAACCCAGAAAGACATGTATGCCTACATACATGTGCTCATAGCACACACAAATAAAGATGCCGCACACCCCTAAAGAGCAAAGTTACATGTATTGTATAGTGTGGTGGCCTTCTTGCTCACACCAACTATGGCATATTCCAGTGCTTCCCCTGTCTTTCCACCTGGCTGTGGTCCTGATTATCCACTAACTCATTGATTCAAGGACACAGGAAGACAGTCTTATGTGTTTCTCAAGAAAAATTTAGCAATGGAGACGAGGACCCCTAAACGCAGGAGATATTTGATGCTAGTACTAAGCTTACACTGTTGCCGTAGCAACCTGGTCATTAAGGATATTTCAGCTTTTTCTATTAACCTCTATTTTCAGAGGTTTATAACTTCTTGATAAAAATTACCTCCAGGCTAAAATCTGGCATATATGATCTTAGACGTGCCAGGTGTCAGTGAATATATACATATGTAGCATCCATTTTCTGAAAGAGCTGGTGAATTTCCAAATGAATTATCTCATTTCTCACAGGGTACAGATCTATTACATTTTTGTGAACTTGATTAGCTTTAGAAGTTTCTTATGACAACACAACTGAAAGCATTTATAAAATCTCATGTTTGCTCTTCTTTCCTTCCTTCACCCTCTCTGCGGGGTATGGACACTATGATCTTTCTAGAAAAATTCTAAGACATGCCTGCCTGCTCATGATAAGTTTTAACCTTACTTAAGTAGACTCAGTTGCACTGTTTACCTGGAGTTTATATTGTACTTTCTTCAGAGTATAGGGAAGAAATATTAACTCTAGCTGTATGAAGGACGGGGTCAGAGGCAATACCACAGCCAGCAGCTGCATTCTGAATCCACCCTTTCCACTGCTTGGCTCTGATTTCCAGAGGCCCCCTTTTCCATGATCCCAGGAAGGGAGCCAAAATTCATCAAGGGCTACAAACCAATCCTGACTTCTCACGTTCAGTTAGAATTGGGCAACACCAAATTCAAAACTTCCTCTTTGTTTTATTATGTAAGGTTAATTTTCAGTGTCTTCCTCCTGAATCTTTTTGAAAAATTTAAACCCATTGGAAAATTGAAAAAAATAATAGGAAAACCATTTACTTAGCTCCTGTGTTAACCAAGTATTAGTACTGAATGGAGTAATTTGAGAGTTCTTAACATAGCTCATCTTGAGATTTGAATTTGACCTTGAATGACTATCCCTGGACACAAGGATAGTCTCCTATGTTAGCAACACAGTGGTCACATTGAGGCTATTTAAGATCAATACCTTTATCTAAACAGATGTAAATGTTCTCATTTGTTCCATTAATATTTTATAATTCCTGGAACATTTCAGTGACAGGTAGTGTATTAAGGTTACCCAGATTATAGTGTCCTTCAGGACAGACTCTCCCTTAATCTAACCTCACTTTTCCTAGTTATAACCATTTTAAAACTGTGTATTTTCCCCTACATCATACAATTCTCTGGATCACATCCAGATACATAGTTATCCAAAGGTTTTTCCCTTTCTTTATCTCCTTTCAATTAGAGAAATTCCCAGAAGTGAGATTGACATGTCTAAAAAGATACATGCTTTCTTTTAGTTGACTAGAGTGGTTAGGTCTTTCCCCATTGGCCTGGCTCCTGCTACTGTTTGTGAAGGATGTTTTCCACA
Organism: Rhynchomys soricoides; assembly: GCA_019843965.1. NCBI lineage: Eukaryota > Metazoa > Chordata > Mammalia > Rodentia > Muridae > Rhynchomys > Rhynchomys soricoides. The sequence goes on from JADRCH010000011.1 coordinate 12,100,314, forward strand.
TACCTATTGTCTGTCATAGGGTTTTATGGCTATGAACAGATACCATGACCAAGGCAACTCTTATATGGACAACATCTACCTTCCTCTACTACCATGTCCTATGTTTAATGTAAATGGGAAACTACAACAGCCAAGCAGGATGACAAAGGATACAGACCCATGAAAACTGAAGGTCTGGTCACTCCTCCAGGAAAAGAGGCAGGACCTACTGACAACCAGGAATAGCTATCACAATCCACCCCTTGTCAGCTTGACACAAATCATATCCCATGTCCAAATGAAACAATAACCGGGTCACAAATACGCCTAACATGATATAACTATCCCTCATACAATCGCAAACAGATTGCTAACTTAGAATAGATCAGTGTCCCTAAGGAACATCTGATTAATATCTTAAATACTGATTGGTAGTCTCTTAATTGATGTTTTACAAACAAATTGCATTTTACAGAACCTATTAGATATGGCCTTCTTGGAGGAATTTCTCTAATTGAAAGGAGAAAACAACAACAACATAAAACAAAGAACATCTTTGGATAGCTATGTATCTGGATGTGATCCTGAGAACTGTATGCCACGGGGGAAATGAGAAATTTTAGCGCAAGGGGTGCCTTCCCAGGCCCATGCTGAGGCATCTCCTACCAGATACCAGTCATAGGATGGAGGCTAGTATAAAACAAAGTTTATTTGGAGGAATGATAAAGCAGTGAGAAGGGAGTAGAGGCAGAGAGATGACAGAGGACAGACAGACATACAGATAGAGAGAGACAGAGAGAGACCTAGGGTTACATGGAAAAAGAGGGAAGGATAAGGAAAGAGAGATCAGAGAGAAGCCAGGATGCTGAGAATCAGGGAGAGAGAAAAAGGTCAGAAAGAACAGGAAAGGCCACAAAGCCTTTTTATAGCAAGCCAGGCTTCTATCTGGCTGTTGCTAGGTAACTGTTGGGCGGAGCCTAAAAGGAATGCTAACATGCCAATAACATCTACTCCGACAAGGACACACCTCCAAATGATGCCTCTCCCTGAGCCAAGAATATTCAGATGACCACACCTACTCTAAAGACTACTGTCACTTGTACCACATCACCTCCTTAACACCTTACTTAGGCATGTCTTAGGCTAGAAAGATATTGGAAAACCTTATATTTAGCACCTGGTTTGGTTTGCTTATTGATGAATTATCACTTCAATTTACCCTTCTCAAATAGTTTTTGTAACTGCCTTGTGAATTTGTAGAATTTTCGTGTATTATGAATATGAATTCCCTCCGTTCTTCTACATTTAGAATTTTTAACATTCATGTTTTTGTCTACAAATTTTCTTTATGGAGTCATCTGTCATTCAAAAAGAATCTTTAGTTTTTTTTTTTTTTTTTTTGTGCAGTTCAATGATGTGGTTTTTATCTCTTGCCTCTTGTTTTCTCTATAGGAAGCAATGAGTCCCCATCATTGTGATTTATATGAAATCTAGAGTAGGCAATAAACAACAATCTGCAAAAATATTTTCAAGGCTTTCATGTAGTTTTAATTTATGATCTGTCACACAGGCCTTAATTTTATTATCTTTTACCTGACTATCAATTTAACAGTTTTAAACAGGACAATGCATTAAGTTGTCTGTTTTCTTCACACTGAATAGAAACACTGCTTTAATCACATTAGAGTCCCGTGTATGTTAATATGTATTTTTCAGTCCTTTTTACTGGTCTATTTATTTCTTGATTTGCCTATAACGTGGTGACTTGAACATACCTTCCATTTCAAAGATTTATTGAGTGTCACTACTATCTGCAGTCAATCACTTCCATTGGTTAGGTTACAGAGCAAATATATTTTCTGCTGTCAAGATGACTCAGTAAGTAAAGGCATCTGCTGCTATGCCTGAGGACATAAGCTTGATCCCTGGAACAAACAGAGGTAGTGTCTTTTATAACTGTTGCACATATACAAGAATATTTTCATTCTTTCAGGTAGATAATAATTGGTCTGTTTAAAGGGAGACTGCATTCAACTCCTGGCTCTCTGGAGTCTCTGTAGGTGAGGTTTGTACATGGACCTGGCAGTGTTGCAGGTAAGAAGTCTGATTCCCAGTGGGTCATTTCCTCTTTGTCAGAAATTTATACTTTCTATCCAGAAGTATGTATCATGCTCTCATCATTTATAGAATCCCAAAGTTGGACTTGTATATAACCATATAAGAGTTTTTCATGGCCTGAGGTATAGTGAATCTTTTCAATCTATAAGCTTGGTTCCTTCCTTACCTTTGAAGATTTCTTGAGTGATTTATTTCTTGACCATCTTTGGCTTTATCTTTCTGCAGCATTAACTGATCTGTTACTTTTCTAGAATCTGTCTTCCTTGTCTCATATCTCACCCATGCCAACATTATGTAGCTGTGGAAAGCCCAGCCCATCCAAGATGCAAGTGATAAGGGATATCTGCTAAGAAAAGCTACAGACAGAGTGGGCACAGCTTGGGAAAGGTCATGTGTGCTACCAGCAGTCAGGCCTTAGGGGCAGGCCTGCCCAAGGCTGCTGGAGCTCACACCACTGTTACCAAATGCTCCATATATGGTATATGAAGCTACAGTATTGAATGACTGCCTTGATGGGTACTGTCTTAGTCAGGGTTCTCTTCATATATACATATATATGTGTATATATGTATATATGTATGCATATATGTACATATATATGTATATGTATACACAGACACGTGTATGTATGTATGTATGTATGTATGCATGTATGTATGTATGTATATATGTATGTGGTCCCACCTCAAGATCTGGATCAAAAGCCAGGCTCATGATCTGGATTAAAGGCATATTGTCTTCCTGCCTCAAGATCGGCATCACAGGTGTGCCCTTTCATTTTTGAATTATAATCTATTCAGGATATATATAGTCCAGTTGACAATTGAGAATAGCCATCTGAGGTACTTTTTTGCTCTGCTCTACCTCTCCTGGCTATAGTCCCAGTCTCTCACTTTGAAATGGGCATGCTTGCTGTAAGGCATTATATGTTACTTTCACATGGGCTCACAGTCAAGATTATTCTCAAAAGACTTTGGATCAGTATTGGGCATTTAAGGATTGAACTAAAACATGAATTTTGCATTATGAGATAGCCATGAGGCTTGGGGGCCAGGCATGAAATGCTACAGACTGAACTCCAAATACCCTGAGCAGATTCATGTTTATAATACTTGTTTCTCAGTTGGTGGCATGATTTGAGGGAGAAAGGAATACATAAATCAATCACTAGGGACAGGTTTCGACAGCTTCTCCTAGCTCCTGGTTCATGCTGTTCTTTCCCTTGTGACACAGCGGGATGTACAGCCAGCACTATGCACCTTCTGCCCTGATGAAGTGGTTCCATCATGCCTGACTTCCCTGTGATGGACTGAAACCCTCTGCAAACATGAATCAAAGAAAAATGTTCCTCCCTTCAGTTGTGACACATATTGTGACACAGCAATATAAAAGTAACTTGTCCGGGTTCTCTGTCTGGACATTTGCTTAAGTATTCCCAAATTGTAAGCATTGTAAGAGTTAACTCTTTGGAAATTATGATGGATTCTAAGAAGATAAATTCAGATATATGTATTCCGTTTTTAGATCTATTTTTAGTTTTTAGTTGTAGGTGTGTATGTGTTGGGCCAGAGTGTACATACACACAAGCACAGTTGCCTAGAGAGGCCAGAAAAGGATATCGGACCCCTGGAATTGAAGTTTTACGTGTTTGTGAACACCTTGATTTAGGAGTTGGGAAGTGAACTCAGGTCCTCTGCAGAAGCTCTCAATTACCAAGACATCTCTCCTTTCCTTTAGCTCATTTTTCCTACAATAACTTCTACTTTTAGCTCTAATGATGTTTACTTTAAATTTTATAAGAAAATGATTAATTTGATGATTGGAATCAGTTCGATTTTGTGTTCTATTTTACATTGTACATGTAAGGTTTTTGAGTTTTCTCTAACATACACTCGGCTCACACTTGTTTCCCAATTGAGTTTTTGAAATCTCCAACTGTAGCTTTCTCTTTTCTTATTGAGAATGAAAACTGTCTCCAGAATTTTAATCATACTCAAAAAAAAACAAAAAAACAAAAAAACTTGTTCTCAAGGTGCTTCGATTATATTATTCAGTTTGTTATTTTCAGCCACAATGTTCTCTTTATAATTTGATTCTTATTTTGATCAATTTGAAGTAGATCTGGATGTTTGGTAGTTTACAAAGAACACAACTAGATGACGTAGTTTAAAGCCGTTTGTATAACAAGGCATTGCTTTCTCATGCTGTGATTGTCCTGTAACAGATTCCTCCAAAGTTGAAACATTGCACCCTGCGGGGAACTTCCTTAAGTATAAAGGTAAATAAATCAAAATAACTTCAGGAAGTCCCTGAAACTAACCAGATTCCAAAGACCATTCCATACCAGAGAAAGTAATAAAAAATGGGAGTTTTTCTCAGACTGAGTAAAGCCAAGATGCAAAGAAGACTCCAGAACCAGACCAGCTACCTGAAAAAAACAGAAATCAGCTAACTTGCCCTGAAGAGGTTTAGATCAACTGAGGTACCTGGAAAGGACTCTCCCCAACCTGTTGAGCTGCCTGCAGGCTCTGCAATATGTTCCAGGTTTCCAACTTTTGTGAGCTGTCACCTATGCTGGCCTGGACTTTCAGTTGTCTTTGAGTCATTTCTGCTGGTGTAACCCTCCCATACTCCTGTAAATAACACAAATATAACTCATGAGTTCACCAAGTTGGACTTTGGTGGTATCTATATTTTGGTCTGTCATTGGTTTCTTATCTGTTTTGAGTAGACATGTGTGTTGCATCTCCCTAGGAGAAGTTTATTTCATCATACTTATTTATAAATGGATGTCAATTTTTTAGAAACATTCTTAGGGAATGCATGAGATGGCTCAGTGGAAAAGGGTCCTATCAAGGGTATTCACTGATGAATGCCAAGGCATGTGAGTACCCACACACAAACACATGCCAACACATACATGTAAAAACAAATACAAAAAAAAATCGTAATTCTTGGGGCTAAAGACTCTTCCTTAAGTGCTGTAGCTCCACCAACATAAAGTCACAATTCGATTTCTTTTTTATACAAATGTTATTGCTCTGACTCCTAGATGCTTATATAATTCTATTTGAAGTTTTTACCTTCCCCTAGGCCTTCTGTGTATGTATATGAGTGAGTGTGTGTGTATGTTTGTGGCTTTTTAAGTATGTGTGTTTTTGTGTGCGTATGTCTGGGTGTGAGAGAGAGTGTGTGTGTTGGTGTGTATGTGTGTGTTTGTGTGTGTGTGTGTTTCCTTGTTGCTGGAGATTATATCCAAGGCCTTATGCACATTAGGACTAAGAATTGGGGCACTCACCTTCACTTCCAGCTGTAATTTTAAATATGGTTTCAGTTTTTGGTTTGGTTGAAGGATGATTATTAAAAGAAACTTTGTCGACTTGCAAATAATGTTTGCTAATAATGTTTGCAAATAATGTTTGCAAATAATAATAATAATAATAATAATAATAATAATAATGTTTGCAAATAATGTTTGGCTCTTTTTCTTACTTTATATCTTCCCTGTTACTTCTACTAAAATGTTTACTGCTTGTAACTGGAATGTCAAAAATCTTTTTTGCATTTATCCATTTTCCTTCATTTTATTTTTAGCTTTTAAGATATTTTTGTGATGTTTTATGAAAGCCTGTTCACAGTACTCATTTTTCTAGCAGGAATAGGCCACGGAAAGCCCGTTCACTTACCCTCACTACGTGCGTTTTTGATGATTTCCTCATTTTAGATTATTAGTGAGTTCTCTTCACATTCTATGATATGAATGTAATATATTTTATTGTTTCACACTCAGAAAAAATGATGAAATTAGCACTTAGTAATTCCTTTTTAAAAAAAATCTGAGATCGGCAGTCCCATAGCCTCTCATGGCGGCGGTAGGGACCTGGGCGCAGCGCCATGGTGATTGAGCTGCAAGCCTGGTGGGCGTGTGCCTATCCGCGTGCCCCCACCCCACCCCTGTCTCTTCACCCTGATGCTGCACGGGTGCTGAGCCGCCTGGGTCAGGACGATGGTGAAGTGTTTCCTGGGCCAGAGCGTGCTCCGAAGTTCCTGGGACCAAGTGTTCGCTGCCTTCTGGCAACGGTACCCGAATCCCTATACCAAACATGTCTTAACCGAAGACATAGTGCACCGGGAGGTGACCCCTGACCAGAAGCTTCTGTCCCGAAGACTCCTGACCAAGACCAACAGGATGCCACGTTGGGCAGAGCGACTGTTCCCTGCCAACGTTGCACACTCGGCTTACATCCTGGAGGACTCTATTGTGGACCCACAGAATCAGACCATGACCACTTTCACCTGGAACATCAACCACGCCCGGCTGATGGTGGTGGAGGAACCATGTGTTTACTGTGTGAACTCTGACAATAGCGGCTGGACCGAAATCCGTCGGGAAGCCTGGGTCTCCTCTAGCTTATTTGGCGTCTCCAGAGCTGTCCAGGAATTTGGTCTTGCCTTGTTCAAAAGCAGTGAGACCAAGACAATGAAGGGCTTTGAGTACATCCTGGCCAAGCTGCAAGGTGAGGCCCCTTCCAAAACGCTTGTTGAGACAGCCAAAGAGGCCAAAGAGAAAGCAAAGGAGACCGCACTGGCAGCTGCAGAGAAGGCCAAGGGCCTGGCCACCAAGGCCGCCACGAAGCAGCAGCAGCAGCAGCAACAGCAGCAGCAGCAGCAGCAGCAGCAGCAACTCGTGTAGCTTACCTCTTCTCCCTTCTCCCCAGTGTACTTGGTTATTAAAGATCAACCTGCAGCCCTCTCTGCTGTCTGGGGTGGTGGGTCAGGACACTCTCCTGGTCAGCATCTGCACCACACCGAGCTCTGTCTACTGGGCAGAGGGCTGCAGTGACTTGCCCAAGGTTACAGCAGTGCGCAGGTGATAGACTGTACGCTCCACGAGGGCAAGGCTCCTTGTTTTATTCTCTGCTGTGTCCCAAGTACCCGGAAGAATATTTAGCATATAACAGGCACTCAATAAACACATGATGTGATTACACCCCCCCCCCCCCCAAAAAATCTGAGATCAGCAGATTCTATAACATTCAATGGGACCTAAGGACACTCTGTCCTTACTCATCATGTAAGAGTATATAGCATTTAACACGAATAGGTCTAGGAGAAAGGTGTTAACTACATGCTTGAATTAAGTGTTTGTCAGTAAGACCATTCTCCAGGAATTATCCTGGACATTCAAAGCATGTCCTTTATAGGACTCTTACAACCAGCCTGAAGAGAAGGCCATTTCACAGATGACATGAAGAGCTGTCCTGTCAGTGCCCTGTGATGACTGTATGTTCACGTTCAAAATTGTATTAGTGTGTACCAAGTAAAACTATTAGAGCAAGCAACTGATAGCAGAAAGAGGGCAGAAAATCACAAAATCAGTCGCAGGCAACATCCATCAGACATGATGACTTAGTAAACTGAGGAAGAGGATAAACAACAGTAGCATCATCAACTTAGACATTGGCAACATCCAACAGAGATTTGTGAGGGAGTCCCACCCGGTCCACCAGGCTAGTGCTCACGGGTACCAGGTTTCTGAGCAGACCACACAGACCTCACCTGGATGGGCTTCCAACCTCTTGTTCCCACAGCAGGTACTTTGATAACTTGGAGATAAACAACAGTGACCTGTTTTGGAAATAGTTCACCTTCTAGCTCCTCTCCAGGGTGCCTGTTTTAAATAGAGTTCGCTACTAGCTGTTCTTCCCTCCTGTCTGTTAAAAAGACAGGTGGCCAGTCTGATGGAGGACAGGGACATATGAAAAAAGCACACTGCTCTATGGGACAGTCTGCTCTCAAGGAGGGTAAGCAGCACATGGCAGTTTTCTAATCTAATTTATCTTAGGAGAACCAAAGTGCTGGGCAGCAGGTGAATAGGTGGCTGGAGCAGTATCCAAATTTAGGTCAGAAACCAAAACTTTCGCACTCTTCAGACGAACCTAAAGGAAATACAACCAATTTCAAACATACTTCTAAAGTTGACTACGAAAAATAAAGTGTATTTAATACAAAAGGAAATGAAATATTCTTCTCCCTGTGTTATTTTCTGCAGTCACATCTGGTGTCCGTTTTATGTTTGAGTGCATGAAACTCAGGACTCTAAATGCCACTTGGAATTTTTCTGTATGCCAGGCTTTCAGCTCAATAAAATAAATCGTATTCAGGTGTGTCCAACCTTTTGAAACGGCAAAATGTTATCATTTACAAATTAATTGTCAGAATCACAGAGCTGAGTTACTGCTCCTCCCCACCCCATTACTTAGATTGTTTGAAAATTTTTTAGGTTAACATTTTCGTGTTGAGTTACATTCACATTGTGCCAAAGCATGAAAGATGCTAGCAATCTGCAGGTTTGGAAGTTCTAAAATATAATCAAAAAGTGTGTTCAAAATTAATAGTTTCTTGTAATTAGTAAACAATGAACTAATCAACAAATCTAATAAGATCATTTTAACTATTATTCCTAGCATGGGAAAGGCATTGCTAGTCAAGGAGCCCTTCCAATGTGTCAATTTCTTGGATTTGAGTTTATGTTCTGCTGATTTGATCATTATCTTGACCAAGCTGTTTAATCACAAAGGGTCTCAGCATTGTCATTTGGAAAATGAACATAACATTTGCCCCAGTGAGTTATGCTTGTAAACAGCACTGCTGTGGCTGAATCTAAACTCGCTCACTCGCTGAAACGGTTTTAAAGCAGCTCCTGTGTTTCCTATGTGTTCTCTGCCGGTACCAGCTTCCTTGCAGTGGTAGAATGCTGTACCCAAGGAGACTCTCTTCCTTAGCGGGAAGGAATAAGGAGACTTTCTAAGGTCTGAATGTTTCTTCAGGTTCTTGTGTGGAGAAACTGCATCCTCAGTACAACCTGGTTGAGACCTGGACAGGGGCAAAGAACAGTGACTTGATCCTGAGCATTCTGCCTTCAAGAAGGGATTCATTCACCTTGCTCTTACAGGGTTCCTTACTGATGATCAGTGTGGATTACTATGAAGCCAAGGAGAGCCCTCACGTCATGCCTCACCTTTGACCTTTCTTGCCCTTCTGTCTTTGCAGGGATGTGACAGGCTCTCAACAGAGCCATGCCTTTGAAATTCCCAGTGTGCAGGACTATGAGCAGAATTTAAAAATCACCCAGTCTTTATAAATCACCCAGCCTTGATTTCCAGGTACAGCTGCAGAAATACACCAAGAATGTTAGAAATGGTGTAGCTGAGGTTTGCCTTTGGTAGTCTTTACTGTCCCATATGTAAATAATCCTAAAGTTGCTTTGTTTTAGGGATTTATTTAAAGTGGCCTCACTGTGAACTTACATAGTTCTATATTTAGCTGCATCTTAAGAATGTGTAATCAGAAACTGGTAAGCAAGAACTATAAGAAAATACTGACTTTAACCCTGTCCCTTGTGTAACCCAGAAGACAGGTACAAACATCCACATGTAAAGGAATATTTTAATATTTTTTTCACAGTCTTTTCCTATATTGACATGATATAAATATTTTCATAAAAATTTCACAATCACTTTTTTTATTATATTTTCAAAGAATTTCTCCCTGCTTCCTATCCCTTTTCCTGAAAGGTAAATTGAAAACTGAAATCTCAGGACAGAAACAATGTGCAATGAAGTTTTCAAAGGAATGGTTTCCATCTGTCTGTAGGTGTGTGAGCTGTATGGATCTGGTGAGTTTGAGGCTGACAGGGGTGAGGAGTCACTCTTGTTCTTCAAGTCTCCACAAATCAGCTAAACCAGTTGCTGTGATCCAACTGTACAACCCTTCCTTCATATGTTGAAATTTTAATCCTGTGGCATTGGTAATGCCAGCAGTGGGAGTGAGGAGGTGTTTAAGTCATGGAGGTAGAGACCTTATGAATGCTCTTAGGTGCCTTATAAAATAATCACAGAGGAGTGCCATCTATGAACCAGGAATTGGCTCCTCAGCACATACTGAATATGCAAGCACTTAGTCATGTTAGCCTGACCTTCAGAAATTTGAGAAACACACACACACCACCACCACCACCACCACCACCACCACCACCACCACCACCACCCAATTAATGATATTTTGTTAAAGCATTCCCAGTGGTCTGAGAGAAAGAAAAGAAAATTGGCATCATGGAGTGGGAATGTTGCTTTAGCAAGCATCCCAAGCACCCAAAACATAAGAGTGGTTTTGAAACTGGGCTAATATGAAGACGCAGGAATAGATTTTATGAGTGTTGCTCTCCCGTGGGCCCACAACAGCATGAGTGAGTGTCTAAGCGCTCAGGAAAAGAATGTGGGTAGAAACATGGACAAGAAAAGCCATTCTGGCTAGGAGCACCTTGCTGAGAACCGGAAAGGACTGTCATAAAGTGTCAATCCCCTTGGCTGCATTGCACCCGTGTATGGTGTTTCTCAGAGTGTCAACCTTGAGAGTGATAAGTTAGGGTGTTTGCATGAAGATATTTCTAGAAAAGGTGGTAATGATAAGTAAGGCACAGCTTTCTCCTGAATGCTTGTAGTAAAATGCAAAGAGATAAACACTCAGTGACAGAGTTCTTTATCAGAACACAATGGGACTTTTTAGCTCAATATTTCCAAGAGTGAGAAAGTGTGTGGAAGTGTTGGCCAGCTGCTTTTCAGAAAGATGGTGCTAAAATGACCCTTGCACACTCCTCAGGAATGATCAAGAGTGTCCCATGCATCACACCTCAAGCTGCAAGGAAAAAGTTACTGAAAGGAAGGGATATGAACAATTGTACCCTGCCCGCCCTATCCCCAGTGTTTTGCTCATTGTACTTGGTCATAGCTCCAATGAGCACTGGAGCAGTGGTACCAGAAGCTTCCAAAGATGCCCTGATGAGCCACTGAGTTCATCTAGAAAACCATCTTGGGACTGGAGTTCTCTCCTAAGCTTCAGATATGTAGATTAACAAATATGCACTTCTAAACAAACATGGCTACAGATACATGACCAAGGAATAAAAGATACATGACCAAGGAATAAATCTGCTACTAAGGTGGGACCAGGACAAATATCTCCTGTGAGAGACAGGGCTTCTAAATGACACAGAGGCAGCACCTGTCACCATACCATGTAGTTTAGAAGGCAAGGCCTCTCTGTTCTAGTGACTTCACAATTCAGAAAACTGAATTTGGACCTGCACACAGCCTATTATCTCTTCATTTCTATGTCCTGCCCGTGTGACAGAGATGTCAGTAGAGCAGAATCTCTGTGTAGAAGCACATAAGGGGTCTGATTTCTCCAGTTTGCAGAGTCCAATTTATCCAGATGGAATACTGGCTGATTTTGATGTATTTTAGATCTAATATGAACATTTAAGTTGGGTTGATGGTGAAACAAAAAGACTTGGTGATTGTTACAACGGAATGAATCTATTTTGCATAAGAAATGACATAAATCTGAGAGACATGGAGGCAAAAGTAACATGGTCTGAATGTTTGTGATCCATATAACAATTTTTATGTTTATGTATACTTTGGTTATTTATTATAATTCCATCTTCCTCAGGATGTGTATTACAACAAAGAAGAAGTCACAATAATATAGATTTGATTGGCCTTGAAGACGTAGTAATAAGCTATGTTAATGAGTGGTGCACAGCAATTCTTTTCTCTTTAGGTTGACTGATGGCTCAAACACTACTCTGAGGTTATTCCACCCTAGATGCCTCCAGGAGCAAAATTGTGTATATTTAACTTTAAGGAAATGGCAGCGGGACATAGGAACTTTTTAGAGGTAACAAAATTTGGGGATAAGATGCCTAAATACATAGTATTTGTACCTTTGGAAAATAGGACCCTATCTACTTAAACTTCATCTTCTTTTTTCAGAAATCATATCTTTAATTTAGTACATAAAGAATTCTTTGGCAATAATGTATTTGTGAAGCAATATATACATATTGCTAACGATGACATATCTGTGTACTACTTAAACTCCTTATGGACATGGTAAAACATTGTCAGTGTGCAACCCAGTGGTGGACCCTCACCAGAAACAGACTGCTATTGCAAACTGATTATGCACTTTTCCATGGACATAACTGATAGATGATTTTCAGTTCTTGCCAAAACATAAGGATGATGATATTTTCTTGCTGAACTCCAAATACAGTGGCATACCATGTGATACTTAGGGCGCATGCACCATACTGCCCTATTTTAATGATTGTTTATTTTAATGCATAATAGCCTCATATATATATATAGTGCATGTGGAAGATTGTGTGGATGTGAGCGTAGGTACAATCTTGCCACATCACACTGACGACTGACTCCCCAGAACTTATTTCTTGCTTCTATCTTCTTCAAAGGCAGGCTATCTCTTGTGTTACCTTCTATAACTCTGCATATCCAAGTTAACTGGCTCTGAAGCTTCTGGGCCATTTTCCTGTCTCTAACTACTTTCCCTCCCTAAGAGCATTGGGATTATATCCCACCATACTTTGCTTTTTATGTGGGTTCTGAGGATCAAACTCTCTGACTTGTCTTCCCAGCTCACTGCTAACATGATTAAACCCTGATTTCATAGATATTAAAGATTTATATGTATTTTTCGTATGGAACATAACTAAATGAGACAGTCAACAATACTAGACAAATACTATTAGCATGAAAAGTTGTATGATTGTTGTGTGGTTGGAGTCTGATGCTGTACCTTTCTGACATAGAGAGGGATGCCTGTCACAGGACAGTAGAAGACCAAAAGTGTCTATGAGGCAGGTATAAGTAACACTTAGTCTTGTACTTTACACCTTGATAATCCAAGGATATTTTGAGGACTAAGATCTTGCCTCAGCTCTTCTCCTAGCACTGACGTTCTTAAGATGATAAGAGGCACACAGATGAGGGCAGACACAGTTCTCCAGAGGCCATCTCTGTCTATCATTCCAGAGGGTGCGCCAGAACACATTTAATAGCCCTCTTCAGCTTTGTCATCATAGAAAGATAGACAAGATCGGGTGTTATCCACATTGTCAGTGACTACAGTAAACAACCTGTAAGTTGTCTGAATCATGATCACCGTGATATGGGATGGAAGAAACTCCTGAGCCACTGAATTTTTTATAGGAACTGAATAATTGAAACCTCTCTCCATGACTATTCTCTTGGGCGGTGGCTGAGTTTATGACTGTAGGCTCATCAGACATGGAGCGAAACATTTAGAAGTTCCAAGTCTTCAGAGACAAACATTTTGGTTACTTAGTTATGTATAATTCATACCCCACCTGCCTCAAAAAAAACCCGTGTGCTACAACAAAGAAAAAGTCACAGTACTATACACTTGATTGGTGCTGAAGGCATAGTAATAAGCTTTGTTAATGAATGGTGCATAGGAATCCTTTTCTCTTTACGTGGACTGATGAGAATAACTCAAACATTACTGCAGGTTATTCTATCCTAGATGCCCCCAGGCACAGGAAGCATAGAAACAACAACAACAGCAACAAACAACAACAAAACCACTTAAACTTAAAAGCATCAACAAAACCTTTCAAGATCTTATCAGTTCCGTTTGGTTTCTAGCTGACCAGATTCATTCAACTATTCCAAGCCTTCAGTTCCTTCCTGTTGCAAACTGATTCTAGATAAGCATGTTAGAAATACAAAGGGTTGAGGAAGGAAGGATTTTTTTTTTCTGGAGGAAGTAGGTATGTGTAGGAATGTATTTATGCAAGACATGAGAAGTAGCCCCTTTTAAGTTGTTGTCTGGTTTCTTACAGTAGAATAACCTACTTCGAAGAATAAAATGAGACACAGCAGTTCTCATTTTAAAGGACGTGAGCTTATGTCCTTAATGCTCATCACTCTATGTAGAAATCCATTTCTCTCTTTGCTATCTTTTTAGGAAATCTTTGTTTTAATAATGCTCAGCAAATTAGGCCTCCATAGGCTTGGCTTTATCCCATCCCGCCAGTTTTCACGAGATTTTTTTAACCCCCACCTCCTTAAAATATCTGCTCAGAGTCTCTGATTTGAAATGTTAATTAAGAAAGGCCTGGCCTCAGGTTACAGTTTGTATTCCTTTTTACATGCAAAGGGATATGCTAAGTAGCCTACTTAGAATCTAGGGGCCAACAGAGAGGCTTACAGAGGAGAGAAAAGTCCCCGAAGAGCCCAGGCCTTCTCTCCAACTCCCAAGGAAGTGATCGGTAAGACAGCTGGCTGAAACTAGTTATCTGGCACACCAGAGCGTTTGGTCTTAATGTTCTGTTCGACCACCTTTCCTTTTCTGACCTAGGAATGTTAAGTTTGTCCGCAGCTACCTTAGTTATGAAATGGTTTAATTAGGTAGTCATAAAGTCCAGATACTCAGAACAATCCACTTTACTGATTTCAAACAGTCAGATGATATTGAATGTGTTTGCAATTAGGATGCCAGTCTTATGACTTACGCACTCTTTGGTGGGATATTTACTTCAAGTCTTTTGGCAGCCTTGAAACTTAGAGATGATGTCAGTAACACCCTGAGAAGCGGTTGCCTATGTTTCTGTGTACTTGGTGATGCTCGAGTAGAAATGGGGGTGGTGGTGGAGTGGAAACTGTGGATGGAGTTGTAATAGCAGTTAACATGCAGCCCTACTGGCAAGCTAGATTTAGAGAGACAAAAATCTACATTTGAAAGCAAGGGCATCCTAGATGTTAACTTTAAATCCTGTAAGACGTGGCACAAGGAAATTAATATTGTTGTTGGGGGAGTAGTCTAAATTAGCCTCTAGAGACAGAACTCGCAAAATAAATGCAAAACTTATACCTTTAATTACTGCCGTGGAACCTTTGAGATTTCGAAACGTGCATTTGTAGAAATAACACCAGACAGTATTCTCAGACTCTTTTCATTATAATGTTGAAGATGAGAACTGGTAGGTTTCATTATTCTCATACTTGAGATGTTCAAAGTTTTCCCTTTTATTAACATGAACCTATTTCGTCTGGAGAGGATAGTCATTCAACCATGTACAAAGGTATTGAGTGAGACCGTTTTCTCCAGGGAGTCTCGGCTCCTGTTCTTACCCTCACAATAAGACAGTCTTTCTTTCAAGCAGGAGTTCATTGTGTAGCACTTGAGGCTGCCACATGGCCAGAGACACCATAGCCTAATCCAACCTTTTAATATGGTGTTAAGGATGCCCCTTCTGCCTCTTCTCCTTGCTTTAGAATCGACTAGTTAGGCTGTTCATGCAAAGTCAGGAAGGATAAAACCTTTGAATAACAAACGGTAACTGGAGCAAATGTATGAATAGAATAAACAATCTATAAAAACAGCAGCCGTGAGAAAGGTGCACTTTACATGGCCATTGCTAAGAATGACCTGCAGAATAAATGGACAAGGGGTTCCTGTGTGCAGGCCGCATGGGGTTTCCAAAGAGAGATGGAGGGGACCAGGCTGTTCACTGTGTGAACACATCACAGTGATCCATTTAGAACAGAGCTCAGAAAGAGTTGTGGAGTTTAAACAGGAAGCTTTAGCCCACAGCCAGAGGAAAAAAATGCTCATTTTCAGAGTTACTAAATGGTTCTTTTTAACAAACAGATCAGAGCAATTTTAGGCATTGAAAGTGATGTTTGGTGACACCTGAAGAAATTACAAACTAATTCTGACTGAGGTTTCAAATTCTTTTCTTTGAATGTCCTTTTCAAAAATATTTCTTTCTGGCTGCAGTATCTGATAAATAACCAGATGTTTGTAGCCAGCAGGATTTTAAAATTTGCTTTCTGGCTACTGCTGATTAGGGAGTGCAGTACTTGAGACAGAGAAAATAAAATGGGGTGGAGTTTGACTCTTCACTCATGAGAGTTGTTTTGATTCTTTAAAAAAAAAAATCAGTCCCTACATGTGAAGTATAATTTAAAGAGCAGTAATATATAGATTTTATAGGCAGGGCGCAAAATTTATTCTCTGTTTTATACACTTACAAATATATCGTCTCTACTTTGCAAAATTTCAGTAGTCAACCCAATAATTCTTGACTTGACAAAGTAGGACAATAAAACCAGTTAAGGTACATGTCTTTAAAGTGTACATCAGCACTGTTGTCACTTTTCTTTAGAAGGCTTAAAAAAAAAAAATTCTCATTCTAAACTAGGCCACATTCCCAGAACCCTAAGCTGAATTTTCCTTTCATGATTTTCTCAAAGTCCTTTGGTTATGACTTCCCCAGTCGTTGATAATGAAGATACAGCCCAGCCATCCCACTTCCCAGGAAAATATTTAAATAAAGTTTCTTGGAGCACAAATGAGATGCAGCATATTTACATTTTTATTTGATGAAGCCTTCCCTGCTATCTTTGTTCTTAATTTGGTCTCAAAAGAATTAGCACTAAGAGGAAAAATAGTCTGTAAATATGTATGAAATCAAATATAGAGGGTAAGCTAAAAGGTACTGAGTGCCAACAGAGCTTAGCTGCGGGAGGCAAAATTTTCACCATGGTTTTCTTCTTGGCTGAAAACACAGTGCCTCCCTTCTAGATTATTTAATCCTCAAAATGCACATCAAAGTCTCCCATCGGGTGGCACATGTCTTTACAGGCAGTTGAATGTCAAAGATCTAGCTTAAAGATTTTTGAAAAATGTAAAAACATAATAGAGCCCAGATAATAACATAGCAGCGAGTGCTGGCGCGCTATCCCTTCCAGCAAAGGCGCAGGCATCACGGGCTGTGGCTAATCTCTGTGGCAAGGGGAGCCGCACATTCTGCAGCCCGGGACTGTGAGACATCTGTCCACCAGCTAGAAATGAGACGCTTAAGCTGTGTTCCAGACTAATATTAGCTTGCTAGCTCTCCCAATTCCACTCCACACCTGTGGCTCAGGAGAACTCAGACCCATAAATTCTGTCCGGCTCGCATGCCCAATTAGGCAGTGGAAGAACGCATGCAAAAATAATAATAATAAAAAATATGTAAGAGGCATTTTCTGTCCTTCTGTGCAAAGCAAGATGCAGCCTTCAGCACGAGGTCTCTCTTGTTAGGCCTCATTTTTCAATTCTTGGCAAGGACAAATTACTTGTAATGATTACATCAACTCCTTTAAATGATTGTATCATTGTGAATTTAGTTTAAAAGCCCTTTAACACATTTATTTCGTACTTCAGATGCTGGCTTTTGTGTTAGTGAGACAGTAAAGCATATGGGAAGAGACACAAGCTCCAAGATTAGTTGGAGCAGTCATACACAGGGGACTTGAGGATTTCAGAGGTCACAAGCTAGGTGTAATAGAAACTGCCTGAAATACTCCTGTCGGAGGGCTCCAGATTGGATTCATTTGTATGAAGAAGTTTAGGTGACTACGAGCTACGCTTCTGTCCTTTTTATTGGAACACGTTACAAGAGGTTAACCCATCTTCAACATGCCATGATCCCGAGCAGCTATCTTTACACCCATTATCACGATCCAGTATCTAACTACGACGCTGAAATTTCTAGGTGTCTGGATTCCAAAGATCCCTCTGATTTGTACTTTGCTCACAGCATTGCACTTTCTATATTTCTTTTTCATATAGGAAAAAAACAAAACAAAACAGAAAATTAGAATCACTGAGGAATGTCAGCTGCCAAGTACCTCCCCCCCTTAATTAAGGAACACCAAATCCCTCAGTGTAATCTGCCCAGCAACAAGGCACTCCCAGGCTCCTCTGGGGAGAGATCATTATAGAGTATTAATTCAGAACTCCCAGTGATCTGGGATACTGTATCACCACACAACAGTGGTATTAAATACATTATTTAAATGCATAAGCATTTGGGGATGCATTTTGGCATAAACATGCTACATTAAATAAAATTTTGTTTTATGAAGAGAATTGTATGGGAGAAATGGGCCATGGTGCCCTATGCACGATTTTAAGCCTGCTCCAGATTTTGAACAGCCATCATTTTCCTGTCTGCCTTGGCTCTTTTGACTGCCTCATTGATTTCTAAACCTTATCGGAAAAGAAGGGCATGGAATGTTTCTGAGGACTCTTGATGTTTGGAGTGCCATAAAAAAGACAGAGCAAATGTGTCTCCCAGATGTTGTCTTCTTTCTGCCTTGGAAACGCTGTCACACAAAAGAAAGAATGGCCAGGAGGCCTTGTTGACTACAGGCACTAATAGTCTCACAGGGGTGGCTATTTGCATCTCTGCCCAGCTGGAAAATGTTGTTTGTTGTGGTAACACTGCTTCCTCACTTGTAAGAAACGCTTGTCTCTGTTGGAGAGCTCAGGAAGATACCCTTCTCATGCACGAAATCCCCTTACAGAGCTGCCAAACCCCCCTGGGGCCTCTCCTGCCCAGTTATGGTAGTGGTGAACTCTCATCGCTCCTCCTTGGTCTGAGTGATTGGGACCCGTATTAATGGCTGTGACCGTGACTTTTCTCTTTGGGGATTTGGCCTTTTTCATTTGGTTGGAGTCTCAGACCGAGCTTTGTCACAGAGAATTATTCTGTGGCAGTGGGTTGGGGAGATAAGTCTTTGTTGCGACATAAAACACATGCAGACCAAAGTGTGAAAAATTGAAATGACAAGGGTGCCGGGGTGTTGTTTCTTAAGTTCGGTCAAATGTTCAGACATAGGAAGTAAGGTATGCCCTGGCTCCTTTGCATACTGAGTCGAACCTGCTTCCAGTGTTCCCCAGAGCACAGGGCGACATTGTAGGGCCAGGTACCTGTGACAAACAATACCCTTCCTTTCTCAGAAGGTCTATGCGATCTATCGCCTGTTTGATTTTGGTGTGATGCAGAAGAGAGATGTTAGTGTTTAGAAAACTGGTCCAGGTACAGTGAACGCTGTTCTTTCAATAACTTTGTGCTCCTGTCCCACGGTCTAGAATGAGTTCAACATCCACGGGTCTCCGTGAACACGGGAAGCTGTGTCTGTGTCTTACTCTTTAATATCTGATCAGATGTTTTATTTCTCTGTGGTATATGCGACATTCTGATTTAATTTTATCAAACTTCGATATTCAGGTTTTGGGTTTAATATTTTTGAGGTACTAAAGAAATGAAAGCTTTAAACACTAAAAACATTAAACACTAACAATTATACCTCTTTCTATCACTAACCCCACCAACTGTTAAACCGCAGTCTGCATTTGATCACAGTAGAGAGCATCACTTAGCATGTACGCTGGCGCATCACAGAAAGCTTTAGAAAGAAGAACTCCTTAGTAGTGACATTAGAGAAATGTGTAGTTGAATTATTATTAATTTCTTCTTAAATATAATTTAAATCTTGTTTTTTGTGGTCCTAGGATTCTTAAAATCCTGCGTATCGATGTTAGTAAGTGTGTGGATGTTACAGGTTTAATTTCTCTTATTCTGTTGCAACAGTTTTAATAAACAAGGTTAATTTGTCATGAGTAATGTCCCTGAAAAATCTAGAATTTTGTTTTAATACAAAATTTAAATGGAAACAGAGTATAGATAAGTTTAAGTAAAACTCAAAATTCAAAAGCATGAATTTATACACATTCAAACTGTGTCTTTTCTAATAATGCAAATAACCAGGTTGCATAAGTTTCACCAGTTAAGAAGTCATATAGCTATAGCCACAGGAAGAAGTATTAGAGGCATAAATAAAATTGAAAACCACTTCATGAAAATAAATTATCTTAGAAATAATAAATATTTTCTATATAGTCCATCCACCCTTAAATTTAGTCCAACTTCAAGGATTTTCAGTGATAGATATTGTAGTAAAAATTATTATTATGAAAGTAATAAGGGAAGTCTGGGAAGATTAACTAAATTAGAACAATAAACAGGATTCAACGTACAAGAGAAAATAGCTCCTTCTAACTTAAGTTTTCTCTTCTTCTGCATTGAGAGACAGAATTGGAAGAGTGGGAAGATTATCTACATTAGAACAATAAACAGGATTCAATGTACAAGAGAAAATAGCTCCTTCTGACTTAAGTTTTCTCTTCTTCTGCATTGAGAGACAGAATTGGAAAAGTTGAGCTTTTCACTTCCTTCCATGCTGTTTTCTGAATGTCTTTTTCGGCCACAAGCAGTCCTCTGGAGTCTTGTCAGGTTGAATCCTGGTCTGAGGATTCCTCTGTATTACAGCCCCATAGTTAGCTTCTTATTTATCCAGCTAATAAAAACACTTTTGTTGCTACCAAATAAGTTCACATTCGTCCAAAATTGAAAGCTTGGTACCAATTAGAGAGAATGTCAGTAAGAAATAAGAAATCTGTTGGTGGGTTTTAAGCATTCCCATTAATTTGATGTTATGATAATCTGTTTAACAATATGCTAAATCATTAACGAAGTAACTTTTGGCCTTTAAGTTGTTAACTTTAATTACAAGTAAAAGCAAATTTGTAGCAGATGCCCTTACAATCTCCTAATAGGAAGTTTTGTTAAAATATACTCATTACTTAGCTATGTATTGGACGTTTTTGTTTGTAGATAGTTCTTCAAACATTAAAAAAATGAATTAAAACAAATTAGAGAATAAGAGGCTCTTGTTCTTGACCAAACAATACTTTACAATGGAAAATTGCTATTACAGACAGTGTGAAAGGAACACAAATATTTCATATAATCTATGATTCCAAACTGTATATGTTCGTCAGTTTACTTAATTCATGAAGTAGCTGTGAGAGGTATTTTATTCCATTATCAGGTGAATTAACCCAAATGTCAAGGTGCCCTCACCTTTCCAGGGTAACAGTGGTGAGCGGTTCATGCCACCCATGGCTAGTGCTCATCTCCTGTCACAGTACATTTAAATTCACTAAGATGGAAAAACATATTTACAACTTTCTAGAATGAATGAGTGAAGTTCTTCCACAGATGCCTTGTGAGCTTGGAAAGGAAGAGGAGGGAAATGTGTGTATTTTAGTAGTGGGAATGAGTGGGAAAGAGATTTATTTATTATTGTTGTTGTTATTATTAATTATTTTATTCAAATACACCGTTTCCAGAGAAAGCCCAGCCCAGTGTTAGTTGGGGCTCTTCTCATAATCCAACTTGCTCCTTTTCTAAATATGTCAACAGTACTAAAAAATATGGATAACTCCATGCAAGCAGACTGCACCTAGTTCCTGACTGTGGAGCATGAACCTGCTGCCTCCACCTTCCAGTGTGTCAGCCATTGCTAGCCCTGAATAGGTTAGACTTCATTTTGCCCTGAAACTCTGTTAGAAAAGATAATCAGAAGTCCATCCTGACACAAACTGAGAAGATTAAAGTCTTTCCCCTTTTCTTAATTTTCTTTCCTTGTTGACTTTCTGTGGATCTGTTCAGGGAAATCTCAAGGCTTTTTTCATAAACCGAAAGCCATTTATATAGTATGCGGGTATGCACGTGTGTGTGAGTGTGTGCACATGTGAGTGTGTGCACGTGTGAGTGCATGTGTGTGAATGTGTGCATGTGTGTGAGTGTGTGCACGTGTGAGTGCATGTGTGTGAGTGTGTGCATATGTGTGTGAGTGTGTGCACGTGTGAGTGTGTGTGTGTGTGTGTGTGTGTTTGATCCCATTTATGTTTCTGTCTAGTAAAGTTCTATGAAGCTTTTCCAGATTTTTAATACAAACACACACACACACACACACACACACACACCACATTTTAAAATGATAATTGCTTATGGGGACTATCATTTTTTGTTATTTTAAGTTGTTTTGTGATTTTAATGTTCTCTTGATTTAGGATATTGAAATTAAGCAAAGAAAATAAACATTAAATTGTATATATTTTCTCTTGGTTATATCCTCTTTTTAGTTCCACAGATAACCGAATTGGGGGTGACAGTTTTATTTCTTAGGCATTATAAATTATTCTTTAGTTTTTGTTCTGTTCACTTATTTTATAAAGTCACACAAAGAGTTACCCTGAGTAATAACGTCACAGCAAAGGTTGAGTTGTAGTCTTTTTGCACTATTGCAAAATGGAGTTGGAGAGAAGACTGTGTAAGCAGCTAAGACTACTGTACAGAGGGCTCAGACCCTAACTTAACACGCTTTCACGGGACAGTTACAGTTTTGTGAGACTGAGTCTGAGGGCTGCACTCTTCCCTAAATTAATGGAGACTGAAATACCATTCTTTGGGTGGATCTCAGAATTGTGATCGTCTCATCCTTCATGCATGATTAAACAAAGCATGTTCCAAACGAAATACGTGATATAAACATTAGGGCTTATGCAAAATAAGTTTGAAATGTGGCCAGGTCTCTTGGTAGTGTGTGTTTCTTGTTTCAAACAACATCCTGAAGGAAACACATTAATATGTGGCTATAGCTGTCCTTTACCCTGAAAGCAGAAAACATCTTGTCTCCTCTCTGACTCATTTGTTTTAAATATGAATGTACCCTCTATAATGTATTTCTGACTGCCTACCTTTGTACCTCACTACACAGGGAGTATAGGCGCCGGCTCCAGGGAGTCCTCAGAGGTAGGTGTTCAGGAAAGCTATTGTTATTGTGAAATGGCGAGTTGACAACAGACAGTTCAGTTTAAGCTTGGAGCCACTTGCTTCAGATGAAACACACACACACACACACACACACACACACACACACACACACACTTTTTAAAGCCACCAGCAACTGCTAACTAATCAGTTTGATTCTGAAAAACGAACAGAGAGGAAAGAACCGACAAACAAGAAAATCATAACTAGAAAGAGGACGGAACCTCTGTGAGACTTCAAAAGGTACAGAGAATGCACAGGCCCCCGGGGCTGAGGGCTAAGAACTATAAACGTGCCCTGTGATGTCTTTTCTCCTGACCTCATGCCAAGGTTAAGACAGAAGACTTTTCTTATGACTTTGAAACTGAGTTAAGGTAAAAGAATTTGATACAAACTGATAAGAAACCCGGACTTTTCAGTTCCTTGGGGTAGAACTCCTCTGAGGAGAACACATGCAGCCTCCCAGTGCGCTCCCGCTTGTGTCCCGAGTGAGTCTGGGTGTGACTATTGTACTTGTGTCTTGAACTCCTGTCCCCATGTGTTCAGACCACCAAAAGGCTGTGGTGCAGGGAGCTGGAACGGGCACAGAGGAGCTCCCGATGTGCTAGGTATAGCTGATTCTTTGTCAGAGTAGTCCTGGCTTCTAGCTTTACCCCAAATAAATGCTGGCAAAAAACAAGTAGAAGAGACTACAGGAAGCGTTAGATGCACCTGTTAACTGCCTCTAAACGCTGTTTGGTGGTGCTGTGTGAGGTTAACTTTGCCCCATGTACCGCACAGAGTCACATTTCAGTTCCTAGAAGATGCTGTCTTCAAGAGTGGCATGCCATTTATGAGTAGCGCACTTACATGTTTATTCTAAATTATATTAGTCAATATTTTTTTTCCTTTCTGTGCAATTGTATGTAGTTCTGTGCTTCTGTAACAATAAATCATAGCCATTTTTCCCAATCACAATAGAATATTTTAATGATCTATATTTTTGAAATGCATATATTATTTCAGACCTCTCAAAATTATGCCGCTAAAGAAAGAATTAAACAGAGACCCTAAATTTTGGCTTTAGAAATAGACTTGATGGTCAATGGGCACATACTTCCAGTCCTCAGTCCCTCATACAGATGTGGCTTACGGAGCAGTGCTCACAAAGGATTTGTTTCCATGGGAGTCTGCCTATTGCATTGTTCTCTTTTTCAGTAAATGTATTACATGTTCTATATATTTATAATTAAATCAGTATTCGTAACAGGAACATGTACAAGTTGTTAAACTGAGAAATGGCATATATTTCTTAATTTGATGTTAAAAGAAGCACCAAGAATGGGACATATAGCTGAGTGGTGGAGTGTGCTACACATGGACGTGGCTGCCATGGGTCTGATTCTAACACCCTGAAACCACCAGGTAATAAATACACAACTGAGAACAGTCATGGAAAGTGAGTGGATGTCTAAATGGAGACAAAAAAGGATGGAAAAACAATTTCTCTTTGAAAATGCATCTTTCCTGGGACTTAGTCAGGAGCAGGGTGCTGGCTGAGGAAGTACAGAGTCCTGATCTAAGACCTGTGCAAGCCCACAGGGGGCCTGCGGAGAGGCCTCTCTTAGAGACACAAAATGAGCGTTTAAACTTGAGCATGATGCTTTCGGGGTTCAAGACTTTTCAATGAAATCTGAAATCTTCCCATACACATTCTCTGAGGATTTGATTTTTTTGACAAAGGGTTAAGCCAAGGAAGAAAGGTCCCCAACATTTACTAAAAGGAGGGACATGTAACAAGAAAGAAAGGGGCACAAAGAAAGCCAGATGATTAAGCAGGTGAAGCCAAAGAAGGCTGAACTGAACAAAAAGGATGAAACCATAAGAGAAAGAAAGAAAGAAAGAAAGAAAGAAAGAAAGAAAGAAAGACAGAAAGAAAGGAAGATCTGCTTCACACCCGGCTGCTTTCTGAGGGTCAAATCCACTGAGAGAAACACAAGATCAGGCCTGAATGATTAACCCTGTGTTACAGAAGGCTTTGTTTTAAAACGGAAAGCTGACTCATGGAGCAGTTTCTACACATGACATAGCCAGGTTATGATGAGCCTGGAGACTTAATTAGATCCTTGGGTCAGTTGCAGGGATCCTTCAGGTCAGGATTCTGGAGCCTTGATGGGGAAACTCACACTGAAGTAGCCTGCAGCTGTGGTTTCCAGACACCCAAGAATGCCTTTTCTTGCTCCTGTATCTTCTTAGTATATTGGAACAAAACATGGATCAGGTACGGTACTGCTGAGCAGACCGGGAAAGTACACATGACTGATGAATGTGGAAGATTGGTCCACAATTACTTTGTTAAAATACTTTTCTGCCAATAATTAAAAAGAAAAATTCTGATGTGAATCAATGGGCATACTTTGGAAAGTTAACACGTTACTTAATTAGATTTTTCTTTTTCTTTTGGTAAGGGAGGGCTGGATTCAGAATTGCTCATCTGCAATTTCAAATAGACATCTTGCCTCTTTTATTTAGATTTTATATTTTTTGGGGTGAGCGCACAAAATTGCTCAGTCATAAAAGTGATTTGTTTAGCAGAAGTTCATTTTGTATTGTTTGTGATTTTATCTCACTAAATATAGAATAGATTTGAAGTCCAAGGAATGCTATTTATATAAAAATAATTACAAAGTTCTAAGTGAAGGACCCGAAGACAAAGGATGCTGACAGCAATACTGGCAGGAGAATGCGTGGCTGTTGATTTCACTGTGGGCCTTTGACAATGCTGTTGTCTCCATCTTTCTCCCTTCAGCTCTGCCAGTCTGCAGCACTTCTGTATATTCTGAAGGCGATGGGAGTGTGTCAAGGCCTTGTCATCTCTGGTCAGAAGAGGGGTTTGTCAAGAGAGTTTTCAATGATAAAAGCATCAGCAACTCATCAGAATATTTGTTGTTCCTTTTTGACAAAAGAGGCAAGTTTCTGTCAAGAAAAATCCAGGCTTCCCAACTCCTTCCCTGAGGAACCTGGAGGCCAGCTTGAATAGCTGCAGACTCCCGAAACCTCTTGTGCAAAATAGCTGTATTGATTCCTGTAGACTCTTGTTATGTGTGACATCCAACAGGATAAGCCAACATGATTTTGCCCGTTTGTTAGCATGTGTGGAGCAGAATGAACAGCGTCGATTAGCAGGCAGCACATTATGAGCTGGGAATGGAAGACTCCACAGAAACCCATGGAAACACAATCAACACAAAATAGTCAGGCACGGAGACAGCACATGCTCACCTCAGAGCCCTCTAAATGGTTAAATAGTGATGTATTGTTTGGGTGTTTTAAATTTTTTTCTTAGCTAAAAAAAGAATGTGTTCTCATGCTCATAAACAAATACATCAGTTGCTTAAAGGTTATATAGAATTTAAATGCAAATGATACATTGTAATGACACCCCAGAGACTGACATTGTAGTCCATTTCTTGAGAACACATCATGGCAAACTTGGTTTTTGCTACTGGTTTCCTTAGTAACTGGAACAACATATTGTTGAGGACATAAAATAATATCCTGCTCAGCCACTGAGCATCTTGCACTAAAATGGAATTGATTTTGCATGAGGTGTAGGATTACCGTGTCCCCCGTACTGTGTTGAGGCATTACAGCTGAAATGATCGGGGTTGGAAATTGTTTTTATTTTTATTTTTCAGAGCAGCCATTTTGCTTCTAATCGTCACTTTGCAAAAACACTCACATTCCTAGCAGTGTGGAATGTTCTGCCTTTAGGATGAGTGTATTATTAAATAGAGCTATGCAGCTGCCGTGAAATTCCTCAGCATACAAAAATAATAGTATTTATTTTGCATGTGGAAAGTGTACCATATGAAATCGTATGTGTCGGTGGCATAGTCAGGGTGCTTATTTTCCCAAGCTTACAGATTTACTACACATCCAAGTAGCCATTGTGACATGTGCAAACAGAAGCGTGCCTGGTGTTCTGTGTATTCTTGAGTCAGAAATCGGGACAAAGACTCTGAAAATTCTATTTTAATTCTGTTTCTGCAGCTGGTTGACTATAGTGCCATGGGCAAATTATTAGATCTCTGGTGTCTCAATATCCTTATCTATAAAATGGGAATAATAACACCCACCCCACAAGGGTGTTATATAGATAATTACTTGATCTGTGCAAAGAGCTTTGAGATAGAATATGCTAAATCTTATGATTGTTTTAAACTACATATGCAGCAGTACGTTACAGGCATAAAATTAGAGACTGGTTTAATGAGCTTAGAAAATTGGAGACCTCTGGTTTAGGATAAGAGTGTCTGGAGACCAAGCAAAGTTTTGTCTGTTTTACTGTTCCTGCAAATAGCATTTCCTAGAATTGTGTGGTAAGAGCGGGATTGCTCAGCAATTGATTTTGATGCTATCCTTTCTAGAAATACTGGGTTCCCAAAGAGGTGATAATGTTATGTTACAGGCACCCCTGCGCTAGTGTACTTTATGCCCACCCCCCAATTCATTGGAAAATTGATCTCCTTCCAAACAGATCTGTGGAGGAATTAAGGGCTAGATGGAGATTTTTCCAGATGGGAGCATTGCCTCCCAGAATACCTTGTTAAACATCTTTACCAGCAGAGGGTTCATCTCCCTTCACACCAGGAAGGGACTCCTTTTATAGGAAGTATGATTGTCAGAGAAAAGACATCAGCTATTAGATATGGTCTACTAATTCATTCACTCGTACGACACATATTGAAGATTTGCTATGAGCCAGCTACTATCTTAATTAAGTCTTTAGAGCAGTAGTTCTCAACCTTGTGGGTTGTGACACCCTGGAGGTGCATTTCAGATACACTGCATATCAGATATTTATATTATGATTCATAACAGTAACAACACTACAGTTCTGAAGTAGCAATAAAATAATTTTATGGTTGGAGGTCACCTCAACATGAGACACTGTATTAAAGGGTCACATCATTAGGACTGAGAACCACTGCTTTAGGACTTACAACAAAATGCTAAAATATGGTGCCAGCTTCTAAGCTTTGTCCCAATGGGCCAAAGGCAGGTGTTCTATTCAATACACTGCGGAACTGGGTGTTGCCTGTGAGTTTCATGTATGCAGTTTACCAAAAGCTCTAGTTGGTTCAGGAGTGTTTGAAAAGGCAAATAAACTTGAGGAGCAATTATTTGCAACTATGGGCCTCATGAACAAGAAAGATTTCCAAAGATAATCAGGAGGAAAGAGAAGTTAGAAAAGACACAGCTTGCAATTACTTGGAAAGGGAAAAGTAAACAGACACTTGGTTTCTCAAGCAATCAAACTTGTCCCGAACACTTAGCATGTGGCGAAGCATACTAGGAGATAATCGTGGAACACAGCTTTATGTAGCATCTCTTCTCCCGTGTAAAAGTAATATGCCATTAACAAGCCAATGCCATCTCTTCTGTTCTCCTTGTATCCACTCCAGATAGGCACCACGCCCGATGATGCATATTACATTATTGTTTGTTCATTATGTGTTAAACAACAAGTAAGGGACAGGCTGTAGCAGGACGTGATACAAAACTAATGGGCATGAGCTTGTCCAATAGGCAGCAAATGGCTGCAGAGTGTCTCCTCTAAGCCTGAAGAACAGAAGAAGAAGGGAGAAAACATTGTTAGGAAGTTTCTGTACTTGGGACAGAGCGGGTTGGCATGTTATAGACCAGGGCAGCGTTGACTCTGTAAAACAACCGTTGTATAGCTTAGACAAGATGGCTGGAGCGAGGCCATGGGCTGTGCTCGCTAGCAAGACTGCACGTAGAAGGAACTGAGTGGACAGAGGCAAGCACTGACATTTGGAAGAGCAGATGGAGATGGTGGGTGACTGGTAGCTGAGTCTGGGATACCCATAGGGCATCCAGAAGGAGGTTTCTAGAGCTCTGGAAACTGGAGAACAAATGAGGTGGAAAAAAAACTAAATGGAGGTTTGCTTTTCTTGTATGTGTGATGTGTGGTGAAATTGTATGTGTGTTGTGCATGTGTGCATGTGTGTGTGTTTGCACATGGAGACCAGAGTCCTTTTTTTTTTTTTTTGGTGATAATTTCGCTCCCTGACCCAGTAGCTCAAAACTTGGCTAGGCTTGCTGGCCAGCGAACTCTATATGTGCCTCTCCAGTACTGGGAATGCAGGATCGCAGTACTGCATTTGGCTTCAATGGAGGTACTGGGGATCTGAAATCAGGTCCTTGTGGTTGATTGGCAAGTACATTACTGACTCAGCCTTCTCCTTTGCCCCAAGATCTACTTTTCAATGTTGTCCATATAGATTCAAGACTTAAACATTTTAATCACTGATGGAGGAAGGAGCTTACAGAAGAAAACTGAAAGACCTCAAACATTTAAAAGATAGGGTGGGAAACAGAACCAAGAAAAGAGGGATGGAAAATCTAATTTTCAGTGAAATGAGAAACAACAAGATATATTAAGTAAAAGGCAGAGTCTTTTGATTAGTTAGTGTCGCTGAAAGTACAGGTGGAGGGAGACACAAAGAACCACTGGATGTGATTATTTAAAGTTCACTGTTGATGTTTAAGGGTTTCATTGGACCCATTAGTACCAAAGTGTGACATTAAGAGATTAAGGTATGAATAAATGAGTTTTAAAAGAAGTGAATGCAACCATTGTAAACCTTTCCATTCACAGGTTGGCAGTGGCAACTGCAGAC
Organism: Rhynchomys soricoides; assembly: GCA_019843965.1. Classification (NCBI taxonomy): domain Eukaryota; kingdom Metazoa; phylum Chordata; class Mammalia; order Rodentia; family Muridae; genus Rhynchomys; species Rhynchomys soricoides. The sequence goes on from JADRCH010000011.1 coordinate 12,129,498, forward strand.
AAATAGAAATATAATCCAAGAAAGCTGCCAACAGAGAACACTGCAAGCTTATCCCATTAGGGTTGCGGCCTGAGATAGTCCACTGCTAAAATCAATTTCCAGTATGATGGTGTCCAACTGTATAGAGTCCTGCAATCAGAGCTCTAAGTTCAGTTGCTGTTTTTCGTGGATAAGAGCTCTTTCTTACGTACCTTGGTGTCCGTGTTCAGTAAAGATACTGCTCAAAGTCCACCTCCCTAGCTAATGCTTCTTAGGCTCACCAAAGTCTAAAATAATTTAAAAGTCTAGATACCAAGGCCCCTCATGAGTTAAATGTATCCTTAAACACTGAAAAAAAATTGAGATATTCTCATGTTACTTTCCAGATAAGAATTATATCTAAAATGCACATTTTGGTCACATGTCTATATGTGGTCTATTTTGGGGGGTTTTGGTGATGAGTCTCCTTGACTATACTATAGTTTCTGCTTATCACATGGTAGGTATAATTTCATATTGGGAAGTGGAGATACTATGTCTGGAGCAAATGATAAGTATGTACTAGCTACTTGCTGTGATATTACTCACTGGTTATATGTCTATTATTTGGCAATTGCAATGTTACCTTGAGTGACAGACATCTCAGGGCACCAATAGTACATGGCCAACTTCCTAAGGCTGTGTCTGTGAACAGAGCATGGACTCTGGAAATTTCAGGTCTTCATGAGTACTGAAGGTGTCAAAAAACGAGACAGAGAATCTCTCCAGCTTTCAAATGGGATAAACACTTCTATACCAGCACTCAAATAACCAAACCCTTACCAGTATTAGAAAATATACTGAGAGTCCAACGTGGAAATATGAAGTATTAATAATCCAATCAGTAACTATGGATCTAGTGTCCATCAGAAACTAGAAGTGATGATCAACATGACATTACTGAATAATGAGCCAAACAATTAATTGCCTCCTCCTGCCCTAACAGGAAGTCAGTAAGAGTACATAATCAATCAGAGCTTAGAGCATTCTCTGGTTAGAATGTGTTTGAACTCAAGCCTGGATGAATGGGTGTGATTATCTCCCCCCCTCCCCCAATCACACAACACACCGAGGTTTTATTCTCTTACCTTCGGATCAATGTAGTAATTTAAGCTGACATTTTATACATTCCTCACATGTTAAATTTAAACAGTATCTAATAAAATCGCTTAGAAATTAATAGTGAAATAACCTTTTATTTAATCAGTTAAAACTCAGGTTGAAGTTAAAACGTGCATTTTTAAAAAAATAGCCTAAATGGTCCCTATGTTAGAACAACACAAAGCATAAAAGATACAATTGTGTCAGAACTGTTAGAATTTGCCATAATATTTTATTTTTGAGACATGACATTACTGTGTAACTCTGCCTAACCTGGAACTCATTCTAGAGATCAAGATGGCCTCAAACGAACAGGTTTATCTGACTTTTGCTCAAGAACAACTACACTGAGTAATACTATTTTCTTAAAAGCTCCTCTTCCCCTTCAAGAACATCTTCCTAGATTTTGAATATACATATACACACATGCACACATACATGCATTTATATATGTGTGTGTTTATAGTTGAAAATAACGTTAAGCAGTTTGATAGACCTAAATTAATCTTTGCACTAAATTACATGCATGTGTATTGAAGACCTTTCCAGTTCTTAGTCTCTTGATGTGGCAGAGGGAAGGAAAAAGAGGCATTGTCCTTCAAAGAAGGACGGATCAGAGGCACAGAAGACTGATCTGTCTAGCCTGAGCCCCCTTGTCCCAGCCCTTACTTGATGTGTGCTTGGGCCAAATCACGTTCCAGTTTCCTCGTGTTTTCTGGAGACTTGCATCACTGTGGCAGATTGGAAAGTCTGTTAGATGTCTTAATTGACTTAGGGAACTCAATGCCCTTAGACCAGAGCTTGTTACACAGTGACAGCACACAGGGGGACTCACTGAATACCTGCAGAGCTATCTTTGCTATGGACCCGAAGCTCGGAAGTGGCAGTCCATGTACTGTACCTATCACACTATTTCTAAGAGTAGCAGAGGCATGCCACCTCAATCAAGATGATGCCTGGCTCACAACAGTAAATGTCACTAACTTCTACCAGGAGCATTTACGCAAGGTGAGTGGCTGGAGGGAAGATAAGGAATCAGAAAATCTGTCTCCTATTCCCAGCCCCATTACTGACTTGAGAGGGCAGAATAAATGCATCACAAATAAATAAATAAGCAAATCACTTAACCTTTCTGCATTTCAGTCTGGGCACAATGAGAGAGGAAAGCTTTTGCATTTTAAGGGCTCAGAATTCATTGACTCAAAGAGTGGCAAGGCTTATTAACTTCCCAGTGTCTCAGCGTTTCTTGTGTGTGCTCAGAGTGTTTGCTTTTCATTTGGGAAATGAAATATTTCCTTAACATTGATATGTGGTAACTGTAGAAATTAGAGAAACCTGCCAGTTTCTCAGATAAAATCAGAGGACACATGAGTCAGGCAGCTAATTATGTGAGAGAATGAGGCAGGACAAAGGACAGCGGTGGCAGGAGTTGGTCTCCGGATTGTTGTCCCAAGTCCAGGGTGACAACTTGAGATGGGTGTTATGTGATGAGAGGAGACAGGTTCCTGCTTTCCGGTTCTGCTCTTCCCAGAGTGCTTTTGCAATCCTTGGCTTGCAAGACCCGGCAAGCTCTTCCTGCAGAGGCAAGCTTCTCCGCTTTATAATTTTTACATCTTGTTGTTGCTTGACATACCTTTATATATGAAGTAAGACCTACTGTATTTCGAAAGTCACGTTTTTTGCTAGTCACCATTTTCTTTTCTATTATCTGTGAATCTTATACTTGGAAGTACAAACATACATCGTGTTGGTTATGTACAAAGACACTATACACGCAGACATAATTTTGTTGTTCGTGTGAGCGATAGGGAGTAAAATGAATCACTCCCTATTAATCACTTGCTATTATTCCTATTCTCTTAATTATTGTTAAATGATGAACACAGTGAGTCACTAAAATATTATGGAAATACTGAAACCTCGCCATGTTTTATTTCTGGGTATTAGGCAGACAGACACAGAAGAGTTATGGTTTGTTGGCTAAATGAGATCTGTTACACTTCTCAAGAATCCTTTATTCAATTTTTTTTTTTTTAAAAAAATCAATATCACATTGGTGTAAAGCATAGATAAAATACAGCATGAAATGAATTAATTAATAAAGTTGCTTTACTAGACATGCTTTATGACACATTTTAATAGATCATGTTTGTATTTGAATTTGGAGATGTATTTTCGTGTGTACATGAACAGGTCTTTTCCTTAAAATTCGTGAAATTCCAACTTTACTTTTTTTAAATGGATGTACAGAACAGATATAGATGTATACAGTGTTTGTGTGTGTGTGTGTGTATATGTGTTGTAGCAAAATTTGTCATGTAACAATTCCTCATACATACACCAATAAAGCCACAGACCTGATAATATACGTCTTGGTGTTGTCCTATTAATATTCTTTGAAGAAAATTTTAGAGTGTTCATGAATTTAAATACTTTTCACATAAACCGTGTAAATATAGTGATTCACAATCTGCTGTGTTGACTATTCTGGACTGGAGGTTTAGTATTTTCCTAATTATATAGACCCATGTGTGAGGAGATGGCTGCTGAAGAAGATGAAGCCATTTGTATTTATTCATTGCTGTTTTATTGCATTAACTCGCAAACCCAGTCCTACTGCACTGAAGCCTGAGCAATTTGATTAGCAGAGCAGAGGAGTCGGCCAATCTTGGCTTGAGACATCAGACTCCACTAATTGTCTATCAGCAGTGATTTAGCTGGATCGTCTTTCCACAACCTTGCTATTGATAGGAACCTTTAAAACCTTATGAAAATTACTCTTTAATAATCAAGTCTTGGAAAAAGCCCACCCGGCGGATGTCTTTCGTTTCCCCCCATTCATATGTGAAGGAGAAACAAGCAAACCTTGCAAAACTTATAAGTGTTCATTTCTTTTAAGGAAAATGTTTTGAAAATGGGTTTCACAAATAAGTTGCCAAGGGAGAGAATTAAATTTCACTTCTGCTGTTATTCATTTGCTCTGTTTTGATTCACAGTTCCACAGAAGACTGTTAGTCTTATTTTTTTTTATTCCAGTTTATGGTTAAATATGGGGGTAGCTTGTGACAGCAGCATTCTCTCTTGACTGTTGCTCCAGTTCACCCTTCTGTACAATGGATATAGGAGGCAGAGCTAGCCCATAGCACAGAAACAGGAGTCTGGATAATATGGTACATACATATTTATTTATTTTGTACATGCATGTGTGTGCTTGTGTGTGTGTGTGTCTGTCTGTCTGTCTGTGTGTCTGTGTGTATGCCTGCCTAGGCTCATACATACATAGAGGTAAGAGGAAAGTTGCAGAAGTCTATTTTATTCTTCTTAGGTCTCAGGCAATGAACTCAGGTCATTAAATTTAATAGCAAGCGTCTTGATTAGCCTTTTATCAAGCCCCTATATTACATACATTTAAGCATGCCAGTTTCAATACAGTTTTCTTTTCATATATTTGTGTGTCTGGTGTTTGTATGTTTCTTTATGTATTTGATTATATGGGCATACAGTGTGTGTGTGTGTGTGTGTGTGTGTCTGTTTGTATGCGATGTATGTCAGTCCTGAGAATGATGTTGGGAATCTTCTGAGATTGTTCTTCCACCTTATTCCTTTGAGTCAGGGTCCTCTAATCAACCCTAGAGCTCATTGATACAGCTTGTTTTCATAACCAGCTTGATCCTGGCTCTGTCTCTGGTCTGAGTCACGAACTTCAGGAAAGCTGCCATGCTCACTTGACATCAGTGTGGATGCTGTTGACCCAAACTTGACCCTCTTGCTCTCCTATAGCACTTTAACCACTGAGACCCTCAGATCCATATTTTTAAAGATTTCTTTGTTCCTATTTAATGCATCTGAATATTTTGCCCGAATGAACGTGTGTGCAGCACATGCATGCTTGGTGCACGTGGAAATCAGAAGGTGTTAGATCCCCTGGAACAGGAGCTATGGATGCTTGCGAGCCATTGTGCACATGGGATGCTGGGAACCAAACTCAGATCTTCTGCAAGAGCGGGAGCTGAGTCATCTTCCCAGCCCTCACATTCTTATAGAATGAATCTAATACATGTCCTCAAAGAAAGCCTTTTGCTGATTAAGACAAAAAATGTTTGCATACATAGGAGAGATTTAAGGCTTTCTAAAACAGATTATAGGGAGTGGGGCTTCTTGGGTAAGTCCAGTGCCAAATCAACCAGGCTCTACTTGGCAGGTTTGAAGAAACAGATATTAATTTTGGATGTTCATATTCTCCCACTGAAGAGAGCTCCCTAGAGAGTTTCTTTAAGATCTTAGTGTTGCATTCCTGAGAGTTGGCAGTTCAGAGCGCAGAAGGAGTCCCTGAAACAGCCTTCCACTTTTCCCTGAGGCAAATTTTGCAATGAGCATATGTAGCCGGCTATATTCCTGTGAGGATCCCAATTGGAGTTGCCAGGTGCCTGGAGCTTCACACTACACTTTGTAGTCCAGACTTTATGGTGGAGTCGATTCATAGTTACCTGGAGTTAGACCATCACTGTGGGCCTCTTATCCACTAGTGGATGGTGTTTAAGTGAGAGGCTTTGTTCTGGAGGCATGCCTAATATATGTTTAAAGTTGGAGACAGGAACCAGGCTAAAGGTTTGATGTGCTCTTACCCCGACATCTAGACTTCTGAGAATCCCTTGTAGAAAGAAATGATGGGCCAGAGAAACAGCAGTTCAGAAGGCAGGCTGATGAGGGAAGAAAAGAATAAATGCTGAGACCCCAGTGGCAGGTAACCAGGAATCTCCTTCCAGGTACTGGGAACAGTGAGCAGACTTACAGGGTTTCTGTTTCCATGCTCCCTGAAGCTGGACAATGCAGATTCCACACGCTGAAGAGAAACAGGGAGCTTAGGGTAAGAAGAATGATCTGCGTCTCTGCTTTGAGCTTTGAAGACAGGAACTCGTTCACAGATTATGTCTTTGAACTCCTGTTTTTCTTATTTCTGATTGTGCTTGCAAGGTGATATATACAAATAATCAAAATTAGCAACTGACCCCCTTTTCCTCATCAGAGACTGTCTCTTCCTTCAACTTAGTCATTCCTTTCATTTTACACACACACACACACACACACACACACACACACACACACTCACACGCGCGCGCGCTCGCAGTGATATGCATGCTCATCCCCTACAAACCTCAGTTATTTCCAAAAGTTGATATTAAGTCAGTAGGGGGAAAATAAATGCAGTTTTGTTTACAAAATTTAACTAGAAATAGGCTATATTTCATCTTTAATATATGAAGGAGGCCATATATATATATGCTGTGAATCAGGTGCACACCACTATACCTACCTAATTTTGTGTGTCATTATGTGATCTTCTTATAGTGAGCATGAACTACCCAAGTATAGCATAATCTTTGATTAAGCTACATCTTGATATGTTTCTTACACTTGTTATCTAAGACTACATAGTAACCTAAAACAGGAAAGAGAAGAGAGCATCCTTAGTCTTTCCTAGAATGGAGTTATTTTAAAGGTCTGTGACCCAAATATATATATATATCCCAGAGGTCATTTACTTCTCAGATGACAACTTGTACTTTTTAAAAAAGTGAAATTGTATTTTTCAGTTATCCTTTGATCAAATAAAGTTATCATCTGTAATAGAAAACTCTTTCACGTTGTCAGTTTTTGGGCTATTTTCAAATTAGCTGTCAGTCAGCCATCCAGCTCAGAGGAGTGGGCAGCTTATCCTCTTAAACATCTTTCTTTAGACTGTATTTTGTATTGTACTTGATAAACTTGGTGAATTATGTGAGTGAGATTAGGCTCAGTGTGTGTATACATGTGTCAAATTCCAAACTGGTCAAAGTCTGTAACCAAACATTTCTTCTAGATTTTGAAAATGTTAAATCTGTTTGGTTGGTTATGAATTTCACATTGACCCCATGTCTGTCCACAGAATTCTTGAAAATTGAAGATAGGAAGAGGTTACAATGTGAAATGTACAATTTTCAATTGGAGATATGAAATAATAGTGGAATTAAATGTATTGAATTCTTTAAAATTGAGGAAATGTATTTCACACCATTACTTTGTTCATTGTTAACAATAGATAATATGTACAAAAATTGAAATCCATGGGTATTTACATTTTCCACAGCAATTAATTCTTTTACAAGCTTATGAACATGGAGAAAAAGGATTTCTGATGGGTAGGAAGAGTTTTACAATGAACATATGCATGGGCAAATTTTGACAAATAAAATGTTAATTATGAAACTTGGTTGTAATAGCTACAAGTTAATTATTGTGACATGAAATGGATATCAGCAGGAGCTGGGAAATTGATGTCAGGTGAATGGGGAAACTCCCTGGGATGCGCTCAATCCCAGATGAAGTGATTGGAGAGGCACAAACACAATAGTGATGTGTGCACACATCCCCTGACGAAGCCCGATTAATTCCAAAAGTTGATATTAAGCCAGTGGGGGGAAAATCCACACAGGTCCTTTTACAAAAGTTTGATTAGAAACAGTCTGTTTCCTGTCTTTAGTGTGTGAAGAATGTCTTTAGTCTTGGAGGCTATTTTGCCACTATTCATTAAAGGGTCCACTGAACCTTCCATCCTCCTCCCCCTCCTCCTGCAATTGTTTCTTGTCCCATGATGCTAAGTCCCATGATGCTAAGTGTAATTCTTTTTTTTTTTTTTTTTTTTTTTTTTTGTCTTCTCTTTATATGAAAGGGAATGCAGGTGGCTTTTAGATCCTTTTGTTTCATTACATGGCAAATTAGGGACCTGTCCACTAGCCTGTTTGTGACAGTTCATTAATTCTGGGAGGAGCAATGAAAAGAAAGGAGTGCCAACTGCCTGGCAAGACCACATCACTTGCTTTCTCTGTCCACTTGTAACATTAGTCATGTATGTACTGGGGGTGCAGGGGGATCTCCACTGACTGAAGCTGAAGATTTAATTTTTAGCTCTTTATTAAGCCAGTCCCATCTACTAATCTTTATTGGTTTGTTGTCAGTTTTTGTTCCTATACTTATAATTTCAGGAGACAAATGGGCAAAGCATACACACACACACACACACACACACACACACACACACACACTTCACACAATTTCCAACAAGCATTTATATCCAGAATTGAGGAATCTAAGAATTAAGGAGAAAGCTCAGAGGCTGAGAGCACAGAGCAGGGGTTCTGTTCCCCAGACCCGGGTCAGGCAGGTCACACCCTCCTGCTTTCCTGCTCCAGGAGACTTGATGCCTCTGGCCTCAGAGCATACCTCAACATGGACAGCCTCTGTCCTCCAGATACATATTTATAAATAATTAAAGAGATGTATTCCAGAGGATGCAAGCATCTGCCCACCTACTGATTTGACTTGGCAAGTAGACCATACTAAATCCTGCTGTCCAGTAGGCACACTAGCCTCTTTGGGCTTTGAAAACGTTTCATGAAGAATGTCAAACACAAGTCTAGTAGCAATCAGAATCAAAGAAACTGTGTGTCTAACATACCACCTCAGCTATAATAAAAGAAAGAAAAAAAAAAAAAACACTGGAAGGCACATTAATTGTGATCTCAATTCTTTTAACTATCCCCTGTGACATAATCAATACCTTTACCCCTGTCAGTTCCTAGACTTCAAGTGAACTACGTTTGTTTTACATTTTCACACCCATCTCCTATGTAGAGAGCCTAGTCATGTTTCATAGGACAGTGTTTGAGGCTGCTATTATCTAGAAAATTAGTTGACTTATTGTTTTGAAAAAAATAATTTTATGTGTATGTATGTGTGCTGGAATGTATATTTGTGAACCATGTGCAAGAGCCCAGAGAGGCCAAAGGAGGCTTTGGATCACCTGGAACTGGAGTTACAACTGGAACAGGAGTCACCTAACTGGAGTTAGGTTGGAAGGCACCATGTGGGTGCTGGGAACTGAATCTGGGCTCTGTGCAGGAGCAGCCAGTGCTCCTAACCACTGAGCCATCTCTCCAGCCCTGGTTGAGTGACTCATACAGTGTGTTCCCTCCTTCACAGCTGTCCTGGTTCCCATTTCCAGCTCCTACATCAGCACCCAGAACCTGTATCGCATTATTTTGTACTGTTTTGTTTTGAATGCTGTTAGATTTTCATAGCTAGTAATAACAGGTATTTCAGTGTGGGTGCATAGCAAAATATTGTTATGCCTATATGTTTGTTGTAGGTAGTGGATTCTCATAAATAAAGTTGGTCTTGAGAGTCAGCAAATTCTTTCCCCAGGACCCTAGTCCTTCCTAAGAAACAGAGTGTGTGTTTATCCGCAGTTACGTGTAACTGACTCCTGTATTTACACTCATGTACACGCACCCCCCTACCCAGAAGATTCTGTGATAATCGGTCATTCTAACTCACATATTTCATGGCCTCCTTGGCCTCACATCCTCCTGTCCTTAGGGAAACATATCCTTTTATGACAAGCTACTGGTAGTCCCATAGTTGGCACACTTCATCTGGGAACGCTCTATTACAAAGTCATACTTTCCCTGTAACCTGTCCATTAGTTTTGGGTAGAACGGTGCCTGCTTTTGAAATGAAATTTTTGGCGGCGGCCGGGTGGGGGGCGGAGAGTGTTATCTCATGTATTAGATTGTATGTTCATGTTATAGGGATTTAATCTGTAAAATTCAACTGCAGCAAGAGATGCATATCAGAATACGAAAGAAAGAACATGGTTCATTTCAACATATAATAAAAGTTCACTTGCCCAGCATATTCAGTGGAGTGAAATGCGTTTCATTTGTAACATTTCCAGATAACAAAGGCGTATTTGTGTTCGTATTTTTTGATGCCTACATTTTCACTCAAATGGCTCTTAAGTAGATGGCATGTTTTCATATCGTAACAGAATATGGACGGCATGATTTAAAAGTTTCTTAATCACTTTAGGGCCTTTTTCCAAAGAATCAATTATTTACCTTTCTCTTGCCCTTAGGAGTTGGGACCTCTGTATTCTTCTAGAACATACCATAACTTACATACTTAAGGTAAGTAACATACATACATACATAACTATGTATGTTATGTATAATATACATACATAACATACATATATATAACATACATACCATTACTTACATAACTTACATACTTAAGGTGGCATTCTGATTTCTGCATTAGTGTTGTTTTTCTTTGTTAGCACACAGTCTTGACATTGCTAACATCATAGTTTTAGGAAGACCAATGACTTTGTGGATGAGTTGTAACCCAAAATCTCCCCACTCCGTGAGTCCTGTACCTGGGGATCTCTGGGTTTTCTGTTTTAGCATCAGCTTTTGAAACACTTTAGTGAGATTTTTCTTCTTTTGTGCTATTCAGTGGTACAGCATATTGGGGGGAGGTGTTAGGGACTGCTCATGTACCGTACTGAAGGACTGGCTGAGGTGGCTTTCAGGGATGGGGCAACGGTAGCATCTGTATGCACAGCTTGTTTGGTATTAGTGGCAAAGGTATCAGTGCCCTGGAAGCTCTGGGGGATGCCACCCATCACAGCAGTGGGCAGACAGAACCCAGTCCCAGAGGTCAAAGCTCTGGGTTTTCCCAGTGTAGGGTATTTGAGGGCTAACTGGGCAGCAAGCAGCGTAAGGTCGAAGGCAGGCTGACAAACTTGTCTATGGTGAGAAGGAGACTCACGCTCCTGGCCTGTACAAGCGATGGAGTGTCCTGGAGATGCTTACAACAGACACACTTAATGTATTTCAGTTAAGGAGAAAGAACATCAAGGTCGCTTTCTGCATTTGAAGGGAGAAAAAACAAAAAGCATCTCTATGAAATACGGCTAGAGTGTCGGTCAAAGCTCCTTTTTCCCTGTGTATGCTATGGTAATACGAACTCCATGGCTCCGTTGCTTTTTATTTTTAAACACAACTAGATTTGGTACTTTGGCAGCATTTCCCCCTTCTTCTTCCGCTTCCCCCAACCCAACTTTAACAAAGATGGAACCTTCAAACTCTTCTCATAGCCAGGCTTGGAAATCCTGCCAGGTTAAAAAAAAAAAAAAAAATGTTATTGAAAACCTCTCTCCCCTTATAGGCTCGTTTTGACAGGAAATCTTTGAGAGGCAGCGGCAGTGAGGTGCCCAGAGATTTCATCTCTCTCTTTTGCTTTAGGAAATGCTGAGCACAAGGCTCCCTATTAGGCAAATGGAAAGAGCAGCAAAATCCCCCAACAATCGTCTTCCCCGGCGCCCGGGCTGACAGCCCTCTGCATCTTGGATCACCAGACAGAGCCAGGACAGAGGATTCTACCTCTCAGAGGCATGTGAAGTTTCTGACAGTGTCTTGCAAAAAAATGTTATTTTGTCTCTCTTTACAGATTATCTGGCTCTATAAATTTTGCATGGGCTAATCAGAATAAAATCTACCCTGCCGGGAAGGAAGTCCTTTGCAGGGTTTCTGCTTTTGTTCTGTATAATTTTGACACAAACTTCCTGTCTGGATTCCTGCACCCTCTCCCCCTTCTCTGTGTATGATTAGTTAAATTGCAGGAACTAGCTACTAGCAGCAACACTGAAATACCCAATAAGATGAAGGTGTTTGGAGTTTTTTCTTATTTTTTTATTTTTTGGACTGAAGTAAAAATCTAAATTTCAAACAATCTTATCGGAAACCAAAATATGAGCTTGTGATAATAATTCAAAAGTATAAGCAGACAAACTTTGAAGACAGTTAGGATTGTTTAAAATGAATAAACACATAGTTTTAAAAATCTCATGACTTTAGGCAAACCTGATCAGGTTAGTTTATGTTTGTATTTTGTTTTTGAAAAAAAAAAATGCCTAAAGTTAGAAGTGTAAGTTTTTGAATAATTTTAACAAAAAATGTGATAGAAGAGAAATATATACTATATGTGAAATGAATCATCTTGTAGATGTAGGCATGGATTAAACAGACTGTGTCCATGAGTCAGAAGCAAGGTGGAGGTGGATACACTCTCACTAACAGTGCTCAGAGCAGCACAACTGGTTACGTCCGTTCTAAAAGCGATGCTGCCCTCACTTTCTTTACTGTGTATTAAATTTAGTTTGTACACCTAGGCTCTTAGGTTTGCCATATTGCATTGAGCCACAGTAAGCAGAACAACAGACTCAGAGAGATTAAGTATAGGATCTGGAAGCAGGGTTTGCCAAGGGCCGCCTAGGTGCTTCTTGGTCTTGTCTGGACTGAGCAAGTCCTGCCACTGAATAGCTGTTGATGGTGAGAATCTGAAAAATCACCTTCACTACAGTATTTCTTTAACACGTTTTTTTTTTTTTTTTTCACTTTCAATTTCTTTTTTTTTCATACTTTATTTACATTTCAAATGTTTCCCCCTTTCCAGATCTCCCCTTTGGAACCTCCCTAATCCCTCCCCCCACCCCTGCCACTATGGGGGTATTCCCCCACCCACCCATCCACTCTTGTCTTCCCTCCTTAGCATTCTCCTATATTGGGGGAATCTAACACCCTCAGGCCCAAGGGCCTCTGCTCACCCTGATGTCTAACAAGACCCTCCTCTGCTGCTTATGTGGCCAGCACCATGGGTCCCTCCATGTGTATTCTTTGGTTGGTGGATCAGTCTCCGGGAGTATCCAGGAGTCAGGCCAGTTGCCACCGTTGCTCCCTCCCAGGGGCTGCAAACTCACTCAACTCCTTCAGTCCCTTCTCCACGTCCTCCATCTGGGACCTCACACTCAGCCCAACGGTTTCTTTAACACGTTTTGACGCACAGATGTCCATATTCCTCTTGATCGCCCTGTATCTAAGGTAACTATCTTAACATAAATATTTTCATTAGAGTTGTGCCTGTGGAATTTGCTAAACATTTTCTATGATAAAATAGCCTGAATATATCACCATTAATTAATTAGTTGCTATAAATAGGCTGAAGATAAATGGATATTTCTGTTGTTTTTTCAGTGTTTCTGTTTCCCTAGGACCTCTTTTGATAGTTGTATGTGTGTGTGTGTGTGTGTGTGTGTGTGTGTGTGTGTGTGTTTAGATCCTATGTCTCTTCTCCAGGGAGTCTTGTTAGGCAGTGGGAACCCAGAACTGCAGAGGCCAGCTTTCAGATTATAGAAGTCAAGCGGAGCTTGCTGTACCTCTAACCTAGTTTAGGAATGAGTTTGTGTATGGACAAGTTCATTGGGCCAATAGAGATTTGGGGGGAATTTCTTAAATCTTTCCAAGGAATGAGTAACCCTGTACTTCTTAGTAACCCAATTTGGATTACTACTTTTGTTTTGCAAACTGCTCTAGTGAGCTCATGAGATAATCTTCAATGCATTATTGTTTAAGTATTTTAATAGTTACATCCATGCTTAAGTCATGCATTTTTTTTTTGTATAAGAAATCACTAAAGAACTTCAAATTAACATATAGAATGTTCCTGCAGAACCTTTACATATACAGGGTCACAGGTGATTATGGCACATTATATGCATATATTAAATTACCATACTATGACTTAAATGGGCAATTACTGTGTGCCAGTTAAAAATAAAATACTTTAAAACTCATGCATGGAGAGGATAAAAGACATCATATCATCATTTGTTAGCAAGGTTAAAAAATGTCCTAATATCAAGCGTACTAGCAATAAGCGTAGTTCAAGAATGTGAGCACAGCCCAAGTATGAGGTCTTCTTCTTTTCTCTTGGGTTTAGTATGTGTTAGCATAATGCTAGTAAAGGATGCTTAAAAGATACTGTTCCATCACGAAAATCAGAAACATAGGCAGCCAGGAAATGACGTGAATTTGCAGAATACTGAAGGAGAGTGGGAACTGATGGGAAGTCGAAGCTGGGAAAGCAGAGAGCTATGGAAGCCTGCTGTCCATGGTGCCAGTGGGTAGAAACCTGCTGCCAGGGGAACCCAGCTCCCTAAGGCCTGTTCCCTCAGAGGGTTGCCAGTCAGAGAATCGACAGGAGGGCTAGTTGAGACTGAGTTGCAACAAAAACAAAACAACAACAACAAAAATAAATGTAAATAGGTCTTTACATCTTTTCCACACTCTCTCTGTCTCCCTCTCTTCTCTCTTTCTCCTTCTCTCCAACCTCACCCCCATGACACACAGCCTTCCTAGAGAAAATGAGCCATGAGCCAGTGCTATTCAACCAGAAACTGAAGCACTGGAATCCTACAGCATTACAGATGTTCAGACTGCACCAGCAGAGAAATCTCACCAATGTGCAGATCATTTTACATCTGTCTCAGAGTTGATTTGCCTCAAATTTGGATTTAAAAAATTACTACTGTGCATGTGTGTGTGTGTGCGTGTGCGTGTGCGTGTGTGTGTGTGTGCATGTGTGTGTGTGTGCATGTCTCTACAGACATGTGGATGTCAGAGAACAACTTGTAAAAGCTAGCCTCTCTTTCTATCACATGGGTTTTGAGGATTGAACTCAGGCCAGTGGAGTCGAGTATGTGTTTATTGAGCCGAACAACTCATTTGTCACTTGAAGAAAATGTATAAAGAGAAACATGAAAATACAAAAGCAAATAACAATGGGAAAAATGTGACCCAACAGGGATGGAATCTTATCCTGTGAAAGTTCTCTCAAAGAAGGAAATTTAAAAAATGTCTAGAACAATCAGAGAAAACCAAGCTATTGAATATACGCATGAGATAGTATGAAGACTCACAACAAAAAGAACCAAAAACTCAAACTCATGATTCCTAATTTCCAAAACAAACACACAAAAATCAATAGGGCTGTTAAAGTTGGGAAAGAAGATAGATGCAACGATGTCACGAGAGTGTGTAAAAAGGTGAGGGTGAATAAATACGGCCCTTTATGTGCTCAGTCCTGTTTCCAACAGGAAGAATGCCAGAATTTAAAGAAAAACAGAGTTTACTCTGTATAAATATTTAATGAAATGATTCCAGAATAGAAATAACATATGGTTTCAGAGACTATTGGTCAAAGGAGTGTGGGAAGTTAGCAATAAATAATTAGTAAAGTACAAATTAAATATTTTATATATCATTATGAAATTTTAGAACACTAAAAATACCAAAACCTCAATGATCTCTAAAAGATAGGTAGGAAGAGAAGGAGGAAGAGGAAGGGATGTTGAGAGGAAGGGAAGAAAGATAAAGGAAATTCCTCATTGAAAACAAAAGGGAAGACAGTTACTGACATTTGACAATATTTTCTGTATGAGGTCCTAAAATTTAATAGAGAAATACCTTTTAATCTATAAGTAAAATCAGCTTAGATCTGAAAACTGTATATTGAACTAAAGCAACATTTCATAAGCTAGACTAGAGATTTTGGACACTTGTGACTGCATTGTTTTTAGAGAGTGCTGCAGTATTCTTAGGGGGTAAATAAGCAACAAAGGTCTCAATGAGCACAACCATGGAGGTTGATACGGTATAGTTGATATCCAGCAGTAGACCGTGACAAGAATGAAAAGACTTTCAGCATGAAGATGTCTGTGTGGAAACAGGTGGCAGAGGAAACTGATGGTGCGAGGCATCAAAGATGTTCGTCAGCTTTCGGGTACTACAACAAAATGCCTGTGATAACTTAGAATGAGAAAAGTTGTATCATGGAGTTTCACAGTGCAAGACAGAGTAGTCTCTTCCCTTTGCCTTCGATGAGGACTAAACTGTTGCCTTTATTAGCCAACAAACGAAGAAAGAATCAGGACACCACAGTTCCCTGGGGTACGGTCCCCATGTTATCTAAGAACCACCCAGGAGGCCAGATCTCTTTAAAGTTTCTAGCATCTTTTCACAAGCACCACTCATCGGGTTGGGCATCCGACACTTTAGCATCTGGGTTTGGATGGGCATTCAACCCCCAGGCTCACTCTTAGCTCTACAGCAGGCTACCGGCTTAGCCCTCTCTACAGCAGGCTACCGGCTGAGCCCTCTCTCCTTCCCCTCTCACCCTATCTCCAGAGGACTACACAGATCTTCCCCTCCAAATGTCCTTCCCCCAACTAGAGCAGGCACTCCTTGCTGTCTGTCTGTCACCCAGGCCACTAGAACCTGTAGTCTAACCTCAGATAGTCATTTCTCCCTTCTATTCTTCATGTCCAGTCCTCCAGTCTCATCCCAGTTCTGGAGAGGAACTTTGTTTGGCTTATCCTCACTCTCTGTCCTCATTCCCTTGGGACTAGTTATGTAGATCCTGGTGGAAACCCTGCTTTATTCCCTTCTGTGAACTTCCTTGCCCCCCTCCCCCAGCTCCTCTCATTGCTAAGTGTCAAACCCCCAAATATATTTTACCTGGAATCCCCAAATGGTCAGATCTATTAGGATCACAGATAAATTTCCTAATCCTGTCATCATAGTCCCCACACTCCTAAGAGTCAGAGAAGAAAGAAACCATGCAACAAAACATCCACCAAACATGACAAGAACAGATTAGAGCACCTAGAACCACAGTCTTCCCAATTTCAGATGCCTAGACACTAGTATAAAAATACAATCAATAACAGACAGAACAATATGTCTCTACTAGACCCAAGCAACCCTACTGCAGCAGGCCCTGAATATTCCAACATGACTGAAACACAAGAATAGAACTTAAAACAACCTTTTTTGAATATGATAGAGGTTTTTAAACAGGCAAGAAATAAATACCTTAGAGAAATCTATAAAAACACAAACAGTTGAAAGAAATTAATAAGACAGTTCAGGACCTGAAAGTAGAAATAAAGAAAATTTAGATTAAGAGAAATCTGGAAATTAAAAAAATTAGGATCTCAAACAGGAACTCCAGAGGCAAGCTTCACCAACAGTACAAGGGAATCTCAGACATTGAAGATATAGCAGAAGAAGTACAAGAGACTCTGAGACATTGAAGACATAACAGAAGAACAAGAGAATCTCAGACAATGAAGATATAACAGAAGAAATAGATACCTTGGACAAAGAATATGTTATATCTAAAAACTTCCTGATACAAAACATCCAGAAAATCTGGTACACTATGAAAAGAAAATTTAATTAAAATAAGAATAGAAGAAGAAACATAGGTCAAAGAGCAGAGAATAAGAAAATATTGTCAATAAAATCTTAGAAGAAAATTTTCCTCACCTAAAGAAGCAGATGTCTATAAAGGTACAAGAAGCATAAATAACACAATTGATTGGATCATAAAAGAAAGTTCTCTCAACACATAATAATAAAAACACTAAACAAAAAGCTAAACAATGAAATAATATTAAAATCTACAAGGATTAAAAATCCCAGTAACATATAAAGGCAGGCCTATTAGAATTTCATCTGACTTCTCAGTGGAGACTGACTCTTCAAGCCAGACAGGCCTGGAGAGATGTGCTACAGACTCTAACAGAACACAGATGCCAGTCCAGTCTACTATACCCAGAAAAGCTTTGAATCCAGATATGTATGATGATTCAGTTCTACTCTTCTTTCCAACTATTACATTTAATGTATGAGTTCAAATTCAAAAACTGAAGTGTTTTCATTAAAAGTCAAATCTATTAAACATAAAATGTAAAAAGTACATTAAAAATTACAAATACAGCCGGGCAGTGGTGGCGCACGCCTTTAATCCCAGCACTTGGGAGGCAGAGACAGGCGGATTTTTGAGTTCCAGGCCAGCCTGGTCTACAGAGTGAGTTCCAGGACAGCCAGGGCTACACAGAAAAACCCTGTCTCGAAAAACCAAAAAAACAAAAAACAACAAAAAAAAATTACAAATACAAAAGAAACTGAAAGGAAATCTAAGATTCAATAAAATCCTTATTATTAGAGTCAGATATTCTCTTATACTGATTTCATCGAGAAAAATGATAAAGTTAATATAGGACATTATGAAACTAAGTTGCAGCTACAAATAATCTACTTTCTTTTTATGTCTTATTAGGAATGTGCTCGGTAATGCTTTTCATTAAGCAAGTTGTCACTAGCGAGCCATGTAAAAATCAGCAAACAACTAGGAGATCTTTATTTTAAAAGCAAGCTAAAACAAAATGATTTGTGAGAAATTGTCTTCGGCAGAAGCAGGAGAGAAGGCAGAGCTTCTTCCTGTTTAAGTCTTAGCATGCTCTATGCACACCCGTGACAGCACACACATGTGTTGTGCACCCCTGTTTTTTAGTCCAATGAGAGCCAGTTTGCTTTTGTAACAGGAATCTTGACAACATTTCTGCTTTGATTTTTGACAAGCCTCCTTTCGCTAGATGCCACCTCGTGAAGTCTGCAGTGGCTGTAATGTTGAGATACAACTCAGAGTTTTATCTAGGCAAACATAGAATGGACTTATAACAGTTGGGGCTCTGGTTTACAGAACAGATGCAGAGGCTGGATGAGGAAACAGGAAGCTTCTGTTAGAGGGAGACTGCACCATCAATCACCTACGTGTTGATGATGCCCACACGTGCTCAATGTAGCCCGACAGGATGTCCTGGGTATGCCAGGAGCTAGCACAGCCTAGTTAGAAGGAACTTACTGAGAAGTGCCGTAAGGAGACTGTATTCTACCTCCCTGGCAGGGATGACGGCCGGACTTTGAATGGACTCTGCTTTGCTGGATAGGACTCTCATCCGTTGCTGAAGGTGCCATGGGAAGTAGTGGCAGAAACAAAACAAACCAGTCCTGATGACTACACCTGCTATGTACAACAAAGACACTCAAGTAAACTGAACGGGCAAAACTGTAGAGTAAAACTGGGTTCCATTACTAAAAGACAGATTCGGTATGATGTAGACAAGACCGATTGGATACCATTTCCTTGAGCACATGGATTAACTGACCTGCTTGGAGCTTTATCCATGTTGGAAAAAGAAAGTTTTCCAAGCTCCAAACAGCCCAGCAAGAAAAGTGCCAACATAACACTAGACAGGCAGCATCTCAGCCAGGTGTACCCCCGGCTCACCCCGTTCTCTTTATTTCCCTCCATCCTGGAGTCCAATGGTGTTTCCTCAGATTACCCCAGATGTTCTGTCCCCAGCATGACCAGAATTAGTCAGTTAAACTTAGCATAAGGGCTGCAGAGATGGCTCCATGATTAAGAACTCTTGCTGCTCTTCCAGAAGACCTGAGTTTGGGTCCCGGAACCCAGGTTGGTAGCTCACACCCACCTGTAATAGTTCCAGGGGATACAGTATCCTCTGTTGGCTCCTCCACATACCTGAACACAAATGGCATATATCCACATAGACACGTACATATTACAGATAAATTAAAAAAAAAAATCTTTAATTATAACCTAGGTCATATCACCAATGAACATAGTAATATAAGACAATAAGGAAGAATTTAACTATAATCTTATATTACCGAAATTCAAACTGAGCTATCTTTTATTTTAAAAAAAGTAATAAAAAGAATATGTTTAAAACAGGTCTCTTGACTACCTTATCATTGCCCCTAAAGCTATCTCCAACTCCTGGGCTTTCCCCTTCATTTCCATTTGCCTCTGCTCCCTTCCTTCTGGGACTCTTGTGTTTGCAGTTTCTTCTGACAAGCTCATGTTCAACCTTCTACCCAAACTGTCTGGTGGAATCCCAGGTGTTCTCTGTCACATGAGCCTACACAGCAGTCAACTGGAGGTCTCTAGGCACTGTGAAGACTTCCAGGCTGGAAAGGCCAACGCCTCTCCTGCATGTTTGCCGTCAAATTCCCGCCGGCTATCTGTAATTGTGCTTGCCATTTACTAGGTGCACAAAATAAATACTTGTCTAGCAATCAATTAGCATGAAAATTCAGTTTAAATGTGAAAGGCTTTACCTTCAAAATGCAAGCTTATTTTTATTAGTAGATAAAACAAAAACAGTTAGCTTTTTGCACACCAACTGTAATACCTGTGTTTGATTGTTTACAGCTGTTCTCTGTCTGCTACTCAGCTGAGGACTGAGGTCTTAGGACTTTATTTCCCAGAATTCCAGGATCTTAGCTGTTGGGGAATGTCTGAAAAATGACTAAGAGAGCTGGGCTTTTAAAAGCCTTGGAATGAGTGGGTTTATTAGGTATGTAGCAAGAAAAAAGAAAAGAACAGGCGACAACCACAGCCGGATGCTGCCTGCGGAGAGAGAACTAAATGATGAGTCAGACATTCACAGCATCCAGTGGATGGAGGAATGGTACCACCTCCTGACCTGTTCAAAGCTGTGGGCTGGGCAGAGCAGTCTGCCCTGGATGGGCTGTGTGCTTCCATTCCCAATGCAGTGTTGATACCGTGGGACAACCAATAGTAATTTCTTCTGGGAAGGACGTCTCCTAACTTTTCCAAAAGCATGGTGTTTTGATTCTTTGGCTGATTTGCCATTTTTCTTTCTCCCTGATGCAGGGTTAGGGGCCAGCCCGACATAAGACAGGGGTTTCTGGTGGATACTTGACATAAACATGCTTGTCAGAGACAAGGGAGGGCCTCCTTACTCCCAGGGTCTGCTTTCAACTAGCTTAAGCAATACAACTTTGGTTATTTACCTAAGAGGAGAGCCATGACACCCAAGACACTCAAGCAAAGCAACCCCCCCCCCCCCCCCCCCCAAGCTCTTCTGGCAATGGCAGACTATGGGTCTCCTGGAAGTAAGGTCACATTGCAGCCAGCTAGCATGTGCCTAGTTTTGAGTTTTGTACTTCTCTTTTTGTGTTGTGACTGGACAGTTTATGTGACTCCTACAGCTTATGTAGCCCATGCTAACCCTGGATGCCATATGTAGCCAAGTATAACTTAAACCATCCCTGCCTTAGAAATATTGTTTAACAGAAGAAATATAAACGGTTTCAGTTCACGGTATGACCCCAGTTTTTTCATCAAACTCCTCACTGATGAATCCAAAGAAGTTTTTCATTCCTAAGCCAACAAATAACCACACATTGGCATATGAATAGCAATACCACAGACTCTAATGTATTTGTTTCATATAAAAGTGATAAAGCTATACATGAATGTAAAGCAAGCATTAGCTTAAATTAAATTAAAAAATTATGATTATAATTTTGATTTGAAGTTTCTAAATTTTATATATTTGAATAAATGTAACAATAATTATTGCTACTAATACTTGGGCAGATACCAAAATTATTCTCCTGCAATGAGTAAATATTAATAAATGTGTTTCCTCTACAGATTTTTTCTTACCAAATGAATATAAATTCATAGCTATATAAAAAAAAACAATTCAGATTATTTTAACTATCAAAGATATATCAATGGGGCTAAAAAGTTGGCTCAGTGGTTAAGAGCACTAATTATTCTCCCAGAGGTCCTGAGTTCAATGCCCAGCAACTGCATGATGTCTCACAACCATCTGTAATGGGGTTTTATGCCCTCTTCTGTCATACAGACTGGAAGATAGAACTCTCACATACATGAACAAATAAATATTTTTTAAAAATACATCAAAATACCATTTGTTTCTAAATTTCAAGTAACATATGTTTAATTAATATTATTATTTTCTTTCTTGGTTTTTTTTTTTTTTTTTGACACTTTTATTTTTCCTTCTGTGTAGCCCTGGTTTCCCTGGAACTCATTTTGTAGACCAGGCTGACCTTGAACTCACATAGACCTCTGCCTGCCTTTGTCTTACGACCAAGTCCTGGAACTAAAGGCATAGGCCACCATGCCCAGCATGTTTAATTATTTACGAAACACTTTTAAGAGATGTGAACAATAATGCATATATCATATATGTATATATATACAATGAACATGCTAAGAACATGTTCATTACCTACCTGTGAAAGCAGAATTTTACTAGTTTAGGACACAAGCCACACAGTTTGTATGAAAGACCCTTTCCCAACCCCATAACTGTAACTAATGTCCACTATGTGTCACACCCACAGCCTGAGAAAGACAAAACTGCTGCTTGAAGTATTTCCACTAAACACAGTGTGTTCATCTGAAACACTTGTTCCCAGGGAGAATGTCCCTCTCCCCTGCAGAGCCTGTGGCTATCTTTGGTGGTTGTAAAATCCAAAGTACTTTAAAACTATTAAATTGAAAAAAAAAAATCCATTCACCAAGTAGACTAAGTCACCTCCCTGCCTCCTCAATTTAATCTCTATAAAGGAAACTATGACAATGACATAAATATTATGAAAATAGCTCCCCAATCGTAGCATGTTAATGTTAAATGTTGTAGTGTGTGCCCAGAGCAAGTTGATAATGTTAAAACACTTGCTCCCTGCATGGCACGTCTTTGTACACTTGCAACCCACTGTTGGTGTATCTGCTGCTAAATCAATCCCACATGGACCCAAGGTAAATCAGAAAGAGAAAAACTCAAGGTAAATTTGAAATTTTCAACTGATATAATTCTAAAAGATTAGCAAGGAGATCTGAAAACGAAGCCAAGGAAACCTGAGCTCTTTAATGTGATGCAGAAGCCCTTCCTCAATTGGTTCCTCTTTTCTAGGTGTTAAGATAGGTACAATATCAACTGCATGGTTTGAAATCATAAAATGTCTTCAATAAATTATCGGAACCACGGGGGGCAGGCATTTACAGAAATCAGCATAACCAAGCCAGGTGTGTTTTCTCTCAGTGCCCAGCAAGGTCCTATTTGCTTTCCTGTTATAACCCTGTTTTGAGATTTTTATTAGCAGCTTCATGCACAGAATAAGCATGCCACTGTGTGTAAAGTAAGTCTAGGATACAAAATGGACCTGAAACATTTGTGAGTGATAGTCTCTATAGTGTAAGGGTTCCCCCAAAATTACTTCGTTGGAACTGAACTACTATGAAGGGGCTGAGGCAAAGTTCTAACCCAATAAGTGAAGGAAGGAATTAATGATCTTCTTGAATGCTCTCCTTAGCTTTGGCTTCCCTTGACACTCAAGTCAGCATTCCTGGTCTGCTCTGCAGGGCAGTCATAAGATGTTGTCCCCAGAATCAGGGGCTGGCACCAAGCATTTCATACCTTGATTTGAGACTTCCCAGGTTCCAAATCAAATTTGTGTGTTTTTTTAATCAGCTACCTAGTCAGTAGTCTTTTGCACTACGTACTCAGATGGATAAAACAAACTTGTGAAGTGACAAGGGACAGCATCCTCCAGTAAAGTGGCCTAAGTGGGGCTTACAGGTGAAAACAGGTAAGACTAGAAAGGAAAAAGAAAGACAAGAACTCCACAGTCCCCGCTGTAGGGAAATGCTGGGTTTATTAAACATGAACCAACCTCTTGACTGCAGAACTTCTCTTACGCAAAATAATTTCAGAAGGGGGCTATAACATGCTAAGATCCAATTTGTAAAATGTCTCTGTTTTAGGAAAATGCGCCAACAGCATACTCAACAACCTACAGTCAGAATGGGTTTAACCATCTTGATTTCCTGAACTCTTTCTAAGCCACTAGTTCAGATGTTGCTCATGGCTTAGCCAGTAACTGTTTTCTGTTGCCACATTTAAACCCTGGAAGCAAACACATCAAAATGCTGGGTGTCTTTTTTATCCCTTACAGATGTCCTTGCTCCCTGGTAAAGAAACCATTGGAAAGTTGCCATTTTAATTAGGCTTAGCTACAAAAAAAGCCTTAATCTGCCATTGAGATGTCTATTTGCCTGTTTTATTAAAGCTTAGTGGATGGAGAAAGGTGCTTTCCATTTACAGAAATTATGTAATCATATAGATAAACCTCTTCCAAGAGAGTTTTACAATTTAGAACAAACTTGAAACATAATTGATGATTTTGAAACTCTTGCCAAAATAAAGCACAGTTTTTGTTATTTTTAATAACCAGATTTTTTCCTATCATTATTAACATGATTATTCCTTGGAATAGTTTTAGTTTGTACAGTGTTTTGTGGTAAGAGGATCTCCCAGTCATAAAGCAAATTCTTCTGTTAGAACAAAAAGCACTAGTTCTTAAAGAAGCTTCATATTGTCACACTATTAGCTTGCTCTTAGAGTAAATGATTGTGAAAACTTTGAAAATCTAAGACGCTTGTTCCTGTTGTAAATTCTTAAGAATTTGTAGTGTATACTTTTGTCGCAAATGATTTTGGGTTTGTAGCAATATTTTGTATGTAAGACTCGTTTTGACATAATTCATGTCTAAAGATAAAAAATCATTAAAGTGGATGAGTATCCTAAATAGGGCCTCAAAGCTGGGCACGGTGCCACAGCTTTAACGCCAGCACTTGGGAGGCAGAGGCAGGAAGATCTTTCTGAGTTTGATTCTAACCTGGACTATATAGTGGGTTCCAAGGCAGCCAAAGTTGCATAGTGAGACCCTGTTTGAAACCAGTAAGCCCAATGCTTAGCCTGAAGGTCTTATAAATATGTGCACTTAGTACTTGTTTTATAGAATGATGCGCTCAGGGATTGGTTCATCTATTGATGTCTTTGAAATTGCATGAAGGAACTGGAGAAATGGCTCAGTGGTTAAAATGGCTCTTGCAGAGGATCTAGCTCTACGCCCAGTACTCATGTTGGGCAATTCATAATGCCTTGTAACTCCAGTCCAGATCTGATGCCCTCTACTGGCCTCATTAGGCATTTGCGTGAGCATCTGTGTGCACACAGTTAAAAACCAAGCCAAAACAACAACAAAACCCAACAAACTTTAATAATTAAAAATAACAAACGGCATACAGGAATAGAAAGAGACAAGGACCAGAAGCTTCACGATGGCAGTTAAACCCTGTCTGCCCATCATAGCCCGATTGACCTTAGAAAAGCCTCAGTCTTCTCTGAGCCTCAATTCCTCAGTTGGGGAGATCGAGAACAAACAACAGATGAAAAGAATATCCTAAACGAATATCCTTGGAAACGTTATTTTAGAGACTAAGGGAGCTAACATTCAGGAAGTGCTTCACATGTAATTATCACTAAATAGATTGGCTTTGTCTCCCCAGATGTAAAAATGATTTCAAATTGTCCCTTCCACCTTAAACATGTTAGTTCAACCCCTTTCTTTTGACTGCTGTAGTTGCCACTGGCTGTTATCACTGAAAGCTTCTAAGAGAATGGGTGGGGTGGGTTGTGCTGGGGACAGCCAACTCTGTAAGGCTTTTAACTGTGAGTCTGGGGATGCTTGATCTAAAAGTACCAAGTCTCTAGGAAAGTTGACATAAGACTATGTTCAACTTTTCAGCAAATTAACAAGTCTATGGTTAATCTTCCTTCTAAAATATTATTAGGTGAAATCATCAGGGGGCTAGTTTTCTACCAATGTGCTCATGACAAACACCTAAATTGAAAAAAAAAAATGCTATTCACACAGTGCCTCTATAACCGACTCTTACTTATGAAAACAGAGTTCTGGACACTTGCTCTCTTTTTCTTATTAAACACACTATACACAAAATTATAAAATGAGCTATTTACTTGAGATTTCTGTTTTTAATGAAAAACAAAACACTGCAGGGGGTGTTTAAAGCAGTGCTCAGTCCTTCCAGTATTCAGTAGAAGATTCCCAGGTGCAGGCAAGGCTGGGATCTTGTTTTGATCCTTCCGCACACGTTCCATGCCTTCCCTCCCAAGTACCATGCAACGAGTTCTATCAACCTACCAAAGTCTGGAGATGAGGCAGGACAGAGACACAAGAAAACTAAAAGGGGAATGGGTAGGGAGAGAGACCCTCACCCCAACTCTGGAGTCTGCTTAAAATCGTTTACCAGGTGAGAGGAGAGAATGCCAGAAAAATCCACAAAATTTTCTGGGAATATTGCCTCCCTTGAGACAAAAGCCCTTTTACATAGAGATATGTCAAATGAGGATCATACAACAAGAACAAACCTTGCTTAGACCTATGAGTTTGAACTCCCTGCTTTCCCAGCTGTAAGTCCGAATGTTTTAAACGATCATACAAATTAGATGCTAAACTAATTTGTCTACAGTCAAAACATGTAGTGAGGATTCCTTGGGTACTTGAGGTCTATGGTTTTATCAGCTGATGTTCCTGTCCAGGGAATCTGAAAATTTATCCTATGATTCCATTTACCAAACATAAAATAAGCTAATACAATTTTTAAAAATTAATAAAAAGGAAAAAAAAAAGCGCTATTATCTCTTTAGACAAAGTAACTTTTGAAGCGACCAAGGTGGCATAAATGGCTTTTATGGAGACCCTAGAGGGGACTTCCTGGAGAAGCCCATGCCCACCCGGCTTTCTATACTTTCTGAGCACCTCTCTGATAGCACCAGGGCTGAGGCTTGAATCCACATTTTGTTGTTGTTGTTGTTGGTGGTGGTTTTTTGTTTGTTTTGTTTTTTCGAGACAGGGTTTCTCTGTGTAGCCCTGGCTGTCCTGGGACTCACTCTGTAAACCAGGCTGGCCTCGAACTCAAAAATCTGCCTGTCTCTGCTTCCCAAGCGCTGGGATTAAAGGCGTGCGCCACCACTGCCCAGGCTGAATTCACTTTTTTTTTTAAATAATCTCCTCTCAATAAACTCCAACTCTGCGGCATGCTGACTCGTCATGGGATTCTTCGCTTCAGCACACTCAGTGATACCTGGTCCACTGGAGTGTTCGCTCTTTGAAAAGATTTCTCCTCCAGCTGCTGCAGATTGCAATATGGAGCTGTTTTCCAATCCTGCTGTAACGTCCCAACCCAGACGGGGGCGCTCAGCCTTGCTCTTGCCTGAGGACTCTCCTCTCTTCCCAAAGCTTGTTTGCCCAAGACAGATCAATGATGACTTTCTGCCTAAGACATCAGGAGTGAAATGTGGCTCAGGTTAGAAGTTTACAACAAGAATTCTAGGCTGACACAGGTTCTTCTGGATAGAAGGAAGTCACTATGTCAAAGCCAGCACTTGGAAAAGCAGACAGAGAATACACCGGCCTGAAAAATGCTGGTTAACTCTTGCCCGCAGTGGCTCTGAGGCTGGATTGTGGGTTCATCTTTTAAAAGTAGACTTCTTGAGAACGCAGTCTGGTGCTACTGAGGGACAAAGAAGGCAAGAAGGGAGGAAAATAAAGGGCAGGAGAATTTTGAAGAAAATATATGTCTTTAAAGTTGGATGCTTACTTTGATTTTTTTTTAAATCCATATTGTACTAACTCTAAAGCAAATATAATCATTTGGTCAGAAATTGGTGGCAGGAGCTGAAAGTGTAATTTAACCAGTAAATATTAACAAAAATGATACATCGTCTTACTAAAAATTATTTCTGTGAAATTTTTATTACAGGCCAAACGACAAAGCACACCAGACTATGCCAATTAAATATTCAATGTGTCTATCTTTCCCTCTGCTCTGTCTCTCCCTCCTCAATTCTTTCCTCGAAAAGTAAGAAACATAAAGAATAAGAATGCTGTCTAAGTGAGGTTTTCTGCACAAACAGGGAAGTCAGTCTTTTTTAATGGCTGGAGCTTGGCCGCTTGGTGGGAGAGAGAGCACTTAGCGAAGGGTGGAGGTGCCATTTGCAGAAGGTCTGCTTCATTAGAGCAACGTGTTATATGTGGTAGATCCCTAGCAGGACAAACTGCTTCAGGAAATATAAGGCATCCTTGTCTTGTTGGACTGGCATTCTGGGGAGTATTAACTAAATCAAGATGAATAAGATCACCACTCTGGAACTCAGACCTGTATTTGACATTATCACAGTAATTTCATTATAGCACAGTATACATCTTGAATATTTACGAAAATGTCATGTCAAAATTCCAGCAATGATTGAGAGTTTTCTTAGGCTGAGGCTCACAGGGTAAAGTCCCAGCCAGATGACGTACACTTCCTCCCTGCCTGTGACAATCCTCGTGGTAGCTCTTGGAACGATCATCTTTTTATGATTAGAACAGAGGGCCCAGTGTCTTGCTGACTAAATTGCTCTCTCTGATGTCTGATGTACCCACCCACCATGTCATACTCTGCAGTACGAATATGTAGGTCCCTTTAAACCAGTAGGTTGCACATCAAACTTCAGGTTTGAAGCTCTGGAAGATTCTCAAGGATGACAGGTTAAAGTCTCCCCAGGTCCAACCCAACCTTTCATTCTTCCAGAAGGGATAAATCAATTGGCACGTACTTCACTGTGTTGGGGTGTTTCAGATGGGAACTTATAAACTGAGACTCCTTTGCTTTGTAATGACATTAAAGGTCTCATGTGGTATTTGATCTAAGGACTGAGACTGTCCTTAAACCTTGAGGCATTTTTGCTTATCTTGAAGTCTGTATGATGGGATGTTTGGACACTCTCATGTTAGTAATGTTTTGATCATCCATATTGAATTATGAACTGTAAATTCTTACAAAGCACTTGCAGAATTGACATTGTCTATAGCTACAGATTATACTTCACATTTATTCAATGTCTTTTATCCCATTTTCTTCTTTTGTAATAAAAAAGAAGGACCTTACGTGCTTCTCAGCACCATAATATGGCATAGTTGATCTGGCGTCTTGGGTTTTGTTGTTGTTTGTATTTTTGTCTGTGACTGTGTTTGTGTTCATATGTGTGTAGGTACATATGTACATGTGTATACATGCTCACATGTGCCTAAAAAGGACAGAGGACAACCTCAGCTCTCATATGGAGTAAGTTATCCCTCCAGCCTCAGTGTCTTGGTTTTTAAATAAGTCCTGGTCTACTGGTGTAAGAGTCAATTTTAGCATCATGACATGTCACATATTGAAGCCTCTGGTGATGTCTTTGTGTAAAAGACCCTGTAGACTTTTTGAAGACTTTAATAAAGTTACTCTCATTGCCCTGTGCCCAGTTGAGTCTGCCTGGATTACCCCCTGCCCTGAACTATATTATAAACATTCATCTTTGTATTTCAATTTCTGGTTTTTATGCTTTTCTTTTTTATGTTATTACTTTCAACTGCTGCTTCCTGCATTGTTCATGATGAGTTGATCTATCTTTCTGGCAAGAGGGTAAAGAGGGAGGGAAAAGGGGGCACAGTAGGGGAAGCAGGGAGGATGGATAAGGGAGACAGATTCTCAAAATCAACATTTAGAAGTCACCGTGAATGATCTGAGATTAGAGCTTACTGCAGAAATCACTGAGAGCAGCGTAAACTACTTTGTATTACACGTTTGGGCTTCTTTTATTTGTTCCAGAGAAAGCTTTACTCAAGGGTTCATTTTCATTTAATTGTAAAGCAAGGTCTTGTGGGATCATTGGACCCAAATTTTCCACACCCCACTCACAAATCCCATGTGGAAATTGTCCTGTTGGAAATGGCCATGGAATTATGGGAAAGTACTGAAACACAACTTTAAAAAAATAGTCATACACACACACACACACACACACACACACAAACTTCTCTGTACAAACGCATTGCTATATAAAAGCTTGTCATACCCAGTCCCTAAAATATCAGAATATTTTCTATTGTAAGTCTTTTACAGATTTCCAAGGGAGGTGTGTTTTCTATTCTGTTCATTTCCTTTATTATGCTCACAGACCTATGGAACATCACCCTTTCCCACACACATCCTTATAATTAATTTCATAAGCTCCTTGCAGCCTGAGAATTTAATTTTTGTTTTCTTGGAAGTTAATAGCTCTGTAATAGAACAAATACAGGGGGTAGTTCCTGCGAATGGAGATGCCACATTTTTATGCACCTGAATGAATCTCCCTTTCTGTGTTTAATGTGACCTGTGTTTTCTGCCAGAACTCTTAATATCATCTCATTCATCATTCTGTTCCCATGGATCCTTTGTTTATGCCCATCCCATCCCAAAACTTATTCACTGATAAAGCATAATTTTATTTCCCTCATTTTAGGTTGCATACTTTTTGGAAAAGAGTATATTTAAGAACCTTAAATCCCTGTTTGATTTGAATGTTGACTTCTAAAATAGAACGCAATGTAAAGTTTCATATTGTACATTAACTGTCACACAGGGAGGTAGGTACATGCATATATACTCTTGGGGGACAGACCTCTGCTGTCTCATTGAGCTTTGCTGTTGATACTGGATCGATGCCAAACACAGCACATAGCAAAGGCTTGTTGAATAAATGAAATCACCTAGTAATTCCTATATAGTTCTGAATATGGACTGAACTAGTTAAAAATTTTACATATCAAAAATTAAATGTTAGTAGTCCATTTCAGGATTTACAGCAAAGCCTGAAGTGTTTTGAATAAGTGATCCCTTTCAGACTGGCTTATTTTTGTTTCTGTTGATTCCAATTGTTCTCAAAAGTCACCAGCACTTACATATACTCACTTCCCATGTAGAAATTGAGTTTCACAATATAAAATCTACAGTTTGCTAAGAATTCATACATTTGCTTTTTAAAAAACTTATTATATAATATGATGGTCTTCATGTTCTCAAGAGAGAAACCCTAAGTTAAGAAAACATTAAGTAGTTAAACTAATATAGAATAATTAGTAAGAAATAATAAGTTAGGCGTTTGGTTCTAATTTTTCCCCCATTATTTATCATTGCCTGTGGAAGGAACCATGAAGATCACTAAGAATGGCCCAATCCTACATTTATCTTCAGAAAAATAGTGCTTTCTATCTGATATTGTAAGAATAAACAGGCACACATTATTAATACATAAAATTTAAGTATGGTGAAAGTGTTGTAGCTGCAAGAACCATAGCAATAGTATCTTGATATACATCTCTGTTCAACTCTTCTGATTCATTATTAGACATTTTTTAAAATATTGATATGCTTAAATTCTTCACTTTATTAAAATCTTCTTTCCTGCATCATATAGTCAAGATTCCATTTTACAAAATTCAAGGTCCTGCAAAACCTAGTTATCCCCAACCTGTCTATCTAACCTTTCTGCCATTCTGCACTCTATGTGCGTAGAATGTCACCATGCTCAGCATTATTCAGAAGACCCTTAGCTTGGTTATTATCATCTCTCTCGCTATAGTACTTTTCCACTTCCATTCTGTTGAGTCATCTCAAATCTTACTCCCTTATTTATCCCGTTCTTTTCCATCCAGACCTTTTTGAATATCGCAATCATTTGCACAGAGGAAGGCCCAGTCACACCAGAAGCTCTCCGCATTTGCTTGAACTGAGTCCTAAACTTAGAAAGAGAAGCTTTAGGGATATGCCCTGTAGTTGAGTAGTAGAGAAGACTCAGCCTTGTGCCGAGAAAAGGCAATGGGTTTACTGTACATGTAGGAGCCACGAGGTTCAAGGACAAGAAGTGGAGGAGCACCCAATTGGGAGAAAATACTGTGGGCAGAAGGCGTGATGAGCAGTGAATGTTTATGACAATGTCAGATTCCAATGAAGCCTTGAGCTGTTATAGTAAAAAGACAACACAAATAAGTATTCTCAGCACCCTGCCATATGCTCCTGAAAATTATTCCTATATTTACTGGCTGCCATTTCAGGTTGTGGGAACCCACTACTCTTTGACTAAGGGTTTCCTAGACAATATCTCTTCCTGTGTCTCTGTGCATACAAAGAGAGTAATGGGTATGGGGTAATAAAAGAGAAGTACAAAAAAACTCATCACCACTGTGGCAATGTCATTCGAAACCAATGTCTTATGGGCACTGAGGGCTGAACACTCCTGTTTGCTCATGCTTAAGGTGAGAAAATTCAGTCTCATGAACCATAGAGTCTCACTGCTGCTTAGTGAGGTGAAGCATGAAACCCTTAACTCCCAGTTTTAACTGGGTCTTCTACCTTCTTTGTAGGCATTTTCCCACTAACCCAATGCAGTGCATTCTGATTCACTGTCCCAAATAAACAGTTGGGACTCAAACCTGTTTCGAAGGCACAGTGAAAACTACAAATACAGTCATTCAGGGAAGCATGGAGGAAAAAAATCTAGTTGTCATTGATGAATGGACTGGTGAGAATCTCAAGCTTGTGGCAATCAGGAATTAGGAAGACTTGGACTTGTGCTAAAATAGGGTTCAGAGCTAAGTTTAAGAGATCTTTTCAATATTACAGAGACATCAGTTGTTTGGGTTTTTTTTGTAATAACCATCAAGGCTGTGCAGGAAGACAATGGCAAACTCCAGTTAATGTAGTATCATCGCTGAAGCATGGCATTAAAGAGCACTGCAGTATCTCCAGAATTAGTGAGGTCTTCTGAATGATGCAGCCAGAATTTGGTTACAAATGGAGAATAGAAACAATAGGTCCATTAAATCCAAATTCCCAACCCTCCAAAATATCCTGAGGCATTTGAGTCAGGCCGATGAGAAATCCTGAGTCCTTGTGTCTTTGCCTAGGCAAGCATGCCTTATCAGCTGCAGGGTCATAGCTTCCTCTCTCCTAGATGCCCTGCTTCTGCTGCCTTTGACATGCATTGCAAAATGATGCTCATGTTCACTCCATATCCACCGTAAGTCTGACCTTTAGATCAACAACCAAAGACAAAGCCTGGACTTGCCCCACAGGAAAAATCAGCCCATGCTATGGAAACAGGACTTTCACATTAAAAGGGCTAATATGCTCAGTAGCACTGAATAATATGTGTGACAATGATCATAGGGGTTCTGGGCTAATGGGAGGACTGTAAAGCTAGACAAGGGTGATGTATTGATATGGGGGCAAGTTTCTGTTACTCTGGATTTAATATCCTGGCAAGGAGCACTGGAGCCACTGCTAATGTACCACTTAGATAGCTCCTGGAGTTTGGATAAAAATCATGGCTTACAATAAAAGGTGGGTATGCCTCAGTTGTCTTGGCAAAGTGTCATGGAAAGAATTTTAAAAGTTTCTGAGAGAACTGCTGCATCATTGCATGGCTTGGGTCCTAGAAGTCTGACTAAGGCCACGAGGTAATGAAGAAAAGACAGACACAGTGTGGTGGTCTGCATGAGAATGGTCCCCATTGGCTCGTGTACTTGAATACTTGGTCCCTAGTTGTTGGAACTGTTTGGGATGGGATTGCAAGTGTGGCCTTGTTAGAGGAGGTACGTCATGAGGTGTGGATTTTGAGGTTTCTAAAACTCACTTCATTCCCAGTGAGCTCTCTCTTTGGCCTTATCTTGTTGATGAGATGTTAGCGCTTGACTACTGCTGTAGTGCCATGCCTGCCTGCTTGCTGCTATGCTCCTGAACATGATAGCTGTGGACTTTAATCCTCCGGAAGTGTGACCCCCAAATGAAATGTTTTCTTTTATAAGTTGCCTTGGTCGTGGTATTCTTTTTCATAACAATAGAAACATAACTAAGACACACATGGCCACAAATAATTTGGGTTTGAGTGGTCTGAGCGCTCAGATGGAGAAGCTGCAGCACTCTATAAACGGTGGCACACACCTTTAATCCCAGCACTTGGGAGGCAGAGACAGGTGGATTTCTGAGTTCGAGGCCAGTCTGGTCTACAGAGTGAGTTCCAGGACAGCCAGGGCTACACAGAGAAACCCTGTCTTGAAAAACCAAAACCAAACGAAACCAAAACAAAAATGTTCAGTTTCTCATTATATACAGGTGAAGACTGTTAGTGCATGCAGCTGAACAAGGAGGCAGAGTTTATGGCTGATGGTTGAATGAGGAGGCTACTTTAGCTAATCTCAGTAGGAGCAGTCACTGCAGGCCAGCAGTCTTCTGGCTGTAACCATCTGAAAGGAAAGCGCCTCACCAGGCATTTTGGGCAAACTCTGTCAATATTCACACAAGGACCAGGAGAAGGCTATGCCATTTGCCTGAGCTTAGACTGGGGCAGGCCTTTCCATTTCCTATGGGTCTAAGGTACTGGGGTCCTTGGCATGGCCGTACCTACTCCTATGTCAAGCAATACACCTTCCCACAGGATATTGCTCATCTTCCTATGGATACCTATCATTCAGGAATGGATGTAGTGTATCAAATCTAAGAACCCACTGCCTAATTTCGCTCCCTGGAAAGTCTCAGAGTATACCCTCTTCACTTAAGCGACTGTTTTCTGTCATAAACATTCTGCACCACCCTCTTCCTTTAACACTTATTGTTAGTTTTCAGACATAAAGCCCCTATGCACAGTGGAGATGAAATTAAATTAGTTTTATCCATTCTCCTATCCCAGGCTCAAGAGCTTTCCTCCCACTTAACCTTTAGATGAAAGATAAATTTATTTACCTTTTACCCAAACAATTGTATGTTGTTCTGGAGTGGTTGGATTCCAATTTTTATCTTAACCCTGCACAAAAGTTATTTTGAGAACCAGTAGGGTAGGGGAGTTGGGAAGTTAACAAGAACTTAGATGATTCCTTTCTGAGTAGACCAATGATTTTTTTTTTTTTTTTTTTTGGGAGGGAAATCTCCAGTCTATATTTCCAATTTGAATTTAAAATAGGGCTTCAGTACAGAAAGAAGAATATCTTCTGGGAAAGCTTAACTACTATTTTTTTTTTAAAAAAAGATTGATTTACTAATAATATTTATAACTGTGGAGCTGTTATTATAAGCCACCTTTAACTCCAGGAATTCATATGTGCATATCCTTCTTATGATGCTAGTTTAAGACAGGGGTGTATCTTGCACTAAACAAACAGGTGTGAGAGATTCACACTGAGGAGAAACCTTTGCATTTTCTTTCTGCAATGTCTGTACCTTCAGCTGTCATCTCTAGGATTGTGAGTTGCCATGAATGTCATGTCTGACAAGCTTCTGTTCCAGAGAAAATTCTCCAAGCTTCACTAGGAGTCTTTCTCAGCTGGAATATGAAGAAAATGAGATGGCAAATGAGAACAATAGAAACCACTCCAAGAGAAAAATATGGAACTGAGGCAGCTGCCCATTCCTTGGGTTCATCAAACGTCAAATCAGAGGTGGAGAAATCCCCCTTCTGGCCCTCATTATTGGCATGCATGATTTTATTTGGATCGCTTAACTTCTTCCCCAGCCCCAATGGTCCTCCCTCTGATGACATTAGTGAATTTCCTTGCAGTGGTGTGTCATTTACCGAATTAAGGACTATTAAAATCTCTAAAGATTGAATGTAAGGATATGCTTTACTAAAACGTTGAATGGTAAGAAAATGGAGAGGAAAGAGCCACACCTAGACAAAAATGTTAAAGTTTACATTGTGAGGTAGTGTCACACCCTGTAACTAATGGTGTTGATGATCTTCTAACTAGGAACCTGACCTGAGGGTTTCTCCTGTGTGACATTGGAGACTTCTCTACCTGTAGTGTGGGGAAGTTGCCATTTTAGGAAGCCATCAATAGCATTTGTGTCTCTACCTTTTCCCAGGGAGCTGCTCTGATTTCACAGAGACATCTGTTAAGGAAAAAACAAAAACACAACAGAAAAGTAGACCTTTTCTTTGCAAAGATACTATACCATTCCCCTCCAGAACGAAATTCTGTTCCTTTCCATCTTTCAGGATGTCCGTATCTCCATCCTTCCTTGTAGTTCAAAGTCAGAGAGGAAGCATAATGGGGTATGGCTGAAGGGCTATAATCCTAAGAATTCCAAAACTTTTCATCGGAGAGCCATTTCTAAAGAGAGCTTTTATCCATTGGCAATTTCAGCTGAGAGCTATTCAGTGTGGCTCAGAAGGCGCCACATAAAGGCTTTGAAATGCCCTGCTCTGCTGCAGCCCCTCTGCAAGGGCAGAGACACCGACTCTTTGTGGCTTTCTCAGCCCATTTGTGATAGCATTCATGTGAAAGGCGAGCAGCTTAGAGATGAACCAGGAGGAAGGGGAAGGCCTTTGCCTATGCCAGATCTATCAGAGCAGTTAATCCCTCCGTTAGCACACAGGAAGAGGCCTTAATATTATTAGTCACTTAGCTAGGAAGGGATATAATGTTGAGTTGGGAAAATATATTCATCCAGCCTAGCTGCTGGATGTGTGAGAGGAGACAGTGCTTTGTGAGTATGAGGCTAAGGGAGAAACCATCAATTCACACACACACACACACACACACACACACACACACACACATACACACACACATCCTTCATCAGCTCCTACTTCCAATCTTAAGGAAACAGTGAGTAAAGGAAGAAGAAAGTAAAGGTGTATGCAGAGGTTCAACATTTGTTCTCAGCTGTCATCTGTTTCCCTGTCTGCTTGACTATATCCTGGTTTTTCTGCAAGCTATTCTTTGCAACGGATGAGGAGGCTGCTTAGCAGTTTTTCTCATTAAAGAAAGAAAATATCAATACAAAACAGTCAGTTTTAGAAGCATACCTCTAGTACTTAGTGAGTTATACAGATTGCCATCACCTTAGGAGGGGGTAGTGGTAATTTATTTCCTGGTCATTCTAAACCCAGAGGATTTCACAATGAGAACTCCGAAGTGCTTAGAGAAATGGAAAATCAGGTGGCCCTGTGAGGGTTGAATATCTTGGAAACAACACTTAGCAGAATGTTTTCTAGGTCCAGGGGAACACACCAGAATATGACTTAATTAGTGAAGTTGACAATCCACACTTAGCTTGTATCACCTACAGGAGTACTATGGAGAAAGCTGGCTTCCTGTGGTCCAGTTGCCCACATCCTGCCACCTGGGAGACAAGAAGAGAAACCAAGAGGCTTAGAGAGCATCCTTAAGACTGAACAACTCCCTGCTCTGATCTTGAGGTTACCATGTTGTCTTTGATCCGTCACATCTCTTGTTAGATACTTGCTGAAGAGCTATGGCCCTCAGAAGGGGCCATCAGTGCCCAAGTTAGAAGAACTGAAGCGCCTTGCTTATAAAGCAATGGATTATATTTGGAATCCGCTTACCACTCACTAATTCACAAGGACCTAGCTTCTATAAGGTGTTATTTTTCTAGGAGTAACTCTTTCTAGGTTTACTAATGGAATTTTCTTACCTATAAGATGAAGGCTCCGGGGAGATTTTAGGTGCTGTCACATAGTGAGGAGTCCCTGTAGTGTGGCAGCCACATGTGGGGAGTGTAGCTATTCATTCAAACTACTCAGACCTGTGCTTTCCCATTTTAATTACAGTGATTCCCACTCTCTGCAGATTTGGTAAAGAGATCTAGAAATGAAGGTGACACTTATGTTTCTACCATTATTGGTTGGTTTTGCATTTGACAGTTTCATGTGTGTATCAGAGTAATCTGATTGCTCTCATCTCACACACACCCTCTCCTGTCTCTGTCTCATCCCTATCAACCCTTGCTCATCCCTGCCATTCCCTTTCTTAGATTCATGACATTTGGTTTGGTTTTGGAACCCATTTAGTTTGACCCTGGAGACCTGTGTAACCACTGGATTTGGATTATCCACTGGAGTTTGGTAGGGTCTTGAGTGGGTACCCAACTGAAGCAATGCTTCTGTCCTTAGAAAGTAAACCAGGAGTGCCAGTTAGGGCCCAGAGCTTAGTAGTGACAGTTAGGCCTTCCTGAATCCATTTGCAACTTGATCTTCAGGAGAGTGGACCCGTCAACAGTGTTATAATAGCCTTCTTCTATAGTAGAAGAACTCTTTCCTTAGAATCTGTTTTCCCATCATGCTCACAGTACTAACATCTGAACTCTCTTCCAGTTAAAAATGATGAAGATCAACCAAGCACATTTGGAGTGGGACTTCAGGATGATGACAGAGAAGAATTTCAATTAGTGGCTGCTCTGTCAAAACATACTTCTGTAAGTTGCCTGCTCAATGTTGGTTTCACAAGGTCATGGTGTGGCAATAATTTAGGGGTGGGTGTGGAGCCAGTGGTCAGCAGGTCAACTCCCATAGAATTGGTGGTTATATCAGACAATAATTCTCAAGATAATCCATTACTGAGGTTTTGCAGGTGTGTTAAGTTCTGTGGAGAAACAAAACAAAACAAATCAAAGCAAAACAAAAATGAAGGCATTGTACTAAATGAACTGGTTAAGAGATGGACCAACAGGCCTTTTCTTAGCCAAAACACTAAAGGAAAACCAAGGAAGAAACTGAGGAAGAACAGGAGAGAGAGAGAAATGGCCAGAAATCTTGAGGTGAAAAGCAGAATACCTTCCAAGCACTGAAGAAAAGAGGCCGGAAATAGCTGAAATGGAAAACCCAAGACAAGAATGAGTGAAGTAGTGACCTGCATCTACTTCTTAGCAAATGTTCCAGGGCTTTCATGCTTCTATCTGCTGAGTTACAGGGAATGAAACTGGCTTGTCACAGAATTAAGAAGTAGAAACTTTTCTTCCTTCAGTTTTAAAATGGCATTCATTCTTTAAAATGTGCATACTTGTATACAACTATCAGCTAGGGCTAGGCTCTTGGAAGTCCTCCTTCTGCCATGTGGAAATGTTAAACTGCCCTGCTCTCCTGCACATAAGCACAGCTGCCCTGAGTTCATGTCTTATCCAGAGGACATTTCAGAGCACTCCTTCTATGACTTAGCCATCTGAGGCTCTGTATTCCTGGGCCATGGGTATGCTGTCATTATAAAATGACAACCTTCAGTCCTTTCTGGCTCTACAGGACACAATGTCATTTCTTTCTAGAGAAGGAAGTAATGAGGCCCCACCTAGGAAGCAAAGAAACTGGACATTAAGTGTCAACACTTTGATCTTGGATTGCCCACCTTAACAGTAATAATAAATAACTGTTTTAGCAATTGTTCAATTCATACTATTTGATTTATAGTCAGCCTAAGGCAAAGGACTCTTAGAATCAGAGCTTTTTGAACAATACTAAAGGAACACATCTGGTAGTGTGTCAGATGTGTTGTCAGGGTGAGTAATAGTAAAACAGACAAAGAAGCCAGGAAGCTTGGGAGTTGGAGCTTCATGAAGTATTTAAATAGAGTTCTAAGTAATGATTTTATAGAGGAATATCTGAGCAGGGAGCCACAGTGAATTTGAGACTGTATATAGAGGAAGATCAGGCAGGGAGAAAGGGTAGAACAAAGACCCCGAGTGAGGAAGGGATGTGGTACTTAGAGACACAAAAATACCCTAAGTACAGTTTAGGTAACGAAGAAAGCCAAGGAGAGTAGACAAGAGCTCAGGGTGTGTGACACAGTCATTCAGAACCTCACAGGACTCTTACTGTGAATGAACTAGGACTTTCAAAGTTTCTGAGCATAGAAGTGCCATGGCTCCATTCACATGTGAAGACCCCATTCTAATGCTTGTGTAGAGGAAGAAGAGGCTCAGGCAGGGGGATGCTAAGGAGAACACTCCAGAGACTGTTATCTTTATCCTGAAAGTATGGGGAATACCAAGGAGATATTCTTTATGAAAATATTGTAACATATCCTACCAAAAGCCTCAGTTTAGCTATTAATTTAGAATATCAATGCCTTAGTGAAATGAAATACTCTCTATCCTACATTACTGTAGAAATTAATCACTGCTAAATTTCACTTTGATTTCTTTTTCTTCTTTGTTTTTTTTTTTCCCCATCTTATAGCTGTTTTGCCTGGGTGTTATTTCCCAACTCTATTTTAATGTTAGAATAAACGGGACTAATTTTAGCTATAATTACTCTATTAAGAAAACACTTGGACTAGGCTTCCTAGTCTCAAAGAATGCTTTGAATCCCTGGGGTACCCTTGTGTAACATCAGTGGACAACATGGAAGTGCATGTAGACTTTAGGATCTCAGCACCTGCTCTTCAGTATTGGCAAGAATCCCAGTAATACTCATTTGGGACTGCCTGTTCCCTCCTCGGGATTATACAAACTTCCAATAGTTGCGATATTTTTGGTTGATGGAAACATTCCCATTCAATATTCCTGTGATATAGATCCCTCCCATAGCTTCCATGAGCAGTATGATAGCTACTGCTCTTTACCACCAAGACATTTCACCATAGCAACTGAACCTTGATGCTTGGCTGTGTGTGACTTCACATTCTTACAGTGTGTTACAACACTATTTTTATTTGTGGTGTAGCTAGCTCACTGGTGCTATAGTCAAGAGAGTTTTTTTGACTTTGAAGTCCTCGGAAGCCATCAAACTGCAGTCTTCACTGCTTGAGGACCAGTGCTTGGAGGTCACATTAGAGCTCCTGGATTTAGACTATCCTGAACTAGCCAGACGACAATGTGTGCCTTGGCCTTGTATTCTGGATTTATATGAAATGTCTTTTTCTATTTTCTCATTGCTCTGATCAAATACCTGTCCTAAAATTAATTTAGGGAAAGAAAGAAAGATTTATTTAGGCTCTTAGTTAACGGGATTCCAGTCTCTGATCGTGAGGAGGCCACCTCACTAAACCATCATCAGTAAATTCCCGCTGTAGACATATTATGTATACTTTTTCTTGCTGTAACTGAAAGGAAAAAGTAGCAGTGCTCTGTTGTGGACATTTGTCACCTTAAGCCTCCATTCCCAGGGTACTAAAGGGACCCTGCTAGAATACCTAGCATTTCCTCCTCCTATGGACCCCAGCAGCCCCTCCTAGCCCATCATTATTCATGAATGTCAGTTGTTAATACTCAGAAACACATTTGCCTAAAATCCCCAGTGGCCTCAACTATTGGGACCACGGAAATATATTTTTAATAGGCAATACACAGTTACTACACTCTCCTAAGAGAGGAAACAGATACCAAGGGACAAAACACCCATCCAACAAAGACAAGATCAGATATCAGAACTAAAATTATAATCTTTATGATCTCAAGTACCTAGACACTGGCATAACACACACACACACACACACACACACACACACACACACACACATTGTTTGTAGGTTTCCATGGCTTTACAAAAGGCATTTAGTGTTAGTTCAGCCTGTGGATGTTTCTCAGAAACCTGAAAAATCAATCTACCACGAAATCCAACTATATTACTCTCAGGTGTATTCCCAAAGGAAGTGCATTCTACTACAGAGACATTTGCTCATCTGTGTTCATTCTTGGTCTGCTCATAAGATCCTTGACTGATTACTTTAGGTAACATTCTAGTGTTAGTTTGTTTAAAAAAAAAATGCAGACTTCAAGTGTTCCTTCTATTTGATCATTGGATATAATTATTTAGGATGAAATGATTGAAAAACAAGAAGGTTTTTCTTTCTTTTGTTTGTCGTTTGGTATTTTTGTTTGTTGGTTGGTTTTGACTTATTTAGTCTTGACTGTTTTGGATGGCTCTTAAACTGTTAATATAAAGTTGTACCATAGAAGCTCAGCACGCATTCTGCCAGGGAAATGAGGAGGCTAAAGGAGAGCTTCACTTCTTTCTCTACTCCTCCAGATGTCATCTCCCAGTCTCATTCACAGGTCTACAGAAGAACACTCAGAGCAGCCACCCTGCCTTCTGTATCCCACAGATCTCCAGCTCCTAACCACACCCTTGTATTACTGCCTTATTCCAGCCAGCAACTCCACCAAGTACTCCCTGGAAACCTATAGGCTACTCCTGCCCTGGATACAGATGGGCTCACTGGAGATCTTAACCCCTTCCTCAACTGCTCCAAATCCAATTTCCCAGTCTCATCCCTCTCTGCAAACTGCAGAGGACTCTCTTTCTGGTTTCCTCATGTCCAGCAGATATTATCCTCCAAACTTTCTTCCCCACTTTGCCTCAGCCCTAGGCAATGGTGATCAGGGAAGCAAATAGTCTAACTACAGATCTCCATCACTTCCTCTAAATCCAATCCCCCTTTCTCACCCCTACCTCTGAATCAGACCACCTGATGAGACCTCCTTCCTTTCTCCCTACCCCTATCTCCAGTGGACTACACAAATCTTCCAGTCTCTACCTCCCTTTTGCCATTGATTGCTTTGTCCCATCCCCAACTCCAGTAAGCAAGTACTGCTAAAATACAGGCCTCTCTGCCTAGGGAAGCAGGTAGAACTACTGCAGATCTTCAGTTCCCCCTGATTGCTCCACTTTCAATCCCCAGTCTCATCCCCAGCTATGTAGCAGAACTTATGCTGTGTCCTCTCCTCTCTGTCAGCATTCCCATAGGACTAAGAAGAACCTGAAGGAACACCCTGCTTTCTACCATCCTGTGGACCTTCCAACCTCTTCCCTAAGTCAATCCTTGTTTCTAAGTGTCAGGTCCCCAGCACATGTTTTCTGAAACCCTAAGTGACCACAATTATCAGGAGCCCAGATAAATTTCCCACTGGACCCACAGCTAGTAAATTCCTCTATGAACCAGAGAAGACAACAGAAATTGTCTTAGTTAAGCTTTGTATTCCTGCAAAAAACATCATGACCAAAAAGCAAGTTTGAGAGGAAAAGGTTTATACAGCTTACACTTCCACATTGCTGTTCATCATCGAAGGAAGTCAGGTGAGGAACTCACACAGGGCAGGAAATTGGAGCAGGAGGGGATTCAAAGGCCATGGAGGGGTGCTTCTCCTGGTTTGCTCAGCTTGCTTTCTTATCACAGGACTACCAGCCCAGGGATGGCACCACCCACAATTGGCCCTCCCACCCTTGACCACCTATTGAGAAAATGCCTTACAGCTGGATCTCATGGAGGCATTTCCTCACCTGAAGCTCCTTTCTCTGTGATAACTCCAGCTTGTGTCAAGTTGACACACAAAACCAGCCAATACAGAAACCAAACAACAAAATACCCACCAAATAATCACAACAGCAGATATTAGCACCCATAATCACAACCTTTTCAAATCCAAATGCTTAGACATCAGTGTAAAAACACAATCAATAACAGCCAAGACAATATATTTCTGCTAGCAACCCTTCCACAGCTAGCCTGAAGCACAAGAAAAGCCATTAAAGCAGCCCCATGGAGGGAGAAACAGTGTCAACTGGCCAGACCCTCCAGAGCTCCTGAGGACTGGACCACCAACCAAAGAATGCACATGGAGGGACCCATGGTGCTGGCCGATATGCGGCAGAGAATGGACTTGTTGGACATCAGTGGGAGGAGAGGTCCTTGAACCTGAGGGTGCTTGATGTTCCAGTGTAGGGGAGTACCAGAGAGGAAAGATGGGAGTAGGTAGGGGTTTGGGGAACAACCTCATATAGGCAGGGGGAGAGGGGATGGGATAGGAGGTTTCTGAAGGGGAGACCTGGAAAGGGGAAAACATTTGAAATGTAAATAAAGAAAATATCCAATAAGAAATTTACTTATAAAAACAAAAGCAGTATTTACAGATGCAACAGAGGTTCTTAAAGAGGAAACAAATCTTGTAAGAAAATTTATGAAAACATAAACAAACAGTGGAAAGAGATGAACAAACATTTCAAGACCTGAAAGTGGAAGTAACAGTCGATAAAGAAAACATAAAGCAAGGTATTCTGGAAAGGAAACATTTAGGAACTGGAACAGGAAGCATAGAGGCTAGCTTAGCCTTGGAAGAAGGGATCTCAGGCACTGAGGATACAATTTAAAAGCTGGATAAAGGTGCTAGGGAACGTGAAGGTGTGTGCCTAGGTTCAAAATTGTCCTCTGCCCTCAGCTGTATCCCTGCCTGCCTGCCTAATATGTCCTGTTTTTTAAAGGTGCTAGGGAACGTGAAGGTGTGTGCCTAGGTTCAAAATTGTCCTCTGCCCTCAGCTGTATCCCTGCCTGCCTGCCTAATATGTCCTGTTTTTTAAAGGTGCTAAGGAACGTGAAGGTGTGTGCCTAGGTTCAATATTTGTTCTCTGCTCTCAGCTGTATCCCTGCCTGCCTGCCTAATATGTCCTGTTTTTTTTCTGCAAGCGAGTCTTTGCAACAAATGGTTAAACCAGTGGGTGCATGCAGAAGAACGCAAATCTACCCATTCTTATCACCTTGCATAAAACTCAAGTCCAAGAGAATCAAAGACCTTTACATAAAACCAGATATATTAAACTCTATAGAAGAGAAAGTGGGAAAAATCTTGAACTCATTGGCACAAAAGAGACTTTCTGAACAGAAGGCCGATAGCACAGGCACTAAGAACAACAGTTGCTAAATGTGGATTTGTGAAACTGAGAAGCTTCTGTAAGGCTAAAGACATCATCATTCAGCTAAAGTGGCAGTCTACAGAATGGGAAAAGATTTTTGCCAACTGTATATCTAATAAAGAGCTAATATCCAAAATATATAATGAATGCACAAAAACTAGATATCAAAAAAACACAAAAAAACAAAGCCCAATGAAAAATGGGGTGCAGATCTACAACAGAGAATTCACAATAGAGGAAACTCAATATCCTTAGCCATCAGGGAAATGGAAATCAAAACTCAAATGTACTTAGAGCTCCCAGGGACTAAATCAGCAACCAAAGAGATTTCTTCTTAAAATGTCAGAGAGCCTGAGATCAAGAGAACAATGACTGCTTATGCTGGTGAAGATATAAAACCAAATGCTACTGGTCAAAACAACAATAGCAACACAACTACACAACCACAACAATACTAACCACAACAATAGCAACATAACTACACAACCCCCACAATAATAACAACAAAACCAAAAACATAACAAGAAAACACCATAATGATCAAAAGACTCCTAATGATATTCCACTACATTCATAGATTCAGCACGTCATTCAGCCATCATCAGAGAAGCTTCCTCCTGAAAAAGATGGGAAAACAAATACAGGGACCCACAGCCAGACATTATGCAGAGTGAGAGACCTTGGAATGCTCAGCCTGGAATGCAAAGTCTCCATCAAATCCCTGCCATTAGAGTTCAACGAACCTCTGAGGAAGAGGAGGCAGAATATGTAAGACCTGGAGAGGATAGAGGACACCAAAAACACAGCCGTCCAAATCAACATGAACAAAGCCCATATGAGTTCATGGACACTGAAGCAGCATGCACTGTGTCTGAGTGGGTTTACATCAGATCCACTGTGTATATATCATGGTTTCCAGTTGTGTTTTTAATGGGATTCCTGAGTCTGCAAACTGGTGGGTCTCTGATTCTTATGCTTTCTCTTGGGCTTTTTTTTTCTTCTGTTGGTTTGTCCTGTCGAACTTCAATGTAATAGTTTTCATTTAACCTTATATTTATTTTGTTGTATTTTATTAGTATTTCTTAGAAGCCTGCTTTTTTCTAATGACATGCAGAAAGAGGTTAGATATGGATGGGAGAGGATGTTGGGAGGAACTGGGGCAAGTAGAGGAAGGGGAATCTGTAATTAGGATATATTATGTGATGAAAAAGCTATTTTCAATTAAAGAAGAGGAGGAAGAGGGAGAGGGAGAAGGAGAGGGAGAAGGAAGAGAAGGAGGAGGAGGAGAAGCAGCAGCAACAAG
Source organism: Rhynchomys soricoides (assembly GCA_019843965.1). Lineage (NCBI taxonomy): Eukaryota > Metazoa > Chordata > Mammalia > Rodentia > Muridae > Rhynchomys > Rhynchomys soricoides. The sequence continues at coordinate 12,174,485 of JADRCH010000011.1, forward strand.
AGCAGCTGCTGCCAAACTTGGCATTGAAGAATGCTCAAATGTTAACACCTATACTGCATTTAACTACAGTGCTGTTGTGGAAACAATATTTTGTACATCACACTCTCTATTTCATTATGTACATTATGTGAACATGTGTGTTACAGAAAACCTCCTGAAGTCAAGAGGCCTACATGCAGGAGTCTGTTACAAAGGTGGTTCCTGGAGTCTAACTCCAGTAGTCAAGTCCAGTAAAGCACCTCTATCCTCCGAACAGTCTTGTAAGGCCTTTCTTGCTCATTCTTTCAGCAATTTTAAGTGAATCCCTAGTGTGTGTTAATCTTTGTGACCATTCATACAATGCTGACCACAGACATGATCTTGGACCTTGTGGTATGGAGACATGGGATAGATATCATGTAAAAAACTAAAACAAAATTGCACTTCTGGCAATGATGAACACCATTTTGTCATTATGTCATGAGGTAAGCAGTTTCCTTCACCATGTGCATCTAGTACCAGGGTTCTCTGTTTCAGCACAGCTCCATAGAAATGGCCCAACGTCCCTGCAAGCTGAAATCCCTTCCCTAAATTGTTTATATCAGGTATTTGACTAAGCAGGAGGAGAGAAGTGACCAGCCCTACAGCTGTGCATTAGAGAAGTGACCAACTCTACAACTGTGCATTAGAGACTCGACCAATCCTACAGATGTACATTAGAGAAGTGAGCAACCCTACAGATGTGCATTAAGACAATTTACCTATATTTATCTTGTTTGGGTGGGTCTTGCTAGTGAATTTCTGAGGCTCAACATGTAAGACTGATGGCTAAAATTATTTATTTTATGCTCCTCCATATTGACTTTCCTTTCAACACCTGAAAAGAACATTTTGGACATTTAAAGAATATTTTCAGGTCTAAATGTTGTAACTATCATCTCTGATTTGAACACAGTGAGCAGGAAAATGAGCAATCTAGGAGGCAGCCACATGTAAGAATTTCCCCCTCTGTTTGGTACTTTCAGATTTTTGTCCTCATCTCTAATTTGTATTACCCTTCTTCCCCATATTTGTTTTTGATTTTAATGATTGGTTGGTTGGTTTTGAGACTGTGTCTCATGAAGGTCTGTCTGGCCTTGAACTTTTCTGTGTAGTAAAAGTTGGCCTTGGACTGGGAAAGCCCCTCCTGTACTTCCCAAGGGCATGAGCCACTACACTCTGGGTCAACTCCAGAGTTTTTAAAGTTTCACACATCCAGGTAAGTTTTTCCTTTCACAGGTGATAACTGCTGGGTCTGATGAGGCCATCTTTGAAGAAATAAATGAAAGGACCACAGACGAGGCTGTGGCTGAGGCGTGCTGAATCCCAGGAGTCTGAGGCAGTTAACCTTCAGGCTAGGGGAAAGCTCGGAGCTCTGAGGGAGAGAGAAAGAAGGAAGTGTGTCTTTAGGGAAGGGCTTCTTCTCCTCCCATAAAAGCCACATTAACCTCGTTAAGGTTCTACTTTGATCTTGTTAACCTGCCTTTGAAGGAGAATGACCTTGCCAGGCAAACAATAGCAGCAGCTGAGTGTAAAGGGGCAGAAACTCCTTTAAAAAACCAGATTGACAATCTAGCTTGAGCAATACAAAGATGTTTTTACACATGGAAGAAGACATTGAGGACTGTTGGTCCCTATTCTTGATGGAGAATGACCTGACTGTCTCCTACCTAAGCAAGAAACTGTTTTCTTTTCCTTTACCCTGGGAATATTCATCCCTCTCTGGCACTTCCTTCTCGACTTTCTTCAATTTTTCCTTCTCTTCTAAACATGCTGTAGCAGGCTGCCACCTGGTATGTCTTGATGGTTCAGCACCTTGGAAAGCTGAAAGGTTACATGTATTGAGGTTTCAGATGCTAGACCATCTTGTCCTTGGCTCTGTGGATGCAGGTAGAAAGGCTTTCACATCAGCGGAGATGCAGCACAAAGAGTTGGCTGTTTGTGCTCTCCTCAGTTCATGCCCAGGAGTTGAAATCCTACGATGAAGATGAAATTCTTACATTTAATTACATGAGCATGTATACTGTTCTAGAATTCTTCAATGCTATGGTCTTAGATTAATCTGGGGGATAGTGTTTGTACTGCTTGCTTGTTTATTTTACATTTCTCTCCCTGTGTCTCTCTCTCTCTGTCTCTCTCTCTCTCTGTCTCTCTCTCTCTCTCTCTCTCTCTCTCTGTGTGTGTGTGTGTGTGTGTGTGTGTGTTAGACAGGTATGGCTTATGTATATTACAGTGCATATGTGGCAGTCAGAGAATGACTTGTGCCAGTCATTTGCCTAAGGGTATATGGCTAGGTAGCAGTTACTTCATCTGTAGAATGACGTTACTAGTCCTGTGTTTCATATCCAGACTTCTATTTTAATTTCGATTTCATTTTTAATCACTTTTTCTCATTTTAAAGGTATTTTTATCATACCTTCCTTCCCTTCCCCACACCTTCTAGAAAAGAAGTTTTCTTCCCAATCCAAACAACTGTGTCTTCTTTATTGGTTTTTAACTCCATAAGTTTCAATTTTTGCTACCTGTGTACTTTGTGGTGGTTATTGCTCAACATACAGAGGCTGTAATCTTGAAGGAAGCTGATTCTCTCTTCCTGCAGCTATCAATCGCTAATATCTCCTTAGTTAGGGGTGAGATTTTATGCTCACCTTCCTTCTCCTTGTTAAAAGTTTTCTGGCTTGAGTCACTCAGGTATTGTGCATTGTGTAAACATAATATGCATATAAATATATTACATATATTATGTATGTATAAGACACACATGGAGATTATCACATGTGATGGACTCATTTGGCCTTTCACACCTTTCTCCTTTCCATGGAAAGTCAGTGCTATGACTTGGAACACCAAAAATTTGGTTTTGCCTGCCTTTCCCCTTTAGGTCAGTGTCTGGCTTCTCTTTACACCGAACTTTACTATTGATTAATTTCTTGTCAACTTGACACAAACTATGGTCATCTGAGAAAAGGGACTCTCAATTCAGACAATGCCCCCATCAATGTAGCTGTAGGCTGGTCAAGGGGAAATTTTTTGATTGATGATTCATGAATAAGGGCCCAGCTTACTGTGGTTGGTGCTACTCCTGAGCAAGCAGTCCAGAGGTATATAAGAAAGTAAATTGAACAAGCCAAGGAGAACAAGACAGCAAGAAACACCTTTCTTGGTCTCTACTTCAGTCCCTATCTTGGGCTTCGTGTCCTGATTTCCCTTCATGATGGGATGCGATGGGAATACGTAAGCTAAATAATTTCTTCCCTCTTCAAGTTGCTTCAGGTCACGGTATAAACACAGAAATCAACCTAAGATAGCCATGCACCTGGGTATGGCAGCTCTGAAATCTGGTCTCATTGTGGGTATCCAAATACTCCGATAACATCTCCAGACCATCAGCATAGTAGGAAGTTGCTGGAAATGTAAATTCTTAAGCAAATATTTGCTGGGAGCCAGCCCCAGCTATGGCTAAGTCCCACAGAGGTGACAAGGACTCTGTGAGGGAGGAGTAAGTCATGCACGGCGTCCTGGGGAATCTTGCAGCTTGGCTGACTGGCTATCAAGGTGCTTCATTTATACAGAACTCATAAGCATAAGTAGATTCATGTTTTTCAAAAACATAGATCTTATCATTTTGTCCCTGGACACATGTTTTAACTTCGTTTTGGTCATAAATTTACTCATCATTGATAAACTATGACAGAGCAGAGTTATCTTTGACAATCATTCTACCTCATCAACCCCATCATCCAACATGTAAGAATCTAGAAGCAGATTTTGCCAAAGTATGTCAGACCTTTCTCAGGCTGGTAGTTCTTGTAGTTTCAAAGGCACTAGACAGAAAGTAAATCTCCAAACCAGCCTGGGCAGATTGTCATGTCCCAAGTAGTAAATTATCAACTTTTAATGTTCAGAGTATAATTGTCATTAAGCCCAGGGAAAGTCTTCAGTCCAAAGTTGTTATCGTTACTATTCTATTTCTGGTATAATACAATACATATACATACATATACATATACATACACATACACATACATATAATTTATTTATCTGTCTAATCTTATTACACCTTTGTTCCCTGGCCATACATCACCACAGTGGTCCTGTACAGGGTAACTTTTCTAAGAAATGGAGGTCCTGATACCTCATTCTTTTACTATTTTTCTACATCATTCTTTGTCCATTTGTATAACCCCTGTGCAGGGCAGAGATAACTCCAGTCAATTACTTTACTGCTGCATCTTTTCACTGAGGGTCATACCATATGGGGCCCCCAAACTTATATGCCACATAATCGCCTGGGTATACAGGAGGAAGAGGTTTTTAATCTGATCTGCTGCTGACACCTCTAGCCAAACAAATCTTGTTTACCTTTTAAAATTTACTTTGTTCTGGTTCTCTGTTCCTGAGTAAGTAAAACAGCAGATGTTCCTAGACTAACTGGAGTTAGAGACTCATAAGGAGATCTCTAGCATTTTCCTGTAAGTCACAACCTCAAGGGCTCAAGAAGGCCTTCAAATAGTCCTCTCCTGCTTTAGAGAGATATCCTTATCAGGAGTTTCCCAGGGAAGCTTATAAGCAGTACTCTTGGGAGAAGAAATAAATGATTCATAAGAGATTTCCCATCAATGCAATATCTCCAAGTCGTATAAATATTAAAAGCTCCCCAAGCAGGCAACACATGGAGATCAAGACCAAAAGTGAAAGACAGCATGACAGCAATTGTGTCATGTGGCTCAGCTTGGCAGGACTCTTGTCAAGTCACTGTGCTGGGCTTTATGACTTTCACTGTTCCCAATATATTTGGCTTTGTCAAACATTTGCCTTGCAGAATCAAACTGTGGCCTGTATTTAAGCATGTCACACCTTGGCATCCTAACAGGATGTGACTTTGAAAGGTGTTTTAGGCTGAAGAGCATCTGATGGACCTTGAGGTCTGTCTTTGGCCTTCTATATTCTTCCCTTGAGTTCCAATAAACAATCATTTCTCCTTGTCCACGGTGGACCATAGAAGATAAGAATATTATTCCATTTTCTCTTCCTATGTATGAATTGGCCATGACAGAATTTCTTGACCCATTTTGTCTGATAGAAGGTCATGATATCCTCTTTCCAAAGAGAGGTTGCTCCTTACCTAGAGGAAGGATGCTATAAAGAATCTGAAAGCGTTTCTTTAGGCTATGCTGTGATCTTTCCTCCCTTCCTCATTCCAGTCAGACCCTTTGTATCAACACATTTCTACCTAGTTGCCATATGTTCTCAAATCTAAACACAAACATAGAAAGCTTCCATTAAGCCTTTGGGACTTAATATCTGAAGGCTAATATCCATGCTATGTGGATAAATTTGCTATACATCTCTCTTTGTAACCCCTCTTTCACTGGAGGGGTGCCAACAAGAAAAAACCTGCAGCTGCACACCCATCCAAGTGATTTTAATAGTCACTAACTTTTAAGAAATGTTCCTATATGCTACTCTATCCCTTGAATGTACTGCGATGAGTTTATGATTGGCACACTGATAGACATCTGAGCTGCTTTTCATGTAAAGGTAATATAAAGCCTGTGACTATTCCAGTCTGTGAATGCATGTCTTCTGAGATTCTGCCAAGGAATCTAGTTCCTGGGTCCTAGGATAGTTTTGTGTTGGGCAATGCAGTTGATGTCTCCACTCAGCATTTAAATGATTACACCAATCTGTATCTTCTTTCAGGAAATGAGATGTGCAGGTTCTTAATATCTTCCTCAATCTCGAAACACATGAGTCATCTCCCCCACCCCCACCCCGTGTCTCTGTGTCTCTCTCTATCATATAGAATGTCTGGTAGTTGTAACATATTTTTGGACATGCTTTTCATGTTCTGGCTGTCCACTCACAATTCTTAAATGCTTTAGTGTATGGACAGCCCATTTTCATTTCATTGTATATGAAATTGACTTTCTGTTAGAAAAACCATACAATCATGTCTTTGGGGCAGGTCAGTATTCTGTAGCGAACTCCACATAAACCCATGTTTCAAGTGCATGTCTCCATGTTTTCTATGTGTCACAATCTCTATGGCATCACAGTAACTGGCTCATGGGTGACATCAGTACCAGGCTATAGAGAGCAAAGGAGGCGTAACACGTCTGAAAGGAACAGGAGGAATGTTAATTGCTTGGCTAGTTGGATGAAATCCATTCAGATTGGTCTATTTTAAGCCATTCATGAAAGTAAGCCTCAAGTAAAACAAAAAATAAATATAAAAATTCTAAGCCAAAGGAAATGCTTGTGAATATTTTTGACATTTATGGGAAAAGAAATAGAAATGGAAAGATATGCAAAATACAGCATGTAATTATTGAAAACTTTAAACTTCTAAAAGCAAACTGAGTTAAATAGAAGAAAATGAAAATAAACTAAATATTTAAATATTTAAGCTCTATTCCTAAATTAATACTATGAGTGTATCAATAAGTACATGGTTGTAGGCTTAGTAAGAAATGTATCAAAAAAAGATAGAGAGATAAGGAGAATCAGGGAGAGAGAGAGGTTGGAGAAAGGGAGGAAAAGAGGAAGGGGAAGAGAGAGGGGAGAAGGAGGGCAGGAGGAAAGATGAGAACTGAGCGATTTACAAGTGGCTCGTAATTTTAAAAGAAATATTTGTTTACTTTCATTTTATATGTATGTATATTTTACTAGCATATGTGTCTCTGCATCATGTGTGTGCAGTGACAGAGATTTTTGGAGATTGTCCATGGATTCCCTGAGACTATAGTTACAGACAATATGAGCCACCACGTGAGTACTGATAACTGAACCTATGTCCTCTGGAAGAGCAACGAGTGCTCTTAACCACTAAGCCATCTCTTCTTCTTTGGGTTTTATTGTTGTTTTAAATAAAAATAAGGGAAAAACCAAACTCATGGTCAGAGAAATAATCTATGGTTTTTAAACATTTACTTCCAATACTGCAGAAGAGTTACTATCAAAGTTAGTTTGAATTAAGGAGAAACAAAACAAAGCAAAACAAAACCTTCCTTGAGGAACCAAGCATACAGTCTCTATCACAGTGACACATGAACCAAGGTGGGAAGGAAGCTGCAGGTCCTTTCTCTTTTCATGCTACTAAAGAAATGAATGTGGGATTGTCTGGGGACAGCCCAGAGAGGGTGGCTTCATAAGCTCTGTAGAAGGATCACCAGGACAATATGGGGAATGGAACTAAAAAGTGTCTAGTAGAGATTAGAGGTTGTCATTAGTTAGATGTGGATGTCGATGGAGACATCCTACTCTCTTGTAGTTTATCATTCTTTAGGTTGAACATGATCCTGGCTAGAGTGAAGCTGACAAAGATGGATGCAGTTCATTCCTACCTTCAAGGAGCTTAGATTGGTTAGTTGATAATTTGAATAAAATATTGTTGAAATGGTTATAAAGTTGGTCTCTCAAATAGGATTTTATTAAATTTGCCTGGAGCATTTCTACCTAGCCCCTTGCAAATGGAAGAGGTTTCTGTTTTCTGTGTACACTTGCACACATGCATGAGTGAGTGTGTGTGAGTATGTGTGTGTGTGTGTGTGTGTGAGTTTCAATTCAAATGAGAAACTGAAGTTGATAAACCTGATCAATTGAAAGAGCAAAATCAAACTAGTAACACTGCAGTAATATGGCAAGCTACTAAAAGGGAACATTTTTCAAAGGCTTGGAACAAAAATGATATAAAAATAATAATTCAGGCTCTTGCAGAGTTAATCTCCAAGCCACGCACTTCTGAGTCAGGCCAGGGCTCTGTCCTGTTGTTGTGTCAGTGTCAGCTTCCCTTTGCATGTAGGATGGAAGACTTCCAACGAGCTCTTCATTCCATGGCCGTTGGGAGGACAGACCAAAATATTGAGAAGGGAGGGATGGGGCATGTTTAATTTTTACAGCAAACCAATTTTCATAAGGAAAAGTCAGAAACAAGGATGCACACCTGGTATTAGAGACATCAAAAAGAGATCTGTCGTTTCTGTGCACGATTACCATAATTTCAATTGTTTCTTGCTGGCAGCGGGAAGGTCATTTTCTGCAACCTGTGCCTCCCTTTGCAATCTTACAGTGTCGTTTACTGCCATTCCTACCTTAGGACATGTTTCACATTGTGAAGCTTCCTTTTGCTTTTTGTAAAATACAGTCTTTGGTTTTGGGAAATGCTGTGTTTGGGATATGTTCATAAATTGTGTGTGTGTGTGTGTGTGTGTGTGTGTGTGTGTGTATGCATGTGTGGAATTAGAAGTAGCATTCATAAATGAAATCTAGCAATGCACTCCATCATTAGGAAAAAAAAATCTTTCATGCATCATAGAACTGATGCTCTGGGAAAATTCCACGACAAATTTTCACCCATTGTTTTCATCGCAATCATTGCATCGTGAAATTAAAACGGTTTCAATACTAAGTGCTTCTAAAACAATTACCCGGCAATGAAATTACTGTATATTTTCTCCTAGAAGCAGGTTGTACGGTAGGTACAGTTACGTGAAAAATGGCTAACCTTTTGATTCAGCTCCACAGCTGCCTTTCTCAAATTCGCTTTTAATTTCTTCCATTGGTGCACGGAGAACTAACTGGAGGCTGCGCTGAGGATCTAGCGTGCAGGCAAGTGGACAGGTTCCTCTTGATCCGAAACAGACCTGACCCCTCTTCTTACACTGCTTCCCTCTCCTGCGTGTGTGTTCCAGAACAGCCTTTCATAAGAGAGTCCCAAAGGGCACCGACGTCCCAAATCCCAGGATTAATGTGTCTACGAACAGACCTCTTATGCTTCCAAATGAACTGCTCCTTGCTAATTTCTCTTCAAGACACCAGCTTAATTGCATTTTAAACAAATGGGCTGCTTTGCTGGCCAACTTTTAAATGAGATAGCAGCAATGTTCACTCTCCAGCCGTGAAGGGTGCCTCGCAGTAGATTCAAAACTCTGTTCAATAACAGGTTTAATCTCACACCAGCAGATTTACTGCAGAATAAACTGCCACTGAGATCATAATTAGTAAAACAACAACAACAAAAACCCAGCCTACTAAATATTATTCTCCAAAGCAGCAGGCAACATTTTAGCGGAAATTTCCAGCCCTGTTCTTTGTGTCTTTTATTGATTTTATGTATGATATTGGGAATTCAAGCTATGATTTAAGGTAATGCCCCTTTATTGATCACTTACCCAGTTGTTTCACTATCCAGCCTCAAAATGATGCTCTCATTTTCAGAGTCTGTGACATGCACACTTGGGAGACGACAGTATGACTTGTTTTTAATTTTTTTTTTAATTTCTATCATTGTTATTTTCTAAAGGCATATTCCCTGAGACAATACAACAACAACAACAAAGCAGGAGGGCATTTGAAGCAGTCTTCTCATAATTTTCTTTGTTGCAGTTCTCAGTGGCTGATTGTGATTCAGTGAAAACCATGTTCAACAAACAGATGTTGCACAGGGCATGCTCTGCCTGCTGTATCTAAACAAATATTAATGAGGTAATAGGAAAGATTGCGGGGGAAAGAGGGTTCACTATGTGCTTATCAGAGACACAGTTCTGCACCCCTCTAGATCTCTCTCACAATAGTAAGATGCATCCTAATGGTGTGCCAAGGGACTTGGTTTTCATAACTGTCTCAAATAAGTGTGTGAAAAAATGTGTGCTCCATGATTTCAAAAGAGGCTTTTTCGTAAGCAGAGGTGAACAAAAGCTTTCAAGCTCAAGTGGAGGGAAACAGCTCTAGATATTAAACAAAACAAAGCAATGAAACCTAATGTTGTTCTGTATGCGTATAAGTATACGCCGCCTCATAGCAAAATAAAATGACAACAAAGAAGGTCCACAGAGAGCAGCGTGCTTCTTCGAACAGTTTCCAAAACAAAGTTGTCTTGAGCAAGAGTGTGAGCTTACCTCCCATCAAACACAGGGTAATGGCGTGTGAGGCTTGCTTCATTTCTGACATTAACCTTTTGATAATGAGCACTACATCGAATGGAATTTGAAGAATCTTATGGTACTGCTGTTCGGTTTATTTTTGTAAGACCCCCAAAGCAAATTAAACCTCAGTGAATCAGGCATTATATTCACAGACAATAGCAGTTTTAAGAAATAACTTTAAAAGTACCTATTTACCAATAAAGCTTTTAAAACTATCGTTTTTCTAGGTGATGACTCAAAAAATTTACTCATTCTTATTTTTCCTTTCTTTTAAATTGGTTTTTGGGATAGGAAAAGGAGAGGAAAGAAAGCCCTGGGCTCTGTCCCCAGCTAATTATCCCGGTGTTTCTAAGTCACAGATCCAGAGAATTTAGAGGTCCATGGCCACAGGAGTCTCCATAATTCACAAAAGAGGAATGCAGCATCCCAGAGCATTGTGAGATAAAACTGAGAGTGCATTTTTCATTTCATCTGCTTTATGCCAAGTGTTTGTTCCTTTATCACACACTTAAGACTCACCACAGAGAACACCCAGCTGCATGAGATTTAAAGTCATGGCTCTTAGCAACACCCTGGAAACTGTATCCAAAGAATGCCTATCTGATAGATCCTGTGCAAAATTCTTTCGGTTGTTCCTGAAACCTCAAATGTTTAGCCTAAGTCCTTCCTGAACAAATGTTTTCACCAGTGACTTTTAGTCATCTTTGGGGAAGAATAGCACAGCTACAAACTGCACCCATTTCTCTGGGTTTGAGTTTTTAAAACATCATTTTCATAGTGAAACAGAAAACCATCCTTATCCCCAAATCGTCCTCCTGCTGCTTTGAACAGTCTCCTTGTCATCCCAGTACCAGAGACAGAGTTTTCTTGAGTAGGCCCAGGAGTGTCTGGCCTACAGTCCTCAGGATGGCTGTGAATTTGGCATGACTCATCTGTAAAGAGGCGTGTCATGTTGGGTTGACAACTGCAAGACAGCCCTGGCTAGGTCTATGCATCAATTAAAGCACAGTTTTAGTAATGTGGCTTGTAGGCTGTACAGTGTGCATCACACTGGTGGTGGGCTAAGAGTAACACTTCACTTGATCCTTGTAGCATTAGTTATGTATTGTATTAATTCTGTATTGCAGAAGTTATCCCTGGACTCATAGATTGGAGACCTGCAATTTCAGCTCATTAACCAACCTAGGCCTTGGGTCATACAAGCAGTGTCATATGAGGATAAGTAACCATAAAATCAGCCCTTGCTCCTTGCTGGCCATTCTGACAAGCACTTGAATAATATTAGCTAATTTAATACTCAGAAAAGTTCTGAGACAAATCATTTCTCTAGAGTTCACAGATGAGAAAACAGTGACTGACAGACACAAAGCCGAGAACTTGAAATACACCCTTTGTGAATTGGGCTTAATTTGTGCACTGTGCTCAGCGAAACACACATGCACTCACATATGTGTATATGATTGATGATATAATACACTATAGATGTTTTCCATATACATGTACACATATACATATACACACCCTCGGGATCTGCACTATTGAGCCTCCCAGGTACAGTGTAGTGTCTGCTCTGTGCTTAGCCAGTAAGAGGCAGGGCCAGCTCTGAATGGCCTTACTTTTATTCTGAATTTCTTAGTATTTCTTAGTATTTTTCTACAATCGAGAAACCGAAACAGGGGTTCAGGGAAAAAATACAGGGAAATGTACAAATCAACTAATGGAAACTTGTAAGTCTAAGTCTGTGGTATTCAAAGAGAATGTATTTTTCATCACTTTTTTCAACCCTGCTAGCTAAGCTCACCTTGTAGCTTGAATGCAATGATTATATAACTCTACAGAGAAATGCTGTCATCACTCTTCCTTCTAGAGAGCCAGTGAGCAGGGGGACTTGCAAATTCCCGTGATACTACTTTGCTAGGGACAGTTATTCTGTGTGCTGGAATTCAGGTGAGGACCGGAACGTGGGATATTTGCACATTTGAAAGTATCCATTGAATGGGACATGTTCGATGCACACCGTGTTACCAGATGAGAATGCAAAAAAAAAAAAAAAAAAAAGTGCGAACTTAACAAAGTCAGACCCTTTGTGTGAGTGCTTCTGTGTGTCAGGAATCACAGCCATGATATTTTATTGAATCCCACTGTGGCGGTTTAAGGCTCAAGGTGTTTGAACGCTTCGCACATAGGGAGTGGCACTATTAGGAGGTGTGGCCTTGTTGGAGGAAGCTTGTCACTGTGGGGGTGGAGTTTGAGGTCTCAGGCTCAAGCTACATCCGGTGTGGCACAATCTCCTTCTCCTGCCAGAGGATCAAGATGTAGAACTCTCATCTCCTTCTGGATCCAGCACTGAGTCTACGGCATCACACTTTCTGCCATTATGATAAAAACTAAACCTCTGAATTTGTAAGCCAGGTCCACTAAATTTTTAATTATTGTATTTAATTATTTTATTTTTTTATTTTCGCTCGTTTCTTTGTTTGTTTGTTTTTGTTTTTGTTTTAATAAGAGATGCCATGGTTATGATGTTTCTTCACTGCCAGAGAATCCCTGACTAAGACACCCACATCTTCAGCTTTGGAATCAATGAACATGATGTGTTATTTCTGATTCTGGTGAAGGTCCTGCATGGCCATTAATTCTGTTTTGGAGACAAAAAAAAAAAAAAAAGGATAGAAGAGAAAGAGATGGAGTCCTAGACCTAAAATCTGGATTTAGGTGGCTCTGAGGTTTGTACCCTGAGAGAACTTTCTATTCATGTTCTGCATCATCAAACTGTTTCTTGTTTTGAGAACTGTTCCTGAAATGAGAACATCATAGAGAGCACTTGCTGTTAGTGAGGATTACCACATATATGACCCAAACTTTTGTGTTTATATTACTGCATTTTGAACTACATTGAAATTAATATTGTACATGTACCCTGGAAAATCTGCTTATAACTGTACAAGATCCCCCACTGTCTAATGTGAACATTCTTTGATTCAAGTGGTTAAGTCTACTTTTTTACAGATTTCAGAGTAAACCACTTCTCCATGGTGACAATGAGGAAAATGCTCCTAATGGTGTGCTCCTTCCAGTGTGCTTCTCAGTGTGCTCCTCAAATGCAACTTGCTTTAGAAGTAGAATGTGTTACGGTTTTGGCAAAAACATTTAGACTGGGGTCAAGAAAACTGTCTGGCAGGAAAAAGCACCTACTGCTGAGAGCCCAGCGTCGTGAGAACCAGCGCTGGGACCTACATGATGGAGGGAGAACTGGAGCCTGCATTGTCCTCCTCCATGTGTGGAAATCTCCCAGTAGCACATGTTAAAAGACACTTACCCAAATAATTGTAAAAATGAATAATTAACATGTTCTACTGCCTTTTAAAACTCTCTCATTTTTAAGTAGTATAAGTTTAAAACTTCACAAAAATAACTCATTAGAGGAACCAGGTCCCCACATTCACTCACAGCTCTGTTTTGATCTTTCATCTCTGAAGTCAAAGATGTTAGTTCTGATTAACCAGGTGATCTTCCTCTAGCTCTTCTTCACTTGGACAGGGATGTTTTTCAGAATCCGTAACACTGGCTTTTTTTTTTTTTTCCTTCCATTTATGAAAGTCCTCTATAATTTGAAGGCTCGATTTTGTAATGAGAGTTTTGATCATAGCAAATTAAAAGTTTCTTGTGAAGAGACATGTGGTTGTAGGCAAAAACTCTAACAGTTAATGTAACAGTTAACTAAGAGTTAGTGTAGACACTAACCCTTCATTATTTTTTCCAAATCAACTTGATACACCAGGATGGGGGAGGGTGCCCAGGGACAAGGAGAGAGGGGCTGGGGGAGAGACAATGTGAGAGAGGACCAAGTGTTCAGGATGTAAAGAAGGAAGGAAGGAAGGAAGGAAGGAAGGAAAGAAAGAAGGAAGGAAGGAAGGAAGGTATCTGTAAACTTTGAGATTTGAGTTGAGTGATAGTTGTTTCTTCTGTTCTCAACTCACCTCCCAAGTCTCTTTCCCTTGTCTAACAGTATTTCACTTACACCAATGAAGCAAATAACGTTCTAACATATAGAAAATACATCCTGAATATTTCAGGTGATTGTTGTCTTTTATATCCTTTAGACTTGGGGAGTTTCTGCAGCACATGAAAGTTGGTTAAGAATTTGAAGCTCCTTGGCTTCAACCAGTCTCAGTCAGAGAGCCTTACTGGCTGTTGGGCTGGCCTTATGAGATTGTAGCCAGCACTTCTGAAAATGCCTCTTGCTCAGTGGTGCCTCATACAGTGCTCCGTGCTCTACTGATTTGATCTTCAAATTCTGAATGATATTGTACTAGGAGTCATCACATTTTCAGTTTGGACTTGTGTACACACATCGCTCGTGGGATGATTCTTTATCTTAGCCACAATAGACAGGACTATCAGAGAGGAGCCAAGCAACTGGAGGCAGTAAATGGTTGCCAGGTTTCAGTTTAATTATTGAGCTAGAAAAGCAAGTTTTCAAAATTTAGACAAGAGTGTTTAATTATAATTTATCACAAAAATACAAGCCCTTTACACTATTGAAAAACTCAATGAGGATTCATGAGAACTGAGTCATAAGATGTATCGACTTCTAATTATTTGTTTTTGAACAACAGTGTGAGCTAGTCTTGATCATTGTTAATGTGAGAAAGAAAGGAAAAACAGTTAATGGAGACGGAATCAATTCCAAAAAAAGCTACAGATATGTAGTTATTCTTGGATGAACTTTCTCACAGTTGTATTTGATCTTGCTGAAGAAGAACCATCTAAGATCCTTGTATAAAAACAAACAGTATACATTTTATTTACCTCCCAGATGATGATAAAAACGTTATAAAGGCATGGGAATGAGGGCTCAGAACTAGAGTAAAATTTGTTATCTCGTGTGACCTAAGATTAGTTCAGAAGACTTTAAAGCTATTTGCTAAAGATATTGAGAAGATGGCTCAAAAGGAAATTAGTGATCATGAGGCCACTGATAATCAGCACACAGAGTTGATAAAATATATTTCAAACATATAAATTGTGCATTTCAGGTGTGGGAGCATTTTTGTATGTTTAACTAAACTATTATAGCTAGCCTTTTGACAATTTAATCAATTGGTCTCCAGATTTATATATATATATATATGGAATTTACATACCTATTCCTTCTCATGTCTTAAGAATATGCCAAGTGGGAAAGTGAGGAGTGGATGAGCCTTTAGGTTGGGTTCTTCTTTAAACTATTCAGTGGTAATCAAAGACCTTTCAACATCCCATATTAACCTAAGGTAGTTTTCCTGCTGTTCTGATTCATTTGCTTTTTATAAAATCTAGAAGGACGATTAGTATAGCTAATTGAATATGCTTAGTTGAAAGCTTATTTATACTTCCCGAGTGCCCACGTGAACAGTCTTAGGTAGAGGATCTCTCCTAGACAGTTCTGTTGAGACACAAAGGCACTTCTCTCTCAAGTCACTCTCACACTGCTACGTCAGTGAGGACAGAGTCCAATCACCTGTCTCCCTCCGTGTTCCACTACACCCAAGGTTGGAGGCAGTGGTGATGCCTTGTGAAGATATGAAAAGAAAGACTGCCAATAACAACCACATGAGCTCCAGTGATTCCACACAGATACTCTTTCCTATTTTAATCTTCACTTCTCTTTTTACTCTTCTGTCTCCCATTCTTTTCTTCCAATTCCTTCTCTCACAATCTGTCATAAAATGATTTAAGTCCCTGTCTGGCATTTTTTGCATCTCTCATACTTTCTCTTCATTCATCCCATCTTCAACCCTATAGCCCAAGAGATCTTGCAAGGGCCCCGTAGTATCCTCTCTACTCTTATTTATATGGTACCCATAACTTACTCTTTGCTCTGCTTTTCCTACCCACTAACATCTGATTCCTGTTCACTATCTTTACACTTACCATCTTGAACCCAGTCAGTTTTCTGTATTGAAATCATTAAGCAAATGACTTTGACAGTTTTTCTTAAATAATTGTTTTTACTTTTCATTATAATTTGGAATGCAATTCATTAGACTCATAGGGATTTAAAAATATTTGTCATCTCATTATAAAGTACCATCTTGGACAGCCCACTTCTGTCCATGTTCCCATTAGAATATTCTTCCTCCCAGATATTTTCTATGTCAGATACGTTTTTCCTATCAGAGAGCTCAAGCTCATGTTCCCTTCCTGCATGATTAATGCCCTTATTAGTCCAGTTAGATGCCATTTTCCTGCTCTTGGTTCTCTTGACCGTTTAATAGGGCAGCTCCCAAGGTTGTTTATTATTATAGGTAACCATAATATCTAGTCACATATGAATTGCACATAGTTTATCATTGTCTTTTAGTCTTGAAGACTGGTGAAAAGTTGTGCACTAGATGGACACTCCTAGACACATGTAGAAAGACAGAGTCAGTGAATACTTACATAGAGATAAATTGTATGCCCTGGAGTCTCAATTCAAATGTTCTCTTAAGGGCTTCCTTCTCCTAGTCTCCCATTTTGGAAGGACGAGTTTTACTGTGAGCCACTTTATGATGTTAGTGTTATGGAAAAAATTATAGTCAGAGACACTCATTCTCTGATATGCCCTAGCTGTGAAATGGCATGCAGGTCACACAAAAGGTGAGTTATTTTTTTTATAATTAGGAACAATAAATAAAAGTTAACATTTAAAATATCCTGAGTGTGTGTCAGGAACCCTGAATGCTTTGCTTATCTTGCTGTCTTTAATCCTCTCCAAGTCCTACCAGGCAGATCCTGTTATTGTTACCTTTCTACAGAACAGAGACTGGGTCAATTCCCAAGTTCAAATCTCTACTAGATGATATGAAATGGAATTTGAACCCATTCATTTGAACTCCAAACGTGAATTCTACATAGTCAGGGGGTAGGAGGAATGCTGTAAGGTGAGCATTCTTGAGCTTTAGTGTACATTCTTAATTTTCATTATACTTGGGCCTAATAATAGTTTTTAAAAGAGTGAAGAAAATTCAGCTTTCCAGGAATAGAGCCCATCTTGTCATCCAAGTCCCGTCCAGACAGGAGCCCACAGCTCAGTTTCGTATGTCCTGAGATTTATAATGAATTTGATTCTGGCCTCAGATTTTCCCTTCATCACCTACTTTTATCTTAAACCACATAGTTGGACTTAATTTAATGTTTTTGCGGTATATGATCGTATTTTGTCAATACATGAATGTAAACATTCTATACTCACGCCTCTTTCCTTCAAATACATTTTGAAAACATGGATTGTATATGAAAATCTACAATAGCTAAAGAATTTAAAAAGAATGTCCTGAATAAGGTGTTAGCGTTAGAATGTTCATCTGGGAAGCATGAAATATTTGTGCACATTCTGTTGAAGAATTATGCCCAGACAGATTCCCATGAAATAAGATATATAAACACATGCATTCTGTCTAACATTGCATGATAATTTTCATAATGGCTTTTTACTCATGTACTTTTGCCATGCTTTCCCTTCCCTGGCTAGATCTTATTCCTCTGCATCTTCTGGTTTATTATTCTCATCTAGATTTATTCTTCTTCTTGGCAATGAACCATGCTGTCTCAAAACTGAGAGATGTGGTGGACATTGAAAAGCAGATAAGACTGAGGTTAGGTTTCATGTGGGGTTGGAAAGAAAAAGGATATTCTTGAGATGAATGCTAGGCTGCTTCATAAGTTTGGTCCAGATACTAGAAACAGATTCCTTCCCTTTTCACTGAGCAAACCTCCCTACTAGGCGCATAGTTTAATGAAGACTCATAGGATGTGCTAGAGAGATGAAAATATGGCTTCTTTCCTCTCGCAGAGGTTTAGAGCATGAGTGGTCATTTAAGTGATGCTTGTAATAAATGTTCATGTAAATAAATGATATTTTGGACAAATGCAATGGGACAAATAAAAATGGTAGTGGGAAAGAAAGTGGGCTTCTTTTGAGGTTGTAGAAAGATCGGTCATCTCCGCTTCAAATTCTAAAGTGAACGGGATGAAATCACTTCTGTATGAAGGAGCAGCTGCTGGGCATGGGCCTCCACTACACTGGGTCAAGAAAACACATACAAGAAGAGTACCAGGCTGAAGGTCACACAGTATCCTACTGAAAGGAGCAAACCAACCGTAGGTTTTATGAAACAAAGAATTGCAGGTAATACCTGTAGCATGAAGGGAAATGGTTCACTTCTGCCACAAAGATTTCTATATTAGATGGCCTGGACTTTGTGCTTCATTAGCTTAAGAGACTAAGGCTGCTTATGGTAGTTTGGCCATCACTGATCATACGCTGTTGATGCTGGAGACTCAGGATTGCTGAGGTAAGTAAAGGAAAAATTCATCCTTCCCTGGGACCCCTGGAAACATATAGCCTTGACTACAGTTCGTTTGTATCTGAGCTGGGTAGACTTCTGATCCCCACAGCTATAGGGTGAGCCAGTTGTCTTCCTTTAAGTCCCTGTGTGTGTGCTGTTATTCTAACAACAATAAGAAAGTTGTTTCTTAAGCTCCTAGTACAGCATGGAAGCTTTGTATTTCATTTTAGAAGTATTATTAATAATTATTATACATATTCAACTGCCTGCCTGCCCTCCCCCTCAACAATGCTTTCTTCCTCTGCCCACTGCTGTCTACAACTTCCAGATTACTTAGCTATGTAATCAGTGTTCTGTTTCCAGCTACATTTGGGGCAGAAGCATAAATGTCCAAATGCATTCCAGCCTTTCTATAAACTAATAACAATTTTTAAAAAGGATTTGCTGATCTTTCTTCACTTTTATTTTATTCTTTGATAAACAATCTCACTATGTAGCCCAGGCTAGCCTGAAACTCAGAGATCTCCTAGGCTCTGTCTTCCGACTAATGGGATTAAAAGAATGTAGCACAATGCCCAGTTTATTTTTAGGATTAATTTTCATTATTATTTATGTGTATGTGTATTTGTCACAAGTATGCAGGTGTCCATGAAGGCCAAAAGAGTTCATTGGATCTTGTGAGCTGTATAATGAGGGTACTAGGAATTGAACCCAGGTCCTCTGGATCTGGAAAAATACCAAGGGTCAACTGCTAAGCCATCTCCTGTTCCTAATGAGCTTTGCTATGATCATCATCCAGTTAGTTGGACAAGATCTTTCCGATCTTTCCTTAGGTTGTTCTGTGCTTGGATTATATTTACTATTTGATTTAATTAAATACTTTTGATCTAAATCCCCTGCCACTCCTCTCAAATTAAAAGCTCTAAAAGGGCCTCATATGTGACAGTGTATATCCATCATTATAGATTTTGCCTTTGCCTTTGACACAGGGTGAGATATCTATATAAAAACTAGTTGCTTTCTGGAAACAATTCAGTTTATGCTAACTGAACAGAGAGATTGATATTTACTCTACATCACTATCACCATTGAAATGGTAACTATGATGTATGGAATCCATTAGGTACTAAGACATACTTTGAAAACTGCTGTCCTGGATTTACTGCTATTATACAGCTCAAAGGCTCACAAAATGGCAGAAAATCTTTGCTTGTTTTACAGGGCAAGTGATTTTATTTGAGCATCAGGAATATAATTAGTTGTATTTAAGTTAGGAGTCATCTATCCTTTTAGGGGGATGACAAAAGGTATTCCACTTGTGGTAATGGACAGAGCTGACTGGTGGGCTTATCTACTCTGTGCAGGCCCCACACAAAGAAGGCGGTCAAGCACAATTTTTCTGCCAGACAAAGAGGCAAATGTGTCTGAATGTTGACATTGCTGATTCCTCATTGGGAACTAGACAAGAATAGTCTTAAGAACTCTGGAGTCCAGGAACTGCCTTTTAGCTAGGAGAAAGAAACAGTGGTGAGGACATGGGGTAGCATAGTTCTAGTTCTTTTCCTTTGTCAGAAGCTACAGATGTCCTCGGCAGAGTGGGCTTTAAGTTCTGGCCTTTCTTCTAAACAAAACCCTATCTATGTACTATACATGAAGGTGTGAGCAAAACTCCAGTCCAGACTCTAATCCTCTAATGAACATCGTGGGAACTATGTTCTTCAGTTTCAGCTTAACTTTTAAATGTTTATAGGGTCACAACTGAGGCTGTCAGAGCTCTGTAGAAACCCACTGAGGGAAAAATATTTTTTTTCCTGGTCAAATGATGGAGTCTACCTATGGCCCCAGGTCCAAAGAGTAAAATATTACACAACACTGTCTCTTATCTCTAGAGTCAATCCAGCTAGACTGACCAGGGGACCACCTGGCCAGGGGACCACCCCTCAGGAAGGCTGATTTATTTGAAGCCATTTTAAGGTAATGAGAGGAATAATTACCCCCTAATGACATAATCCAATTATCTTCTCAGAAATATCACAATTGCCTGCAAGGCCTCTACCATGTCATTGAGAAGTCAGCCGAATTTCTGGGTGACTAAAAAACAATACAACACAAAACAAAAAACAACAATGTTATTTGTCAATCTTTCCAAAGTTTGACCACCCTTCTTCTGGAGTTTCTCACCCTTTCTCTGCAGCTCCCTTCTGTGATGCGGCTGTATACGAAAGTCATGATCTTATTTTCCTTATTTTCCTCCCAGGGGCAGTTGCCAAGATTCACAGTTTGTTTGCCCTGTTGTTTTTCTCTTGGACTCTATAAAATTATCCTTGGGATTCCTTTTTATTCTAGTTTAAAAACCCTTTTATTAAGAAGAGTGAGTGCTCAAAGAGTGATCCCCAACTTTCTCTGTAACATATGGTGACTCCAAAGTTTTCAGTCACAGGAGCAATGCCAACCAAGACATTTCTGCTAGTCTTCCTCATCAGTGATGTGCCCAGTGTATAACCCACAGTAGGGCAGCACAGAACACCTGTGTGTAATTCCACCTGACTCTTACAAGACATCTCCTCAAGTATTATTTAGGATCAAGGCTGGAGAGCTCTCTGATCTTGGGGGAGGGTTGCTATCCTATGTGATGCTTTGCTAGTCCTCAGAGGTAAAGCACTTGGAGAATTCAAAGGTTTTAAACAGGATACATTCCAGCAGTGCCACCCACAGCTTCTGGTGTAACAGAAACAAAGGTAGTTTTATTGTTTGTGTTTCTGATAGATATGCATTTGGGAGGATGAATTTTTCTCCATCATGATAAAAGTAATATGGAAAAAGCTTAAATGCCATAAAAAGGATAGCATTGGTACTATTTTTAAAGCATAGGATTTTATCTTTAAAAATCTATTAACAAAACACCTACTCTTCCTGGAAACCCTTAAACTAGTCACTCTGACTCTGCACAACACTTTCCTGAGAGCAAGCTTACAGGGAGAGTTTTGCAAGTCTCTCCCACTCCTGTGTTTCAGGACAATCAAACCTGCTTCTTGCATCAGATTGACACCTTTACCCAGATCCCTTCACTGAGTTTCACTGTTGCACTTTCCACGTTAGCTACTGGCTGGATAACTAGATCTAGCTAAAAGTTTCACTTTAGGACTGGAAAGACAGCTCCACAGTTTAGAACACTTCTTCCCCTAGAAGAACCTTGGATTACTTCCCCCCATCCACCTGGTGTTCAAACCATCTGTAACTCCAAACCCGGGTAACTGACACTCTTGTTTGTCCTCTGGATATCCAGTTACACAACAGGTACACAGACACATGCAGACTTATACACACAAAATAAATACAGTTTAATTTTTTAATGTTCTCTCAGTTTTAGTGAACTATATGAATACATTGATTTATCAACTTAATCTTAAAATGATAGTTTGCTATTTGAGTAACTATAAGAAAGGAATGCACTCCAGTTAAAAAGAAGTGAAAAAATTACAGAAGTTTTGGAATTCTATTCCAAAGAGTAGATAAGGAAGCTTAGGAAGGGGAAACCAGGGTATTTAGTAAGGAAATGCTTCCTTTATATTCCAGTGTGATAACAGGCATTCATTAATTTTTTCCAATAACATCCATCAAGCTTTGACTTACCCAGCACAGGCCATGGCTTTAAGAAGGTTCCTCTCATGAACACCAATAGGCAGTCTCACTGCTTTTAATCACTGCCACCATTTAGGAAATACGTACTGCTATGGGACCACACAGAAGGCAGCTGCAATTTATATTCAGGGTGGGATTGAAGGAAAAACAGTTTGAAAGCAAAGGGCAGGAGGCAGATAAAAAATGCACATACACCAAGAGGAGGGCTTCAATGAAACAGCAACAAATGGCAAAGATTTCAAATTAAGAAGACACAGTCTGCCAGAGAGCCCAAGCACACTAACTAATATGGTGTCTTCTTTCCCATTGGCATCCCATCAAGGTTGATCTAACCTTAGGAGGCCTAACAGGTCATCTACTGGGAATCTTACTAGACTTATTGCTGCCGGTTACATTGCTCAGAGGACACTCACATTAAATCTAATCCGATTGCACAGCATCAGAGTGTTTTTATTATCCATTTGCCTAAATATATTATTTAATTATATGTATATGTAACCAAACAAAACTGGGGCCTAGCTGCAGGAGGACAGATGATTTTGTCTCTGATCGTCCTTCTCATAGCCCTTTAAGACTTCTGTACTTTTCACACTTCTGGGACCCATGCTTTCTGCTGCACAGGCAGAGTGGGCCAGCTGCTGCTGAGACTCTTGAGATGATGTCCAGCAGGCAACTGGAGGAAAGCAGAGACAGCCAAGAAGACGTGCAAAGATACACTTAACAAAAATGAAAGCAGACGACCTCGTGGAACTCTACACAGGCTAAAGTGTACCTCCGTGGTAACATCCAGCTTTCCTTTAAGCCTGAGTAATTAAATTAATGCACTTTATTAACAATAATCCAATAATTATAAATATTTCAGTGGAAGAGAACAGGTGGTAAAGGATTACCGAACTCTGATGCTCATGTATACTTGTTTATATCTATATCTGTGAGATAATGATTATAAATATTTAGGTTAAATGCAAATGTGAATTTAACAGAAAGCTGTAGTTTTAAACACTGCACACAAACTCCTTTATTACAAGTAAATATTTATGGGCATTATAGTTGACCCAATTGTTGATCCAAGAAAATCAACCAAATAAGAGTTGCATGACACAGCTAGCTAGCTACATTGTCTATGGGTTGGTTGAGAAGAAGAGAAAGACAGACTCACCAACTATTTCAAAATATGTTAGCTGGAACCTTACCAAATACCTGTAAAATATTCCCGTGGTTTCATCGCATCTGCATTGGAGAATATTTTATGGCCTTTTTACGATATGTGTAAGGTCTGGAAGCAAACAGCTCATGTTCTATTTCTGTGACAAGCCATCTCCCAGAGGGCTTATGGCAATCATTAAAGGAAACCTAGTAATTTTAAAAATAGTTTTGGTTTTGATTTTATTACTAGTCAGACCTAAATGATCTAATCAACCAAACTTACATTCTACTTCTGTTTAAAACAGGACTTTTTCCAATATAGTAATTCATTTGATATCAAGTGAGGTAGAAACTTAATAATTACATGGGTGGTATTTTCATTTGACAGAGTGAAAAGAAAGGAATAAATTTTACATTTTATAAATAGGGTTATTAATTTTCTTCCTAAATTTTTTTTAGTTTTAAAGCAAGTTGTAAAAGTTTCTTCAATATTTTTTTATCTCTGCTTTGTCACTTCAATTTTTTTCCTTGAAAGGGTGTAATCTCCACATTATATATAGGGAATTTTCTTCACTTGTGTCTATTTTTATAATAATATGTGAATATTGGTTTATGGATCTCTTTTTAAATTGCACAGTAGCAGATGTTTGAAAAGGTAAAATTGTATTTTCTATACTTTACCATTCTCTTGCAAAATGCAGGGTATCGTTGGGTTTGGCAGCATAAGGATGTGTCATAAACGACCCCTACATTTTGGTGGGTCATGCTACTGTCGTGAGTTAGAGATTTCTGCTGGATATACTGAACTGTGTGACCTTTTCTGCTCAGGTAACAAAGCTAACATGTTTGATACTTGCTTATTTATGTCAAAACTTTTGGACTCAGTATCTTTCAGTAAAGGGGTTATTACTAAGATTAATCTGTGTCGATCCGTACCCATCCCATTGCGTTTTCCCACTCTTACATTTAAACAATTACAGTGATTTTTTATTTAGATAAGTATAAAATGCAAGAGGTAGAAGAGCAAAATATAGGTGGCAATTTTCTGTGTTTGAGATAGCTAGCTAGGTAAATAATGAGATTCACTGAAAATGTGGTCACTTCAGACCTATTTCATCTGCATTTCTTCATCCTTACTTCAGTATACCAGAAACTTCCCATGTTTCCACTTTACTTTGCATGCTACAAATTTGGAGAACGGTTATTTTTAGAATGAGCCATGGTGAATGTAATTTTATAAAGATTTCAAGGTCCTCATATGACCAAATAATAATGATCAGCTTCTGGTTCTTTTTCAAATTGTAAACAATTGTGTATTAATTTCTTTGAAAACAGGAAATTTTAGTTTTCATCTCTTCATGGAAACATGTCTTTCTCTCGCCAGCTTTTGACTGTATATCCTACTGAAGGTGTTACTGTGCAACCAGTAAAGTGGTGTAATGCTAAAATGATGTGCTGCCTACGGATCGAATGTGGACTGGGTCTCCTTCAAGGGTTCTTTTCTCTCCTGGTTCCGAGGGTCATTGCCTGGCTGTTTCCAAAGGCTTTCTTGCTACAATCTCCATGGTGATAGGATGCAGCTCAGGACTGGGCCAATGTCAGCAAAAGGTTCTTGAATTTCGTAAATAGTGAGCTAAATTGACCTCTTTATAAAGTTAGAGGCCCGAAGCAGTCCATCATATTATTCAAAATCTGACAAATATTTTGAAAAAACAAAATACTTGATGTGTAATCAATTGGAGATATAAGACAAGGGACCACAAAGAGTACCCCACACAACAGATCCAGCCTGCTATCTACCTCTCTTTGTTTTGTTAGAACTCAGCTTTACCTATTGGTTTACATTTGTGTATGGTTGTTCTCTTGCCACGGTGACAACATAGACTAGTTATAATAGATATCATGAGATCAGAGGAGCTAGAACTCCTGATTTGACATTCACTGGAAAAGTATCTTAGTTACACCTGCCTCAGCACCCATGTGGCTGTCACACTGAGCTTGCTTCACCATGATAGGTGGCAGCTCGCCATGATTGGGGCAGGTTGCCATGATGGGCGGGGGCTTTCCATCTCTCTTGTTCTGTTGTCACTCAGCATACCTTCTGAATGTGTTATCATTCAGCAACTGAAAATTCTACTACCTGTGGGAGCAGATGGGGGAGAGAGAGAGAGAGAGAAAGAGACAGAGAGAAAGAGACAGAGAGAGACACAGAGAGAGAGAGAGAGAGAGAGTCAAGCCAAGCTGCTCCATTAATAGAAAGCAGGTTTTTCTGTGGTGACCAGTTTGCCATCTTTTAAGAGAGGAAAACATGGTTTTAATCATAGAAAAAAGTTTTCAAATATCTTATACTCTGTAATATGATTTACCCTCTCACAGTTTATTTCAGTTCAATATTAAAATAAAAGTCCCAAATTTGAAGAACCTTCTTAGGTTGTAAAATTGATAAGAGCTGTGCCCTTTTTCCAGAGATTCTTCAATCTTCCTTCCTCCCAATTCTTACCCTGCTTTCTAAAATCTTGAAAGAATATATTCATTTAACTTTCAGAGTTGTGTATTTGAATATACTATTTTTAAAAAATAAATCAAAGATAGTTCATATTTATTTGAAACAAAGTCACATACACAGCGGCCTACCAAACGAAATGAAGCATACCAAAATGATTCCCAGACCCCAGTAGTTGAGGAACAATGGCTACTTTCTCCAAGTGGGCATAACATTGCATCAGTGTGACGTGTAAAATTACTGGAAAAGAAAGAAACTTGTTTTGTGCTGTCTACAACCACCCTCTCACCTTGGTTCTAAATACTCTGTTGACTTAGCCCTCCCTTCAGTAGAAGGCTGTTGCATGCCCCATTATTTCCTCTTCTTGTTTCACACTCCTAGAGGCAATTGCTCATCAGTCTACAGCTGCGATATCTATCCAAGTGTTCCCATCTCCTCCATGGCTGCTTTCAGAACTCCCACGATTCCTGAACAGTTATTTTATTATGTGTCTTGGTTTCAACCTTTGTGTTTCCATGTGCTCTGTGTAAAACTAAATACGATTAGTTTTGCAAGAAGAATATCAAGTTGACTTAGGTATGTTAAACAACATTGACAAAGGTGGTAAGTTAAGCAAAATGCTATAAAGAATCTACGCTGTTATATGTACTCTTCCACAATCACAAATATAGTAGGAACAAAATTCAGAGTTGGAGGCTAAAATTACATATCTTAAGCTTAGAATCATATAGAAGAGTTGGTGTCTGACATGTGTTAAACACTGGGACTCAATAAATCATTATGCCTGAGTAAGAAGCACAGGGCTTCTGAAGCTGTGGCTCTAATGGCTTCACAGTACAGCTGGGTAAGAACACAAGGAACTCTGGGAACTGAAACCAAAGGAGAACGTTAGGACAGGCAGTCGGGTCAAGCTTCCTGCTACCCTACTGCTGCATGTATAGTGAGCATGGTTTTACATTCTGTGAAAAATATGTACTGAATAAAAATTTAAATTATCTACTAGAACAGCAGGTCTTGACCTGTGGTTCAAGAATTTTTTGGAGGGATGGCGTATTAGATATCTTTGTTTATCAGATATTTATATTATGATTCATAAGAGTATCAAAATTATAGTTATGAAGTTGCAATGAAAATAATTTTACAGTTGGGTGTCACTACAAAGTGAGGAAATGTATTAAAGGGTCTCAGCATTACAAAGATTGAGAATCAATGTACTAGAATATATGATGCACTGGAAATACAATATAGTGGAACATGTAGTATATCATGAGATACATTGCTGAATATACTAGATAGAATATACTAGCAGATGCAGTGTACTAAGAAATCCAATGTACTAAGATATTACTTTCTAATCTATGTACATTTCACTAGTAGAGCCAGTGTATTAAAGGAACAACCTTCAGTGTTCAAACAGATAGAAACAAAAAATAACAAAGAAAACCTGCTCACCAGCCGTTCTGCATTATTTAACTGAGATAACGTTTGTGAATGAAACTCACATATTAAGCCTCAGATTGTCTGGTTAGTTAAAAAATAAACTAAGACACTATTTGTTGTTATATTTTATTTCTATCAATAAAAGAAAAGCTGTACACAAAGAGAAAAAGTATAGAAAATAAATTACTTTGTAAGTGCTGCTGAGAAAAAAAATAACCCTAACAATAATACCATTAAAATAGAACTATCTATTTACTTTGTAAAGAGCCAGTATCCAAAGACTTCCAAAATATTTGGATTTTGGAAGACTCCTATCTGGATGGTGGCAGAAGTATTCTATATAGTACATACATATTATACTACAGGAATGAATGTACTTTTAAAAGGAGCTTAAATAGCCAAAAGTCTTAATATACCCTAATCATATCATCTGAATTCTATACAGCAGAAAAAAAGTTCAAAGAAAAAATTCCACAATCTACAAATTTAAGACTTATTAAAGTTTATAAGTCAAATGTGAGCAGATATGAGTATTTTGAACAATTAACAAACTTGATAGAATATCAATACATGTATATCTATGAAACTTTATATTTAAAAACCATTCATAGCTATTTCTGAATACTTTGGAAAATTAACATTATTATTGATGAAAGAATTGTCATACAGATGCCATACTTTATCAACAGTGAATTAAAGCAAGAACTCAAGAAGAAACTGCCATGTCTTTGAAATCACCCTTTAGGAAAATTTAAATTGTATACTTCCATACTTATCAATTTAAATGGAAAATAGAAGTGATAAATTATTTCACAAAGAACAGTGAAGATTTTTAAAGTGTTTTAAAATCTATGCACATTTTAAAATAAGAATTTTATAACTTTGCATTTATTTATTAAATACAAGCCAAAATACTTTTGTGTTCACTTGGTACAGTGATCACAGGGTGATCATCGGAATAGAAAATAGATGCTAATGTTATGAGCAGAATTTAATGAAACAGGACAAATTGAAAGCAGGCTCTTTGAAAAGAGCAGTCAAACAAATTTATCGTGAGGTTGCCTCTGTTGTTTGAGACTAACAGAAACTAACACTTTGATGTAGACTCCGTGCGTCTGTGTATCCACACAGACATTTCTATCTGTGACTATAAACACTATGATTCTAAGTGGACCCAAGCTTCACCTTTCCTGGAAGGCTTCCCAACCTTAGTGCTATTGAGATCTTGATATATCCAGGCTGTTCTGAGGAGAAGCTATGCCTTGCATTAGTGTTACAGAATCCCCAGGCTCTTTCCATTAACTGCTATCCGTACTCCCTTTCCCTGTAGGAAACAGAGACAAAAACTTGCTCTAGCTACCACCAAATGTGCCCTAGAAGACAAAACAGTCTTGAAACGGAGACACTATATTACAAATATAATACATATTTGGAAGTACGAAGTCTATATGTTTATCTTTTTCCATCCCAGTAAAAAATTGAAGACATGAGAGAAATCTAAGTATTTAAGGAGAACTGAGGTATCTTCCTCTAAAATGCACACAGTAGGACTATCACTCATTTTCTTTCATTTTTTTTTTTTAAGTTGAAAGTGGCACAGAAATAGATGTACTTACTAGAAGCAAATTATGAAGGTCAGGAGAAGGAGCTGATTGGTATGTACGCTAGTTGCTCTTGCAGATGACACAGGCACTATTATTGCACATACAGATTTATGTAATACATTTATAGAGGATACAATGTCTTCTTTGGCCTCCATTTGTACTGTGTGTATGTGGTACACAGCCGAACATGTCCTAACCAATCAAACACATGAAATAAAAGCTTCAAAGGATCCACTGCTTCATTTTTTCAAATGTTAATTATGATCCTCCCTCTCATGGCTGAACTGCTATCTACTGATAGATTCCAGGGAAAGAGGAAACCTTACCTTCAGTTGTGTGCTCACTGACTCCTTCAGGCACCAATGAGTACTCAGAGGGAAAGGTAGGAAGAGGGGATTAAGAGGGGTATCAGAGCATAAGGAGGTAGGGAAACGGGTGACCAGAATACATAATGTACACATATAAGATCATCAGCCATCTAACATAAAGGAGTGAATTGCATGACTAAGATAAAATAACTGGAGTAGAATAAGTTTAAACCATAACCATCATACTAACACAAACCAATGTTACCTGTAAAATAAGAGAGTTCATCTTAAAATGAACGAAAAGAGTACAGAAATATAGCTTGGTTCCTTGGGGTTCACTCCTCTCATAGCTTCCATGATTTACAGGTTGAATGTTAATATGAGAAGATGACTCTCCTAGTTTCCATGGTTTACAGGTTGAATGTTAATATGAGAAGATGACTGATATTTACGTCAGCTGTTGGGAGAATGAGTCCATTTCCAAAAGTGGATAACCAAATTGACTCACAGTATATCTAAGAAGTATATGAAGAATCTCTATTTATAGCATATATACTCAGTACACACACACACACACACACACACACACACACACATACACACGCACATACACACACACACACATACACACACACACACACATACACATACACACACACACACATGCACAGAGGCATATACATGCACAGAGGCACACATACATATATGCCACACACACATATATATGCAGAGACAGTCTTCTCCTGTATCTTGGCTTTTCTCACAATCATTTGGCTACATATCTTGACATTTTCCAACTTGTGTATCTCCACTCTCAGTAATCAGATGTATTTCTCATTATTCTATTTACGCACCTAAATTCTGGTTCCTTGTCTGAGATACTTCTATTTTCCTGTCATTTTACAGAGTATGTTTTTTCTTCTTCTTCTAAAAATTGGACAGAATTCCCAGTGTTATCATATTTAGAGACAATTTCAAGTCTAGAGCCCAAATAAGAGTCTACCGAACTACCTTCCCACAAGGTATTAACATATAAGTGGCTCAAAAATGTACATGTGCTTCTTCAAGGAACAGCACCCCTGCAGAGGCTACTGGCTGCTCAACCTGTTTCTTTGTTGACACTATCAATCCTCTGTTTTAAAAGTCAGTTTCTCAGTAATGAAAATTCTCTATGCGTTCAAACTTGGCAGACAGGCAGACACTCCAGAGCGGTACTTTTCTCTCCTTGAGTTTAGAGGGAAAGCCATTAGCTTGTTTTTAAGATCGTAGCAGGAAGAAAGGAGAAGGCTTGCCAACAGGGATGTTTTTAATGTTTTTTATTGCTAGAAAATTGAATAAGCAGTTGGCTTTATTTTAAACAATATGGAAACATGAAAACTAACTTTGGACTTCTGAGGGTTCATTCTCATATATGATACTACCAGATCGCCTAATCAATTTTAATTTTCTTTCTTTTAATGTTGAGAGTAGATTCTGGCCCACGCACAGTTGTTCATTTTCTTCAGAAATTTCATAAGGATTTTTAGTATGAAAAGTTATTGAGCATGCAAGGTTCAGTGGATGAAAAGCTCCCCAAGCATGCATTGACAAGGGGGACCGGAGTTGTTACAGTTTGTTGTGTCAATGATTTGCAAATAATGGGTCTCTGGGAGACTTTTAAACTACAGCTTTCACTCCAGGCCGTGGTGCTTTGTAGGGTGAGCTGAGCTGCTCTGAGGCTTGGCACTCTTCGGTGCGCCCTAGGCAGGGGCTCTAATACTTCCATTGAGATTGTAACAGCTGGCCATTACCATCAATCTCCATGACATATTTTTTCTTGCTTTTTTCTTTTAATAAAATAACAACAAAAAAAAAGCACCACCAACAGACAATATTAAAGTTGTAACTTAAGCCTCCTACAGTGAGGAGCTTTGTGGAACGCATGAAAGGTCATGAATCAAGTCGTTATAGAGCCACGGTTAGGCCATACATGACTGAAGGTATTGATGCAAGAGGACCTCGTGTTTTAATATGAATGGATTTGAATCTATGAGATGCCATGAAAAGGACTTGAGTTGCATATGAAATGAGGAAATGTGGCGGCAAGTATGTGAAGAGCATACTAGTCCTTGAAACTGTAAAATATTCTAAGTTCAAATTTATAAATCCACTCCCCCTCTTCTTATCATTATGTAAACTCAGTTTTAGCTGAGCAAACTCTCTAACTCAGCATTCCTTTTTTTTTCCTTTAAAAAATGTATTTATTGATTCCTGTGAGTTTCACATTATGCACTCCAGTCCTGCTCATCTTCCTATCCCTTCATATCTGCCCTTTGCCCATGTAACCTCCACCCCAAAATAATAAAAAAAAACCCCACAAACACATAAAAATCAAAAAAAGCATAGAAAACATCTCATCGTGGAAGCTGTAGCATGTCAAAGTGTGTCCCACAGTGTACCCCTCTGTCCACACATCTTCACTTGCAAATGCTCATTGCAATGAGGCATTGGTCTGGTTCAGGGCCTTTGGCTTCTGTGACATAGTCAATATCGGAGTCACTGGGACTCTTCCCAGTCATCCTGCTGTTGTTCTGTGACTGGCCCTTTCACACAACTGACACATTCACAGATGATGTAGATTTTGGGGCGGGCCAACTCAGAGCCCTGGATCTGGGCCTGGGTGGTAGCTGAACTGGTCCCACAGGCTTGGCTCTCCCTTATCCGCACTACCAGGGCAAGCTCTCCAGTACTGCTTGTACCAGGCCACCCAATGCCACCATCAGCAGGAGGCAGGGTCAGCTGTCCTGCCCTCATGCCCTCAGTGCTCATCCACACCCACACCTTCAGAGCCAGCGCCACTGGGCTGCATTCTTATTAGTCTGGTATTCTAGAGCTTAGGTAATCAAGACTTTTAATCTAAAACTAACATCTCTCGGGACTGGATGGCCTGGAGGATGTCCTTTGGTGATGGTATAGTATGCTATCCTGGACTTAATGCTCAACATTTTAGAAAACATATGTCAGCAAGCTATCATTTCCCTCTAGGTATAATCTCACCTGGTTAAGGAACTGGTCATTACTGATAAACATTACTTCTGTTTGCTGGGGGTGTATATTAGTGGAGAGCACAGGTATTATATGTAAGAATCCCTGGGTTCCCACCACCAAAATAAAAGAAAAAGATCTCTTAAGCACATATAAACCCTTACAGTATGCTTATGCGTTTTAATGGTAACTGCTGACTTGTCTTCACTTTATGTAGAGACTGTGGCTCTCTAACAGCTGCACCCATCTTCCAAGTTATTAGTCATTTCTGTGGCATCTGCACCACAGCCTGGCAGAATGGCCAACAAACAGTTGTTGCATTTGAGGTTATTGCTGAATGACTAGTGTGTCTGTGCCAAAACCTCTGTCACCATTCCCAAATAGCTCTGGTCGAAATTGAAAAGGGAACCTGAGAATTGTTCAGAACGTTAGGAAGAGCAAGTGGGGGTCCGACGGAAGCCCACAAGGTGCTGAGGAATCATCAGTAGACTATGGAAAAGATAGACATTTTTTAAAAAAATGAGCAAAGGTCTCCTCAGGAACAAACATGGGGGAGTTGGGGATTTGGAAGCTCTTATTAGGTTAAATCAAGACAAAATCCCCTCCTCCTTGTAATATTGGATGTTAAAGAACACAGAAGCATCATTTAGCTGTGGAGTGAGGATTTCCAGTGCCTATGATATGCTGATGGGAAGGTGATTAAGCTCCTGGAAAGGGCAAACAGGCCTGCATGGAGTTACAGAACCAAAGAGTTGTGCTTATATTGGTTTCCTTCGTTTCCATTTGTTTGCTTCTCCTCACATTTTTACAGAAGCAAGTAGAACAGAGTTTACCAACTAGAAGTTGATAGAGTTGTCAGTTACTTGCTGAAGGATGTAAAGCAACCTGAGGATACAGAGAGAAGATTGGGTGGTAATAAAACTGGGGCTCACAATGACCAAGAAGAATCACACTGAGTCTCCATTTGGGACGGGATGGGAAGTGGAATCACCAGGTACAGCCTGAAGTAAAAGGGCAGAGGAGCAAACGAGGTGTAATCATCTTCTGTAAGAAATTAGAGGGGGAATGGGCAACTTATGCTACAGCCATTTTAATGCGTTACATGATAAATGATATTTAAGAAAGTCAGCATAGAATTATTTGCTTCCACCAATGTTTCAAAGCTCTCCAACAGCAGCTGTAAAACCATCCCACGTTCAAAGCCAGAGGCTCACATCCTAATGGAAGGTTGGTATTGTATTTCTACATCACATGTTGAGAAGACTGAAGAGAAATGTTTTTGTTACAACTATAATCACCCCCATTTTAGCACTGTTTCTTTCCACCAGATTTTTAGGTGGAGTGCTTATTTTTCTAGAGTGCTTAAATATGGCTTGATCCAGAGAAATCTGTGACTATGTGTTGGCAAGAAAATATTTTGATAAGTAATATATCAAGGCATGTGGTCGCTGGTGATGTGTGAATCAAGCCAATAAAACATTTCATCAGAACATGTCTTTTGAACCAATATGTTTGTCACAATTCCTAGGCCAAGCACTGAATGAATGGTTCATAGAAACACAACTGTCAAGAAAAAATAATTTTGACTATCATCTTCCCAGATGCAAATGCTAATAAAGTCACACCTTGAAGATCAAAGCTCTCAAGGTCTAGGACTAAATTACCCTGGATGAGGTAGGAGTCTTTGAATGGAGACTGAGCCTTTAGATCTGACCAGGTGAGTGTACTATTCCACACTAACATGCCTATGCAGTAGACTGACTAATAAGTCTGTGATATTAGTGGAAATTAGAAAATGGTATCTTACCATATTTATTGAATTAAAATAGAAAATTATCTAAAAGTTTGTTCATCAGGAATCAAAGGCTATTTATTGATTCTGAACCAAATGTTATGAAAATGTATTTGTCCTGGTTTATAAATTACAGCCTATAGTAATTTCAACTCATTTTGCATGATTCTAAATAAGTGAAAATCATTCATTCTTGCGATATATGAAATTTCATGCAAATTAGATTCTCAGATTACCAAAGAAATGATGATGTCTTCTTGATAATAATGAATAATATTCCAATGTATTCTAAGTAAACGAGTTTTGAATATTATTTCATTTTATTACAAAGTCAATAATTTTAAGCAATTTGAAAATGTATTTCTCTTAATTTGAGTCATTTTATAAGTGTTGTAACACAATTTTGCACATTTTTGTAACATTATTAATACTCTTACATTAATGTAAACATGCTTACGAAATATACATATACTTATATGATCAGAGGGCACCAGAGTTGTCAGTTAATATTACTTGTAGAAACTAGATTCTGTCTTTCACATTTTCAAGGAGCCAATTCTTTGGGTTTAAATTTGCTAAATTGTACTTAAATCAATCTAAGAATATACAAAGATTTTCTTTACATGTAAGAAAAACATTTTTTTCTGGCTGCTATTTATGTGAGTTATGCAAGAAAATCCTAAGTTTGTATATAAAATGCTTTTATTTATACATCCATGGCAGTTATTTTGAAATGACTTCAATGTATAATCTACTTTTCATGTGAACAAATTGAGGACACTAACCTATATTCTCCCTTGTAATAACCAAAGACACATTGTGACTGAGATCACTGCTTTCCCAATGTATAATAAATAAACATAAAGAAAATAAACTGTTTAATTAACCTAATAGCATCCTTCAAATTATTTTTGTTTCAATTCAAATGAATTCAAATTAATGACACCAATGTCTGTTTATTCATTCTGCTGCAAGGGTGTTTTATATGATATGACTGATTTGAAAAGGTGATATTACCACAACTCTAAACCATAAGGAGCTGATGAATCCTAATAGATGAGGGTGGTGGGTGAAGCCAAGGTTAGAAAAATGCTTTAGTTGGGAACATTTTTGCTCCATTTCTACTGTTAGTCTTAAGGGAACTTATTAGCTCTGTGTATCATGTATTTAGAGAGGACGGTGAATAACCAATGGACTGTCCATGTTGATAAGTATGGCTGCATTGCTGGGGTTCCAAAAGAAATCAGGCATCTGGCCTAAAACTCATGAGGCAATGTTCCTAATAAAGGCAAGGCAATGGTCCTAATGAAGCTTAGGAAGTGACGCTCATGAAAAGCAGGCAGTAGGCCTAATGAGACAGAGGCAGCTGGCATAATAGGAAGCAGGCAGCCAGCCTAACGAGAGCAGTAGGCTCCATTCTGCTTTCTCCTTCTCCTGAACTTTGAACTTTCTAAATGAACCTACTCAGAATCATGTTGAGATGTATTTGTCTGACTAGTGTGGAAAAAGGAAGTGCTGTTAGTACGTAATGAGACTCCATGTGCCGTCCATATGCTTTAGTGTATTTTGAATATAGAAGGAATGGGACAACTGGTAAATACTGTGCACAGTCACAAGCAATAGCAACCAAATGTCACAGATCTAATTTGACATGATTCCTGAATTCCGAAGTTTATGGGTTTTTTCCTCATTCATAGTCTTTTCTACCAGGTATTCATCTTTATGATGAAATATTAAAACTCTCACTAAGCATTTATGAGGATTTAAATGATAGACATGGATATTATATTTTAATTAAAACAAGAAGAAATCAAGCTATAGTCTTTCCAATATTTGATACTCACAAGGAAATATTTATGTCATTTCCATGTATTTGGGGTATAAAATATACAATATATAGTAGAAATAAGGGATTTCTTCAGTTCTTTTAAGAAAAACTTGAACCGCCACATGATTTTCCCCTCACAATTTGTATGAAATAGTTCCTCTTTTGTGGAATTTCAATGTAGTGGAGAGACAATGAACATACAAGAATGGAAGGTGCTATCAACAGAACAGACATGGAAGCAGAGAGTCTTAAGCCTGTGAAATCACAATCCCTTTTCTTGACCAGGGAAAGTACCATTAATGGGAGATATCCTACCAGGCCGAGAAAGTAGACCAATGACGAACACCCTTGACAGTCAAACCTGCATACACACAGCAAGACAGTATCTGGTGCACAGGAGGAATTAGGGATCATTACAGGCTGTCTTCTGTCCCTGTCTTACCTGGTGAAAGTTTTTCCTGTGGCCATGTCCACTTATAGGTAAAAATTCAATCTAGAAACAGACAGCTTAGGTAAAAGCTTTTTCAATAAAGCAAAACAAGTATACCAAAGAGCAATTAGAGCCAACTAACTGTCAAGGTAGGCAAGACAGGTTTGTGGTAGGTCTATGTTTTATGAATATTCATGAGGTAGATAATGTCTGTAAGTTATAAATGACCCTATTTCTTCTGAAATTGTGGTAGACTGAATATTCCTTTCATTCTATTTCCATGACCCTCTTCAGAAACCCATGGGATAAGTTCTTTAAGGATGAAGACCTTTTAGCTTTGTATTTGTTGCAATTGAGAAAGTATCCCAGTACATTGGCTTCAGATAGAACAAGATTATTTCATCTAATATTTCACAATGTTCAACCCAAGTAAACATTTTCACATCCAGTAGACACCACTCCTGAGGTTTGATGGCAGAGACCTTCATTCCCAGGAGCATAACTCCTTGCCCAACTAGAGAGCACAGCTTCGTAGGTACAAGTACAGTTTTCTTTATTTCCCTCAGATCTAGTTTGCTTACATGGTATCATAGAAGTTTCATGATGTGTGAGATGATGCAGGACATACATAGGCAGCCATGCCTCCTGGATTTTCTGATGGGACCTGTAGCAATTCACAGTCAAGGGAAACATTTCTTTATTCTTTCACATTCTTCGTGCTTACAGCGCAATGTACAATGTGATGACCTGTGAGATTTATACTGAATGAGAACTGACTGACTAAATATACTTTTTTACATTTTTGAACATTTTCACATAACCGTAATTTCAGCATAATTTTTACTGTTATTTCTTTATGTAAAAACAACAAAGGATGGAAAGTTACCTTTGTATTCAGACAATGGAAGTGTTGCCTATAGTGTTGATACACATAAACATCTCATCATCAAAACAGTGTGTAGACTAAGCATGATTCATGAAAATGGGCACTAGGTCTGCAGGTAACTGTATGAAATTTAATCATTTCATTCTAAGATATGCTAGGCTCTGCCCTTCTAGCAACAGCATCAAAGATTATTGCCATAGGAAAATATGGTACATATCATACAATAATATGTACCATTAATGAAATGTAAACATGTTCAAAAATTCTGGTATTTTAATTATGCTAGTCATTTTAATATTGCTTTATTCATTTTTAGAATTATCAGAGAAAACCAACCTCAAGTATTCAGGATGTGATTCTTTTTTATTTCAAATTAAATTAGAAGGGAAAGAACCCATAATAACAGAGAATAATATGTCTGACATGTGGTTTTCCTTCAGGAGATATTGAGTTTTTAGGTTTTACTAAGTCCCTTGGAAGCTTTAGGGTTCTTACGATGCCTGGAGTCAATTTTGAGCAACTTTCCAATTTACTTTAGGGAATCTTAATTCAAATTCAACAAAACACTGAAAAAAGGAATGCTTTGGGGGCAATCATGCTCTCCAAGGGCATCAGGATGAGAGTCCATGATGAGGAGATGGAAGATGTAAATAACACATCTCTGTAACACTCTGTAATATGTTAAATGGTAATGATGTTAGAACACTCTTTTAAGCTGTATTCATTTAACTGAGATGTTAAGACTAGGTCTAAAGATCAAACAGAAACAAGAAAACCTTCATCGGTTACAAAACTTTCATTTAGAGATTCTATTTTTTTTTCTGATTTTTTTTTTTTTTTTACATTTTGGTTATTAACTTTTTTGACTATATTAAGTCATCAACTATAAGAAAACAAGATTTTGTATTATCGTTCCAACAATGCTTACTCTATCCATTCAAGCAGACATTCATTCAGTGCCAACTATATCTAGCATCATTCTAGACATAGATTGGTAAGAATAATTCAAAGTGCTTGTTCACCTGCTTCTGTCCCAACTAAAATTATAAAATTGTTTTATGTCCTGCTGTGTTACATTGGAAGACTATTGTCTGACAGCTTTGAAGTCTCCTGTATGTTAAGGTTCTATCAGCTCTCCTTATTCACGATCACACTGGGAGCCATTGGTGATGTCCTAGAATCAGTCCTGGTTCCCCTGTTTTTCCATACAAAGTTCTTTGTTAAAGAACAGCTTTCCTTACCAGCCCATGTACATTAAAATTCAAAAGAAAAGAAGAGAAATAATTAAGTTGTATTATTTGATTCCTGAAGACAGAAAGAAATGTAAACAAAAGAAGTTCTTTTTCCATTCTCCATTATAATAAATCTCAAAACTATTGCCTTACTTGGTGAAATTAAATCTATTCTAGTCCTTGTTACCTTGCTACTTGCTATCTTTGATAGCCAACCATTTTGAAACTAGTTTCTAAGGTGTTTGAAAAATACTCTAGATATTATGGAAAATTATCTTGTTAGAATAACATTTTAGATTCATAAAATCTTTTTCCTAACATGGGGTAACTTGTGTCTCAAGGGGTCTGGCTACCCTGCTAAGGG
The DNA here is from genome assembly GCA_019843965.1 of Rhynchomys soricoides. Lineage (NCBI taxonomy): Eukaryota > Metazoa > Chordata > Mammalia > Rodentia > Muridae > Rhynchomys > Rhynchomys soricoides. The sequence continues at coordinate 12,212,943 of JADRCH010000011.1, forward strand.
CCTTATTCAGAGCTTAAACTTTGCTTGATTAGTGTGTACTGCCCAGTAAGTACAGCCAGGAGAGCTATTATTGTTGTTGTTTTTCTAACAAATTAATAATAGTCTCATATTATCTTTGATTACTATTTAAGACAAAAGAGCTTTTCACTGTGAAGTCATGGTTTCTTCCCAGTTCTTATAATCTTGGAAATGGAGGCACAGATTTGGAAGAAAAGTATTCCATTTTACTTAATGAGCATTCTTCATATCAGAAGTAGAAATAGAATCTAATTATTGAGTCTATGGTTATCTCCTGGTCCATACATCATTCTTCTCAATTCTTCTTATACAAAGTACTATTTAAGATACAGCACCATTATTCTCTCAATATCTTGTGACAAAACCCAGTCAATTAAACTCAGTCTCATCACCTTTAATCTTCTTTGTCTTACATCAATACGTATTTTACTTGGGTGTCATTGTCATCTTGGATTCACAATAGCCTACAAAGCATCTCATAAGGATGACAACATTTCTTCTAACTTTCTTTGTTTTAAAAGATTTAATGAACAGTCCTACAATTTGTCTTAAATTCTTTCTGAATAATCACTACTGTGATTCACTAAGATAAAAGAGAAGACATCTTCTATCTTATTCCCTTGTCCTTGGGATATTTAGTCATGATATAAATTATTTTAATGTAGATATTTAATTTAATGAAATTTGTAGTGATGACAAATGCATAAGTTCTTAACTGCAAGTACTAAAATTCAACACAAAACTTTAATAAAGTTTGCAGAAAGCCACTCCAAATTGCAAATTGAAGCAATAGATTATGAAATCTCAACCTACGTATCATCTATAATTGGATTGTGTATTATCAAATATGATGATATCACCTACTGCGTTACAGAAAAACTTCCAATGGCATCGTTTCCTTTAAATGTTGAATATATTGTCATATTTTACCTGCCTATAATAAAACCATAGGAAAAATAGTTTTTCATATATATATTTATATATGACGTTGTATACGTAAGGATAGTTAAGCAATTTTATTCATGTACTTGCCAAATACATTAAAACAATAATTTTATAGCTATCTATTTCTGCCTATGTCCTGAAAATGATCCTGCACTTGAAGGAAGCAAATGTGCTCAAAATCTGAAAGAATTTTCTAGTAAACATGACAACAGGTAAGCCATTCTCAACAGTTTACACGTTAGAAAATCATTGAACTATACGTTGGAACAAAAACAGGTTTAGGTGGCTGTCTGAGAATCCAAGAACCAAAACCACCCAAAGCACTTGCTTCTGTGTAAACAGAATATTAAAGGAGGAACTGGAGGATGTCTCAGCAGTTAAGAGCTCCTATTGCTCTTTCAGACCTGAGATAAGTCCTGAGGTATTACAATATTATTGAAAGGGCTGGAAGAAGAGAAGAAATTAGACAGAGAAAATGAAGAAGAATGGCAAACAGAAATGTTCAAGGAAGTTTGGTGTCTTGAAGCCATTAGCTTTGTCAAATGTCAGGGTGAACCTTGAGGTTGTTCACTGTAATTAGCTGATGTGGACTCTCCTGGTGGATTGTAGAATCTACTGGTGGATTTTTACAACAAACAAGACCCTTTCTCAAATAAAACAATGGATATTAGTTAGGAAGGAAGAAAACGTGCATTGTGCATTTTTAAAACACAGAAGAAATTAAAACTTCTCTATCATGATGGTATTGACATAGTTAAAATGGAGAAAGAAAAACAACCTTGATCTTATTTTACAGCACTTTAGAGTTCTAACATAATTATTTTCCAGTGAAGTGTGAAAGAAGAGAAAGTTTATAAAACATGGCTTCTTTGTCTGACTACTATACTTTTAAAGATTCAATAAACTCTAGTGTTTCTTCCGCTTATCCTGCAATACATGCTCCCTTTCTACTGGCTTGTTGTGTTCTCCTTGCCCATTTTCATGAACAGAATGAACATTCTATTCCTTAAAGATGGATTTTTCTTTTAAAAACTGACAGTAGTATGCATGCATGTGCGTGTGCACACACACACACACATCCCATTTCCTCTACCACTTTCTGTGTTTAAACAGGAAGTTTTAAACACAAAAATACATAATATCACATATTATATAAACAACCAATTTTAGGTATAGACTCAAAAAAAAAAATGTTTCCACGAAGAAACATGACTGTGGGCATACTAGGTAGATTTTTGTGTTTGTTGTCCTGACACAAAACAACTTAAAGGAAGAAAGATTTATTTTGGCTCAGAGCTTTAGTTCATTGTGACATGGAGGGATAAAGGGGAATGGTTTCTCTTATGGTGGCCAGAACTCAGGAGTCTGGGAGGATGTCTTTAGTAGCTCACTACCCCAACCATTTCTCTACTTCTGAGTCCAGCCTGTAGGAGAATGTCTTTCAGGTCTCTGGCTGGTCTGTCCCACTTAATCCTCTCTGCAAAGCCCCTGGGGTCACATCCCATCTTATTGATTTCCCAGGCACTTCTCAATCCTGTCACCTCCCTCATCATAGAAGATATGCAAATATAATTAAAAATTTAAAATAAATCTCCGACTCTAACATCCGATACCAAGTATTATTGTAAAATTAAAAACTGCTTTGGAAATGACTTTGCCTTTTCAGTAGCCGAATCACAAACAGATATGCTGTGTAGGAAACGTACCCTGAGGAAGGAAAAATAGATAACATCCATCTGACAAAAGATGAAGCCCCAACGTATGCGAGCATCTACAAGCTCATGAAATAAGATGCCTATACAGAATGGCTAAAATAATTAAAATAGGTACTTCCTCAAATAAAATCCGAAACATCAGTGAATATTAACAGGAGTTCTTATCTTCATTATCAAGAAAAATGAAAATTAATATCATAATGAGTGTGTGCACACCCAGAATGAGACACTCATTCTAAGTGTGGACCAAAATCTGACCCAACTAAACTTAACAGTCACAATGAATGCAAATGAGCTGCCCTCAGTTCCACTCCCAGGGTGTACATATCAGATACTCACTCCTTTCTTCATTAAATAAGTCGACTGAAAATGTCCATGGCAGCATATTCCTAATGTTAGGCAAGCAAATATCAACCTGGATTAAAATCAATACATACCCAGTGGCACGTAATGATCACGGAATGGAACAATGTATCATCTCGAATGCAGAGAACTCTCATAACCAATTATTGGTCACAAAAGAAGACACACTAAATCATATACTTATAACTTTATCTAGTATTGATCACCTTTGAAAGTACAACTATGATTCTCACATCAATAACTGTGGATTATATCAATTTCAAAGGTGGTGATGTTGACTGGGCCGCCATGTTGCTTTAGTTTTTGCTTTGACACTAATTTCTAATATGTATTGAATTCCTACAAACCTGGTGATCTCTTCACCTAGCCTGCAGAATATGTCAATAAAAAACCTTATCCAAAAGTAAAAATAATAGATAAGTGGTGTGTTGACAACACGGCTCAGGGTTAAAATAGGCTTGTTGTTTTGAATGTGTGCCTGTTCGTCCTGTGTGTAGGGGAGCTAGCCTGATACTTCCCTTATAGATTGGTTGAAGGAACAGTTGGTTTTAAACATACCCTTCTGAATGTATGCAGAACACAATTGGAAAATGTTTGTTGGTAGAGGTCACATCTTCATTACTTTAGGCCAGAATCCATTGCACTTTTGGTATTATTTAATAAGAATATAGCTACTCTGTTAGAAGGCTTGGGCACTGTTAATTAAATGGAATTAGTCTTGATGTTACCTCTGTCTCTGCTGTCAAAATCTATTCTGCGTCCCATGAAAGGACTCAGGGAGCAGAAGCTTGCCTCCACTAACTTATTCCGTTCAATTAAAATTAAATTACACAATTGACGTTTTTCCTTGTCTTTTCTATAAAACATTTTAGTTAATTGCTTAATTAAAACTGAAGCTCGACATTTGTTTCTTTCTCTTCAGAAAAAAAAAAGAAAAGAAGAGAGAGGGACATGTTCCTTGCCACTTTCCCAAATGCTGTAGAAATAATTGCCATCACCAGAAAAGAAATGGATTACTCCTTTCCCATGAAGGGCTTCTAAAGACATACAAGATTGTTGACTCAGAGCCAGATGCCAGTTTCTAAGACGATGGAACTGAGTGCAACAGATGCCTGCAGCTTTCAGTGCCCTGAACGTAAATCAGTATTGCAGCAGAATCATCTTTCTTTCATTTCACAATTTTTAGAAATTCTTAGTTGCTGTATTGGATGTTTCAGTGGCCTTTATTTCAGTGATCCACTCTCCACCAAAAAAAAAAAAAAAAAGATTAACAATACAATGTTTACTTTTTGGTCCCCTCAACAGCTATTTTTTTTTAAGGGTTGTTCAAATATTGTTGTTCAAAGAGGTTAGAGAGATGACTCAGGTGTTCAGAGCCCTTTCTGCTCTTGCAGAAGATGTGTTTAGTCCTACTCATGAACATAGTGGCTCATAACATTCTTTAATTCCAGTTACAAGACATATAATATCCTCTCTTGGCCTCTCTGGACACATGGCACACATGTGGTACACATACATCTGTGCAGTCAAAAGCCTCTGGCACTTGAAAATAAATAAAAATTTTAAGCATTCTTTTAAATGTAATTTTTAATTGTTAGTTTCTTACATTTAGACAATGCACTTTAGCCCCTAACCACTCTACTTCCCTTCAGTTCTCTCCGATGTCCTCCGGCTTCTGTCCAACTTTATTTTGGGAAGCTCTTTCCCCAACACCTACTAGAGTCTGGACTGTTTTGAAGGTCTGGTCACGCACCCATACACACTGTGCGTTGCTGCGTGCAAGAGCCACGGCATGTGCAGAAGGCAGTGTTTCACTAATCTACCTTCGATTCTCTGCCTCCCACACTCTTTCCTCCCCATCTTCCTCAGTGTTTCTGAGCCTTGCTGTGGAGGAGGTTTTACATGATTCTTTCATGACTGTGCACTCGCAGTTACTTATACTTGACCATTTATATTGTTAAAATACTTTTATATACAAACTTTTTGTTAGTCATACCATGCTTCTCTGTAATTGCAACTAGGTATTTGGGGATGGGGTGTAGGGGTGAAGACATGGAAACATAAACAAGTTAAATGTGCACAGTTAGAAAATGTGGAAGCTGAAATCTCTAACCAACACAGAGATTTTCATCCTGGTACTTTATCTCTGGTAGTCACTCTGTTTCTTATTTAACATAGTTTTGTATTATGTTCAATAATAGTCATCCACTGGGTAGCTTTTCTTTGAAACAACAGGGTGTATTTTTCTCATTTGTTCATTAAATCACCCAAGAATTATAGATTGTGTATCATGTGATATTTGTTAGGCATATATCAATGTGAAAATAAATTCTTTATTCCAATGTAGCACAAAGATAAGATATCAGTAAAAAATAAAAAATAAATAGACAAACATGGAATTGAAAATGACAATTTGCAAACATTTGGACTGACTGTGTGGGAATTTTCATTTTGCAGGTTCAGAATAGGTGAACTTCAGTTACTATTGTACACTTTCCTAAAGCCAATCTTTCAACATGGTTCTCATTTCAGTTACTATAATATTTAACTATGAGTAACTGTATAAGGTACTAAGCCATCTCTGCTCTTCAGTCCACAGAGAGCTGTGTGTGTGTGTGTGTGTGTGTGTGTGTGTGTGTGTATAGTGAGGGCATTGACAAATAACATTACCTCTTTCAAAATCTACTAGTGAGTGATTGCTTTCTGTCCATCTGTTATTTGGGTCCCACCCATAGGTTAAAATTTTGTGTTGTGGTACTTTTCACCTCTCAGTGATAAACCCACGTGACCTTCAACAACAACAAAATGTCATTTGAAAGAAAGAATTGGTGGACAAGATGAATGTGCCAAAAAGAAAGCCAAAGTGGTAATACTGACAGTGAAATTCAAATTGAAGATAAATGGAGTTACAGAAGAACTGGCTCTGTTGACAGTGTGTCCATATGAGAGCCTGCCTCGATAGCCAGGGGAATCTAGTAAAGGCAAATTTACTGACATAAATGAGAAAAATGATTTTGACAGAAAGGATGTACATTTCAAGTGAAAGTCCCAAGCAAAAACCTGTAGAATGACAAACTCACAAATATATCCCACGGTGCCAACAGCACATTGAGATTTATGCTAGAATAGATGGAACTGATTCAGACTCAGAAAGAAGTGTTACAATTTGCCAAGGCACAAAAACCATTTTGCTATGTATTATATATTACCCAAGGGGGAGGGGCAAGTATTTGTCACACAACTTAGTTTCATCAGCTCCTTCTTTGTATGGTCCTAAGGATGTAACTCAGAACCCTGGACATATCAGACAACTATTCATTTATTCATTCGTTTGTTTGTTTATTCATTCATTCATTCGTTCATTCATTACATCCCAGATGTTGTCCCACCCCCCTCTGGTAACTCCTTGCAGAGTTCCTCCCTCCGTTCCCCTTCCTCTTCATCTCTGAGAGGGCAGATCCCCACTGGTATGACCCCACCCGGGTGCAGCAAACCTCTACAGTATTACACTCATCTTCTCCTACTGAGGCCCTTTGCTACATATATGTCAGGGCTTTGAACCAGCCTTTGTGCTCTTTTTGGTTGGTGGTTCAGTCTCTGAGAACTCCCAAGGGTCCTGGTTAGTTGACACTGTTGGTTTTCCTCTTGGAGTTCCATCTCCTTGAGGGCATTTAATACTTGCCCTAACTCTTTTATAGGTGTCTCCAACCTCTGTCCAATGTTTGTTTGTGGATGTCTGCATGTGTCTCAGGTAGCTGTTGGGTAGAGCCTTCCAGAGGACTGCTATGCTAGGCTTCTGTCTGCAAGCACAACAGAGTATCAGTAATAGTGTTAAATATTGGTGCCTGCTCATAGATGGATCTTAAAGTCAGACAACTCAGATTTCTATGTCAAACCTTAGGTCTCTCTCTCTCTCTCTCTCTCTCTCTCTCTTTTCCCTCTCTCCCCCCTCTTTGGTTTGTATACATATGTGACTGTGTGTATATGAATGTTTGTAGTATGTCTATGTCTCTGTATGTGCATATGCATGTCACTCCATGTGTATGTGTGTGTATGTATGTGTGTGTGTGCTATATATACATATGTGTGCAAAAGTACATATCAGTGTATGCAAGTCCATAGAAGAATGTAAAGAATGTCTCTCCATTTTTCTCCCTCTTACTGTCTTTGAGACAGGCATCACACTGAGCCTGAAGCTGGCTATTTATGATAGCAGCTGGCTAACCTCTCCCTGGGATCCACCATCTCTGCCTTCCAACACTGAGGTCATTAAGCACCCACAGACATGTCTTCCTTCTGTGAGAGTACTGAGGGTTTCAACTTAGTCCTTCCTTCTGCTTACACGACAAGTGTTTTGTTCCATCTCCCAGATTCTTAAACAATTCTTATTTTCCAACATAACATTTTTATAGATATTTGGGAATTCCACACGGTACACCCCATACTCACATCCCGCTCCTCTCACGTCCACACCCACACCTACTGAGACTCCCATCCAGAAAATCAAAGCTTTAGTTTCAATATATTTAATGTTTTAAATGACAGTTTTGCTAAATTATATATTAGTTTTTGTCATATATTTTCAGAATATTTATTATCTAGTATTTTAAGGCTTTAAGTAAGTTTTTATCATCATGCAGTTATTTTAATTTTCCCACTGAATAAATATTAAAAATTGCATAATTTCAGCATACTTGGTGATATTCTGGAGTCTCAACGATTGAGAAAGCTGAAGATTGCCTGTACCCCGGAGTCTGAACAAGTGACCCATCTCCTTTCTAGTATTATCAGCCTACTGAGAAATGGCTAAATTAATATTCTCATATCTCCTCTTAAATTATCTACTGTATATAATTTGGTTTCCTTTTATATAGGCTTGAACTTGGCATAATAGCAATTGTGACATCATCCTTGTCCTGTCCCCAGCTGATTTTCTTTATGACTTGATTTCCTCTTATGCTACATGAAGAAAAACAGAATATTCAGACCTTGCCCGATACTCTTTCAGTGTCTACTCAGAAATTAAGATCAAGATTAAATTTATTCTGCTATTTAATCGTTGCAATTATTAGTCACATAGTTAGAAATTTTTCTCAACAATAATTCAGTGCTAGAAACTGACACAATGTATATTTGCATTATGTCTACAGGACTGTTGGGTCCAATACAATCAACCTTATTTTGAAGTGTGACAGTTGCAGCTTAATCTGGTTGCTCACCTTTATTTTTACTGTAATGTCGGAAGGTGGGCAGTGGTGGGGGATGACTTATATCGAGTTACAGAGATCATGCCTGGCTCACTAATGTTTTCATATGGGGTGAGAGTGAGGCTAGAAGTTCCGTGTCAGAATTTGTTTCTCCCTGTGTTCTCAGCACGATGTCTTCCTCCTCCTCTCTGTGGTAAGCCCTAGGCTATTGTCAACTCTTTCCTTCCTATGGTTCCCTCCATGTCATTCAGTGGTTACCTCAGCTCTGTTTCTTCCGTCACCATGAACCCATCTGTTCTGTGTAGCTCATCAGACACCAGTTTTGTTCTTTGTTTCTTTTCCTTTGGAAGATTCACACTGGACAGATGATCACCGTCAATTACACCCTCCTACAAATTTGCCTTCTTCCCACTAATATTTCAGATTTGTAAACGTTTGTGTTTCTGGATGGGTCCTAGAAGAAGGAGGTAGGAAAGCAGTGTTCACATTAAAAGGGAATTATTAACCTGGGTAGGGCGAGAACACGAAGAAAAGGCCTCCTAGACCGGAACACAGCTCAAGAGGAAGCTTTTCCCAGGCTGAGGGGAGTCTTCCAGCTATGGTGACCATTGATGCAAGAAAATGTCAGGTTCCAGCAGTTCCGCTGTTTAAGTCTTAGCTTATAAAAGTAGTGGGGAATGACACTGGCCTTCGTCTGAACCTTGCGATAAACCCCAAGGTTGTGGATGTGGCAGCTGAGAGCTGCAGAGAGCTACCGCCCTCACAGCACTCTTTCCCAAGAGTGGGAGGACCATGCCCTAATGGAGCCGTATCTCCGCAGGATCCTGGCAGCACCTGCTTGTGTTATCCTGAATAAGAGGATTGCTTAAGTGTGGAACATGCCACTCAATTCTGAAAACGCCCAGTCAATGACTGTTTAATTTTCGTGGTATGTGGCACTGTGTTACATAGGACAATTCTCATACTAGCAAATAATGCACTTAGAGCATGTTGTTCTAATACTCTACTCTCCAGATTCCTTTCCACTTTCCTCTCTCCTGTTAGTCCTCTTTGTTTCCCACAATCGGTGTGAAGACTCCTAAAATACCTGAAGATTTATCTACCCTGTGACACAATGATGCTGGCCCTGGTTGTTCACCTGGAGGACTTCAAGTCAACATATCTTGGACATATTTATACATCAATGTTTGTGATATTATTACAATGTACAAAATAAGCTATGTGCTTGTCAATAGAGAAATGTCTAAAGAAACTGGTTTACATAAATATTTATTGATGCTTGTGCTGCTTAAAATTGTCTTCACTTGTTAGATAGTTCTCCTGTTGATTTAAATATGGCCCCTCAGTTTACCAAGTGAAGTCTAATGTTCTGACATGCCCCTCGCTGCCTTAGACCTTCCTGGGCTGCAAGCACACCCAGGTGTGAGTGGGGTGGGTGTGTCTCCCTTCTAGTCTAAGCCTTTGTTCTCTGAGATCTGTCTTTCTAATCCAAATTCAAGTCTCAGTTCTGTGATTTCAGTGCCTTTACCCTTAACACAGTTGGATTTGGTTTCTACAGTGTATGCAGTCTTAAACTTTGGATGATTTACACTTGGATCAGGAGTTAGGAGCTTTTACTTTTTTTTTTTTTTTTTTTTTGAATTACAGTAAGTCTTCTAGATGTCAAAAACATCTTCTCACTGTCAAAATATCAAAAATCCAAAACATATTTGTTATTGTACCTTTTACTGAAAATATGCTTTTCTGTTGTTTGAGCCATTTACTGTCTGAAATATATTTATTGAACATTTTCAAATATAAAGCTGCTATGGCTTTAGAAATGGCCACATGGTGATGACAGTGACTATGCACTGACTATCTAATCTAATGGGATAGCAGGCATTTAAAATTTACATAAAATCCAAAAGATAATATAGTAGAGCTATTATAATTAAAATAAGAACATGATGCATATCTTTTGAATCAAGTATAAAATAAAGATATGCGCTTCTCATGAAAGTTTGGAAAACAGATTTAAGGATGATTCTTATTTGTGTGTTTTAACCTTAGATCTGTGAGTATTTTGTTCCCCCAGGGACTGAAGGAGCTGAGGGGGGAATCAACAATGTGAACTGGCCAGACCCCCGGAGCTCCTGGAGACTGGATCACCAACCAAAGAATACACAAGGAAAGAGCCAGGGCTCTGGCTGCATATGTGGCAGAGGAAGGCCTTGATGGACATCAGTGCGAGGAGTGGCTCTTGGGTCTGAGGGTGTTCGATGCCCCAGGGTAGGGGAATGCTAGGGTGGGAAGGCAGAAATACAGAGCTTCCAAGATGTTTACCAGACACAAGATACATTAACTCAGCATACTATTTCAATTAGCACAGAATACTAATATTTATACATGCACACATACACACACAGAAATTAAACAGTTTAATTTAAAAACATTTGTTGCTACTTTTATTAGCCATTTTATTCCATAAAAGCAAATTTGGATGAGGAAGAAAACAATAATCTCCTAAAACTGCTTTAAAATAACAGCCTGCATTTGAAGACCTCGATGAGTAAGAACAAATGCTGTAGTTTTGTCTCTTCTTGCTGTGACAAAATACCCTGGCAAGAGCAACTGAGAGAAGAAAGGTTTGTTTCCTGTCACAGCTCTAGGTTAGCCTATAAAGTGGAGAATTCACAGTGGCAGCAACTAAAAAATGATTCAGCTTCCATTCCTAATCAGGGTCAGAGGAAGCATAAGTGCAAGTATCAGTTCAGCACTGTTCTAAATAAATACTTGTATTAAGTCTTGAAAAAATTATGGGGTGTATTTTGATTATATTCACACCTCCATGGCTTCCCCTACCTCCTTCCTCTCTCTTCCAAGTTCATGCCTCTTGTTTTTTTATTCACAGATTTCAATTCCTATTGCTCGGCAGTATGGCTATAATGTTACTTTCATGTGGTAGAACTGCACAGGGCCACATCCTTAAGGAAAACTGATGCTCCCCTCCCCCGAAGCCACCAAGTGTCAATAGCTCATCAGGGAGTGGTGGGGCTCTCTATCCCCTAGGCTCTTCATGCTGCAGTGTTGAGCAGTTTGGTATTGTGCATGTCTGTGCAGGTAGCTATAGTCTGAGTGAAGTCCTGAGTGCAGAGATCCTGTCACATCCAGAGGACGATGTCTTCATCTACTTATCCCTGACCTCTGGCTCTTAGAATCTCTCTATTCTCTCTTCTATAATGGTCCATGAGCCTTGGGGAGCGAGTGTGGTGTAGTTGTCTCAGTTATGGCTCAGACCTCCACATCCGTTATTTTGAATTATTGCATTAACCATTGCACTGACATCATTCAGGGAAATAACAGACAACTGAATGACTGTGCATCTGATAAAGAATAGAAAGTAGTCTATGGTGTCTGAGATGGCAACTGGTTAGGTCCTTACGGAACAAGCATAGGGAAGAGTTGAGGTGACATATATTCTACCAGGTTTTTCTGTAGGGTTTCTGTTTGATGCTCTAAAAACCGTGATCTTATAAGAGAAGGATGTTTTAAAGAATGCAGTGTCACATTTTGGAAGTATTCTATAAGGTTTGCAAGCTTAGTAGAAAACACCTATTTGGACAAGAAACATGGAGCTGGCAGCAAGAATATAAAATGAGGGTTACAGACCGGCAGGCAGTGAATTCTTTCAACTTTTGTTTCTAAAGATCTTTATGCCTTAATTTTTGAAAAAAAAAATTTGTAGAGAGTTTTAAGCTGGGAGTTTGGTGAGCTTTGTTTGTTTTGTTTCAATTCAGTTGCTGGAGGAAGTTTTTCACTATCATCACACTTGAATTAGTTCTGACAATACATATTTCTGCAATTCTTATTTCTTGATAACTAATTTTTTTGTATGTCTACTTTTAGAAGTAATATTTCTCTCTGAACATGTTATAACATAATAACATTTAATTTTAATGTGCTCTAGTATAAGTCCCCTGTTCCTGTGCTTTAGGGTTTGGGGGACTTCTTTTGGTCTGTGAGCTTGATTCTTTTTCTAATCAGGAAAAATAATCTGAATTCCATTGTTCCTCAAATAATTTATTTCACCTAGAAGGTCACAAATACCTACGCATACATATAAGCACACAGCACTTGCAGCTGTTCTGTATCTTAATAACTATTATGAGATAGTGTGCTCTTGTGTCTTGACACCTTCTGCTACCTTTAATCCCCGCCAAGTATTCTAGACTTTGTATTGTTTGTATTCCTTGCATTCATATTTCAGGGCTTTCTTCAGAGATGTAGTTCGACTACTTAGAATCAATGATACTTCAGTTAGGCCCAGCTTTTACATTTTGTTAGGTGAGAGCAAAGCCATGTTCACCATTAACATGAAACCTCTTGTCTAATAAGGCAAATCTTTCTTATTGTTATGGCTGTCTATTAAGTTATGAAACTTTCTGTATAGTTGCTGGAAACTGACAGTGTTCCTAGCTTGGTGTATGCTCTGGAAATAATTTTTTTTTTTTTTTAATTTGATGGAGCTTGTTTACCATGTAGGGATAGTTTTTTGACTTTTGGTTTTTGTTTGCTTTTTGTTTTTCTGTTTTCTGTTCTGTTTTGTTTTATAAAGTTGTTCTTAGTGTTCTTGTTTTGTTTTAAATTGAATGCTCTAGAACAACCCTCTGTAGCTACACAGGACCCTTCCCTTTGTAGGTGTCTCGTCTCAGATCTTGGCTCTGTGGTCTTGTGGTTCTCCTCTCTCTTCATTGTCTCTGTACTCAGGAAGCCTACAGGACAGTCCTCCTTTTCCACATCAGCCTGGAAATGTTCTTCAGGAAGTTAGCTGGAAGGAAGACAATGGGCTCAATTCATCAGTTTCCTTATTTCACAGCAAAAGGTATGTTTGATAACAATTGCTTAAGGCCTGCTTCATGTATTTTTATTGATTTTAGTTGTTTCAGGCATGAGACTAAAATTTCAATTTTTAGCTTTGGTCACCATTTAAACTAGAAGTCATTGAACTCTACAGTTTTATAATATTAGTAGTCAAATGCAAAGGAAATTAGCACAGAAAAAAGGAACCTTAATATTTGAAAGTTTTAATGCCCAGAGATATAAACACGGTTTAAAGAATAATTATGCAAATAGATGGCAAAGTTTAAGATAAAGGTGCCAAGTCTTCACCCTCATGCAGTAGAAAGGAACACAGTTTGAACAAAAAAATATCTTAATTCATAAGAACATCTTAGTAAGTCTTATCAAAAGGACAGTGTAAACTTTACTGGTATGGCTCATTAAGTCGGAAATGGACTCAGCAAGGGTCATAGAGATTAGAGGTGAGATAAGTCATAATCAAAGCAATTAGCGGTGGATTATATCCTACGAGTTCCTTAGCAAAGGAAATCTCAGTTATGGTGCTAAGCGCTGAATGGCATTTATTTGCCCAGCTGGAGCATTACCAAAAGGTTCACTTTAAGAATTCACAACATTCTCCTTTGTCTATACTCATTGGCTGTAAACACTAAGGAATGAATGTAAATCCATGCATGTTACACCAACCACACCTGTGAACTGATTTTCAGCTACTTGGAAACTCCATTTTATAGAAAGTCTAACTAGATAGGTCAATGTATAGCTTGACTTTAACAGAAATTGGTATTTATTATTGGACTCTAGGGAATAATACCTAGACTTAAGGTAGCACAATTAATGCAGATTTAAATCTCAGCTGCCAGTTCCCCCATCCAAATTGTATTTTAATGGTTACTAGTCTGATTCTTTTTTTTCCACAATATTCTTTAAGTATAGGGGCTTTGTTCAGGATTGGAACACTTGTGGGCATGCAGGAAACCTGAGTTAGGCAGCACTCATCCACTACACAAAATCTGAAACTTCTTAGATTCTGTCGTTTACAAGTTTGTGAGGATATTTACCCTTCTGAGGATCAGTTTTTATAACTCTGAAATGTGGACAGAAGCACATTTCTTTTCTTGTGTTTCCTAATAAAAATGGTGCTTTACATAGACATTAATCTTCAGAATGCAGTGCTCTCTTTCAATGTACAAATTTGAACATGAAACAAAATATGAATGACTCAAATTCCCAAAATTTCATTCTCTTACCTTGCATAAGCACACCAGACATTTACCATGCTACATTCATTAAACAAATAAAAAAAATGGAACCCCCACCAATGAATGAAATCAGAAAAAAAAAAAACCCAAAATATTGTAGTGATATACTTTAAGACCAATGACTGTGGAATAAGAATGGTGACAAAAAGTTTTCTGAAAAACATCATTTGGGAAGCATGATAGCTTTGAAACCATGAAGCTCAGTAAGAAAAACCACCATCAATGACTCTGTATAAGAAATCAAGGCTTCATGTAGGACTCAATTCTACTTTAGCACTCTACCCTGGCTATCGGTAAGATGACACAGGTTAATGTTGCTTCAGCATAAGGAGTTGCTTTACTGTAATATTCTGTGCTTATACTTGGTGTTTATTTTCTAGCTGAGGGTGGTTAGAAGCTACAAGATCTGTATTTTGCTTTGGTTAAAACCATCACTGTGGAATAACTTGGTTAAAACATCTTCTCAGTTTATTAGATAATACTGAAAGGTTATTGTTTATATTTTTATAGGCACAGTCAGGCTAAAAGGTTATGTTTTTAAAAATAGTCTTTATCTCAAGGCATAGGTTTTGAAATACAGTTAAAAGATAGGATTTGGAATATTTGTGGAAAATAAACAAAAGATGGGGAGAAAGTACGAATTTGAGTAAAACAAGACTTGTCATGAATTGACAGTTACTGGAACCAGATGGCAAGCTCGTTCTCCCTCTCCTTTTTTCATGCTGGAAATGAAATAAATCTATCCCCTTCACAAAATACATTGGCTTCAGATACGTTGCCTCAGCATCGAGTCCGCAAAAAACTAGAGCCAGGGTAACAGACACCTGCCTCACAGAACTATTTTGTGGACCAAGTGAGTTAACTGATACAGTGTGCTTACCACATGGCCTGACTCACAGATGTGCAACGTTGAGTACTAAATCTGAAGAAAGTGTATGTATTCCATGCCCTCTTTTAAACTTAAACTTTTCACTGGGCCATAACTGTAGATTCACATGCAATCCTAAGATACAAGCAGAGAAATTCCTTACTCTATGCATTTTCCTTCAATGGATATCCCTCATACCACTACAGTACAGCATCTTCTTCAGGATATTAATACTGATACAATCAGGGCACAGAATATTTCCATTATCAAAAAATTTCCTAGTGCTGCCTCCTTATTGCTGCAGCTACTGTTACCCTCTCCTCAGTCTCAACTGGAAACAATCTCAGTGAATGTAACCTTGCAAACTTCTAAGGCTGGCTTTTTTCTTATTGTTCTTGTCTGGAAATTAATCTAGACAGGTGTTTGTATCATGTTCACTTGTGATTATTACTGAGTTGTATTCTATGAATCAGACAATCCCGCTTAATTATCCATGCACATTGTCTAAAGGAATATGTGGGTTATTACCAGTGCTTGGCTACTGTGAAGAGTCTATAAACATTGGCGAAGAGCTTTTTGTATGTGTGTAAGTTTTCATGTCTCCAGAGTAAACAGCCAGGGATAGAATTGTTTGGTTATATTGTAGTTTTATCTTTAATGCTGTAGATTCTACCATGAGGTTTTTAAGTTAACACTGACGTTTTAAATTTCTGGAGAATTGAATGACTGATCAAGTTTTTCTACATTGTTTCTAGCAATAATTAAATAGTTTTGTTTTCTTTCTAAAGATTTATTTATTTATTTGGGAACACTGTAGCTGTCTTCAGACACATCAGAAGAGGGTGCCAGATCCCATTACAGATGGTTGTGAGGTGGTGGTTGCTGGAAATTGAATGCAGGACCTCTGGAAGAACAGTCAGTTTTGAGCCATCTCTCTAACCCAAAGTAAAGTATCTATTTTACATATATGAGTACACTGTAGCTGCCTTAGACACACCAGAAGAGGGCATCGGATCCCATTACAGATGGTTATGAGCCCCCATGTGGTTGCTGGGATTTGAACTCAGGACCTCTGGAAGAGCAGTCAGTGCTCTTAACCGCTGAGCCATCTCTCCAGCCCTAATAGTTTTGTTTTTAAGAAACACTTTAGGCCATTGTGCTTGATAATGAGAATCTTCTTTTACAGGAGTCATTTTCATGTGCTTATTCAAAATCTCTGTAAAACATAATTGATCGTGTGTTTTGCCTATGCTTGTCTTGCTATCAGGGGTTGGAGAAATGGCTCAGCCCTCAAGAGCACTTTCTGTTCTTGCACACACTAAGTGGTTCCCAGCACCCATACAGGGTGACACACAACTGCTATAACTGCAGATCCTTCTCTTTTCTTATGTTCTTCAGCTTTCTCCATCAAAATTACCATATCTCCAAAGCTAAGTATTTATTTCAGATTCTCCTTTTAGTGCCTCACATTTCTCCCAAGCAGCTCTAGGGTTTCTAACTGGGCTTCACCTAATCTAAAGAACCTTAATTTCCTATACAAAGTCACGGTGGTCATATCACTTATTCTGTGTTATTACTTGCCAAGTCATAACTGAGGATTTCCCCATAGGTATCATGATGAGACTACATACGTTCTGGATATTTTCCGATTGGTCTGTTTGGGGTAGAACTTGCTCTTCCTATCAAAAGCGCTTTCTTTTCTTGCTTTGTGATACTGCCACAGGCTAACTAAGTGAAACAAGATTTCAACAGCTGTTTCCATGAGCCAATTTATAAGGTGTTGAAAATATTAATTTGGTGCTAAGATAATATCTGAAATGCACCAAGATGGAGAAATTTCTATTTAAAAGACTTCTTGTCATGGATCACATTGTATATTTCTAGAAGACATGTTTTATAGGCTACTTAGAGTGCTTTCAAGAATATGCTAGGTCCTTGGTTAAACTGTGTGGGATAGAAAGTGGTCTTTACTGTCAGTCCTTATCTGTGGCCTCTTCCATGTACAGGATTTTGCCACTGCTTAAATCAGAAATGAGTGACCAGTCAAGGGATGAATGTGGAGAAGAAGAGAAAGCATTAGCTGTTGGCTCAGCCTGTATCTCTGTCTACCTTGTACTTGCTGTGTATAATTTAGGTGATGAGGCATTCTCCAATCATGAAATATGTCCACATCCATGTCCTTGCTAAAGTACCTTCTCTACAGGCATTTGCCTTCAGTATATTCAAAGCTCCAAACAGATGGAAAAATCAAGATACATGAATCTTTCTTAGCAAACACAGAGGAAAGATTAAAGACCATTCCTAATCATGGGGGTGGGGGAGGATGTAAAAGGACCAAAGATCTAAAATATTGCCTAAATTGAAATAAAATTAAATTGAAAGCAAGTAGATCATTGCTACATGGTATGTGATAGTCAATGTTCTTCACATGATAATTCAAGTTCTTGTAATCATTTTTCTTTCAAAAATAGTATAATTTATTGAATAAAATGACATCATTCAAAAGATACTGCAATTTCTATGGGAACAGATGGTCGGGGAGTCCAATGCTACTAATTGCTAATTACAATATAAGGGATGCTACAATTTCAAATTTGTGCATTAGATATTACAAAAATACATCCACAAATATGTAAATATGTCATCTATAAAGGGTTAAAGAGGAAAGAAGTTTCACAAAAGAGAAGTTAGCTAGGGAACTAATGTGGAAATAAGAGTGTCTGCATTGTCAAGATAATGAACTAAATGGAACTGGACCAAAAGCTAAAGAAGCTGTGGTGATGATGCAGACCACTGTGTGTCACAGTTTCTTAGTTAAAGGAGATAAAGTTGTAAAGAGCACATTTCCAGAGTAGAGGCGGTGAAGGGAATGTCCCACCTTCTCTTCAATGTGAAACCATCGACCCGAGAGTGTAAAACCATAATAGGACCCAAAGCAGCAAGAACATGATAGGACACTAGGAAGACTTGGATAACCTTGACTTTCTTCTTCAACATAAACTTACATCTCCCATATCAAATCAGGGTCTAAGCTGAAGCTATCTTTCAGTTGAGTAAGATCCATCCCACAGAAGTGACAGAGCCAAAATGACTGAGATGCTCACTGTAGTCCACACCAAGAGTTATTGGGATTAGCAGTAAGTTGCTCTAAACATGGAGTCACAGGAGTAACAAATTTTAATTCAGTGGCCATCAAAATCAGGAGTGAAAGAGCTCTCATTTCCATTCTTGTTCGTTCTATTTATCTATTGATCTATCTATCTATCTATCTATCGATCTATCTATCTCCTCTATGCACAGTCCCTCTGAATCAGGTTTGAGTATTTAGTAAGAAGGCAAGAGGTTTTACTTTTAAGCTGAAGTCTTTTGTAAGTAAAATACTAAACCTAAGTTTCTGTTCCTAGAAGCCTGAACTAAATCGCACAGTGTAATCAGACTTTACACTAGGTTTCAACTTTTTACCTTAACACTAGAGTCTCAATCTCACAATTGTCCAAATGATGTCCTCAAGTGAAAGTGAGAGTTGATATAATTGCTCACAACATTCTAGCTAAATATATATCTTTTTGCTTGATTGGGATCAGTTTTTATTGATGCCATGGGTCAGATACACTGTCTCCCAAACAAGTGGTTGGCATCTTTACTTACTACCAAGAACATTTTGCAAAGTCTTCTGTGGTTCCTGTTGTCACATTCTGAGCTTGACTTTTAAAGTATGTGGAAAAGAATAACCTGCAGATTCCCTGCTATGGTGCTGAGGCAGATTGTGATATGGCATTGGGAGCTATCACTTTTGCTGCATATCTTTGTTCAGGGGCATTTGACCTCAAATCAATGATAAGAGAATTATGGCTACATTATAATAGCTGGCCAAAGGGAAGTCAGGGACAGTAGCAGCTCAGTTTTAACAAGGTGAGTTTCCACAGTTTAAGACAGAATAAACACCTGCAGAATAAATTTGTTTATTCCTTTTATTAACTGAAAATCTTCTTAGTCAACATTCACCAGGGATGTGTATTGTGTTGACCCCATTGCTGTAAAATCCTTCATATTCAATAACATTTCCAATTTTGATAATGAACATATTGGGTACCCACATTCACACCATTCCTTGAGATCTTGCCTGTAGGTTAACTAGAATACCATAAAGTATTAACTTGTGTGCAGTAAGGAGACAAATAAAACACCATATGTTGAGTTACTAGACCATTAAAAAATGTCCAGAATATGCTATGTCATGCTAGAACATTAGATTTTACTTTGTCTACTTAGTATGAAACTATTTTGTTCTTATTGTGCTCCTTTGTATATATTAAGATTCACCCTTCCCACAAAAATTACACTAGAAGCTTGGATTAATTAATAATAAGTGCAGAGACTATTCCTTGTCCCCTATAGATCTTCTGTGTAACCAACATGTGTTTGCCATAAGAAATCTAAAAAACTGTGTTACACCCATCTCCACCATCTAGAGCATGACATTTTCTCCAAAGACAAACATGACCAAGGATAAATGAACACAAAACCAAATTTCCCAGGACAACTTTTTGAAGAAGGCAAATTTAGATGAGGGAAATTGATAAAAATATCATCCTACAAGGTGAAAACTACAAATAAAAAACTGAAGGATTTGAATTTCAACATGCAGTCTTGTGCGTGAATCAAGGACTGATCACCAAACTGTACTGGGGCAGATGGAAAGGCTGTATTTATTTTTATTTTTAACCAAAATACAGTAAAATATTAGCATGAGTAGGCAAAACCATGGTGATCTTCACAACTTATCTTCAATATCTTCTGCTCCAGATATTTTTATGTCAACTCATCTGAGTAATTCACAGGAAAAGACAAAAACAAAACAAAAAAGCACTACCAGAAGCACATGAAATTAAAGGCCCATGGTATCTTAGTCTCTTTTATTATTGCTATTAGATTGCTACAGAGTGGGAACTTTATAAAAATGTGAACCTTTTTTGGTCACAATTATGGCAGCGAGCAAGTTCAGAAACATAGCAGTTGGGGCTGGCAAGGACATGCATGCTGTATTATAGATGGCACGGTGCAGGGGGGAAATAGATCATTAGAATAAAAATTTCACTCCTGCAAGAAACATTCCATTCTTGAGGGGACTGCTTTCAGTCATTCCTAAAGGGGACTCCTTAGCAGCTTCTCTAGCACCAATACTTTGAGATCCAAGTTTTTAGTTGACACTTTTTGCATGCACATTCAAATCGTAAGAAAGGTAAGGGTGCTCCCAGACAAATGTGGTTAACATCTCACTGCTGGGTCAAATGCTCTATGAACACTCAAAGTTTTATACAATTCAACAACTCTTTGAAATGTATCTGAACATTAATTTTGTGCTTAAGTGAACCCAAACTTTGTGTGTCTCTAGAAGGAGAAAATTAACTATGGGGATCATAACCACAGGTTCTAGACATGTTTGCCATGATGCAATTAGCCTGTGCTCAACATACAGATCGTGAAGCACAGAGCATGAAGAATGTGTGAGAAAGGGGAAGGAAGGACAAGCAATATTTTAATTTTAACTTGTTGGTTCTTTGACAATGACCAGCACCCCCTGCCGTCTTGTCTCATGCCAGGAGGCCACTTGGGCCTCTCCTCCTCCACCCCTTGTTGGTTTATGAATGCTGTTTTTCTGATGACTTGATTGAGCACAGATAATAAAAAGTCAAGTTCAAAGACGAGCCACCAAACACCCATTTTAAACATAGATCTCTTTGTAGCCAAAGAGCTCCTTAACCCAGAAGAGGGGTTAATATATTGCTTCAGCTTAGATAGAGCCCTCCAAGTCACTCTGCAAGGTTGAGATTAAACAATGCTTTACTTTCATCACCTTCCTACAAAGGAACAAGGCGTGAGATGTGCGACAGATATTTATAAAGACGTGAGCTGCTTGGAGAAAACTCACCTAGGGTGTGTGAAAATTTGTAGGAAAATAAGAAGCAGCGCAAGCTGCTTTGTTTCTGCAACATTTGGGAAGAGGAGGCTAAAGACAACTTTTAGTTATATCCTACTTTCAATAAAAATAGAAAGCAACCTAAAAATTCCTAAGTGGGTACAGCTGTTGGGTGTTATTTTGAGGCTTCCTTTTCCCCAGCGTCAAGCGGTCACGTGGCACTCTATGCATTGATTCTGAGATGAACTCAATTTCCACGCACCATTCAACTGTTCACAAAGGTTACAAGAAAGGTGGAGAAGCAGATCAAAAGAGCCTGAAGTGGCCTGATAGCCTGGCATGAAGTGCCACCCAGCTATCCACTTAAGACGCCATCAGCGCAGTCCTGTTCAGTGCCCTTGTTAAGCCAGGAGAGAAGGGGAACTCCGGCTTAGGAGATTTGGGGGCTTTTAAATTTCTTATCGCTCTCTTTGTACATCTTCATGAAAAGAAATGAGGTCTCATTAAACTGTGAACATTTTAATTTCAAATGCACAAATTAGCCCTTTATAGAAAATGACCCTTATTCTCAAGCGTTTGGAAATGTCACCTCTTAAATGCTAAGAACAGCTCTCTGACCTTGCGCACCTGTGGAACACACTCTGAATCCACAGTTCAAAGCAAGACATGTGCAGCTCTCTGGACTTCAGTGGCCTACAGAGAGTCAGGTGACAGACCTGCCACAAGCTATACCACAAGCCAAAGCCCCCCTCAGCAACTGTCATTTGCTATTGGCTTATTCAGGTAGTCTACAAAGGCCTAGTTTAGAGTAGGAAAGTAAGCATAGTCCTTCACAGTAGCCGAGCCTTCTGAGATTACTATCATACTGTTGATTTGACTCAATCAAATCCTCTCTTTCTCTCTCCTTCCTGAAAACAGATTTGTAATTGGCAGCCATATCAGCAGAACTAAGCTTATCCTGTGTTATTCTGAAATTAGGCTTCAAATAGATATTGCTCAAAGAATGGAATATGGAAAAAGGAACTAAAACTCCTCATATGGATAAGAGCAGAGTCTGTGTTATTAGCATTCCATTGGGGCTGTAAGGAATTACCCCAATTCCACAGTGGATAGCAGGCATTTATACAGAGATCTAATGAGCTAAGATATAGGTATCAGCAGAGCCCAGAATCCTTCCTGATACTCAAGAATAATGTCAAGGGTCTCCATTGTAAGCAAGTCTGCAGCGCCCATTTTGCTACATACGCAGCGTGGGTGGTGAAAGGCTTTGAAGCTGATGTGTGCATATGAGTTGGGGTCACAACTTAGTTCAAGTTCTCTGTTCAGCATCTGAGATTTTTTTTTCCTTTTAAAAATGTATTTCATTTTTATCTTACGTGTGTTTTATATACAGGTACGTGGAAGTAGTAATTTACCTCCTCTGTTCCCATTCTAACTCCCATATAATTGACACAAAGACCTAATGAGTTTACTAACGAGCTTTCAGTACTATGACTGGGCAGATATTCATCTACTCTAACCCTCTGGGCTCTCTACTTCCCAGTCACAGGCCCTGAGTTACTCTCAGTCTTAGTTATGCTTGCTCTGTTCTCTGTGTGTGTCCTCATGGCGAATCCCTTGGCAACCTGCTTATCAAGACTTCCCAAATGCTCTGCCTCATGGCCACCTTTTCTCTTCCTTCCTCTCCTCATTGAATCCTCTCATTGAGATCGTAAGTCCTGACTTCTCCGCCCAGCCACAGGCCAATCAGCTTTTTTTTGGTTGCTCTTGTTTTACTATTTTTCATTCACTTTACATCCCTATCACAGCCCCCTTCCTCCTCTCTTCCTAGTCTCACTTTTTCAAGTCCCTCCCCTCATTGTACCCTCTCATTTTGCTCAGAGAATGGAACTCTCCTAGGATATCACCCCACTCTGGGACATCAAGTCACAACAAGACTAGGCACATCCTCTCCCACTGAGGCTAAACCAGGAAGTCCGGGTAGGGGAAGCGGATCAATGGCAGGGAACAGAAATCAAGACAGCCCCAACTCTACTTGTTAGGGGACTCACATGAAGAACAAGCTGCACATTTGCTGCAAATGTGTAGGAGGTCTAGGTCCAGCTCCTGCACTCTAACTGGTTGGTGCCCCAGTCTCTGTGAGCCCCCACAGCCCCAAGTTTGTTGACTCTAAATCTCTTTGTGTTGTCCTTGATGCCTCTGGCTTGCTCACTTCTATCCCCTACTTTTCTATAAAATGTTTGGCTGTGGATCTCTGCATCTGTCTCCATCTGCTGCTGGATGAAACCTCTTAGGAGAGACTTATGCGAGATTCCTGTATGCAAGCATAGCAGAGTATCATCAGTTATCAGGAGTTGGCCTTCTCACATGGGATGGCTTGATAATATCAACCCAGAGCCAGAAAGACACATACAGTATGTATTAACTTATAAGTGGACATTAGCCATAAAATTCAGGATAGCATTGCTACAAACCATAGACCCAAAGATGGCATCTGAGTCCGTTCTTGTCTGCAACACAGTTCCATGCCTTTGAGCTCTACCATCCTGAGGCTCACCAGGCTCGACCTTTGTTCTCATCTCCCAGCTTTATACCCCAGCAACAAAAGCAGAACAGGCAGAAGCTACAGGGTGGCTGGCTGATTGGATGGCTGACTGGCCTAGGGTTAGCCTCAATCAACAAGAGCATGTCTCTACTGGAGCTTCAGGCCACCACATGCGCCCCTGACCTTAGTGGCAGCCGATGGGCATGACTGCTGTGCTTGTAGGCTGCAGGCATCACTACTGCTCAGCAATGATGTGTTCCTGCTTCAGGGAGCTGCACACCTCAGTCATTGAAGCCAACAGTCTCAAACTCTTCAAGAATGATGTTTGTGCTTGCAACCTGGTGGTTGAGAGGTGACAGTGAAGTGTATGTATTGTCATTCTTGGCATGGAGCTCTGTTCCACCATCTTCCCCTACAATTTTGTGAGTCTACAGTTTTTAATTGATTGGTTTTTACATCCTAACTGCAGTTTTCTTTCCCTCCTCTCCTCCCAGTATCCTCCCCCACCCTGCCCCCGCCCCTGCATCTTCTATCCACTCCTCCTCTGTAACACTTCAGAAAAAAAAGCAGGTCTTCCCTGGATAACAACCATCCATGGCATATCAAGTTGCAGGAAGGCTAGGCTGCACCTTACCTGCTCCCCTATTACCATCCTCTAGATGAGGCAAGCCAGTGGGTCCTGCAGGCAGTTAACAGCATTAGGGACAGCCCCTACTTCCATTGTAGGAGTCCCCAACAAACACCAAGCTACACAACTGTAACATATGGGCAGAGGGCTTAGGTCATTCCCACACAGTCTCCATTGTTGACGGTTCATTCTCTGTGAGCCCCTATGGGCCCAGGTGAGTTGATTCACTTGGTTTTTTTGTGATATCCTTGATCTCTTTGGCTTCTTCAAGTCTTTTTTTCCTCTCTTCCACAAGATTCCCCAGGCTTTGCCTAATGTTTGGTTGTGGGTCTCTGCATTTGTTTCCATCATTTGTTGGGTGAAGCGTCTCTGATAACAACTGGGTTAGGTATCATTCTATAACTATAGCAGAATATCATTTTGAGTTGTTTCCTTGACTTTTAATTTTTTTTTTATTTTTTGCCACTTGTGTTTGGTTTTATCTATCTCTGGGCTATCTAGCCTCTTGGTCTAGGCCTTCCAGGCAGTGTCTGGGATGGTTTCCTTCTTGTGACATGGGTCTCAAGCTGGACCAGTCATGCATTAGCTGTGTCACATTTACCCCAGCACATCTTGTAGGCCAGACAAATTGTAGGTCAAAGTCTTTGTGGCTGGTTTGGTGGTCCAGTCCCTCCATTGAGAGTCTTGACTGGTTACAGGAGATGGTTAGGTTCTGCATTCCCCATTGCTAGGTGAGGACACAATTTGAAAGCATCTTCCCATAAGACTTGCTTTTTGTCCCTTATTTGTTCTAGAGCTATTGTGGTCCTGAAGACTTCTTTTTGATGTTGTGTCTGCCTTAGAGCCTCCATAGGTCTCTCATACTCTGAAGAACCCCATAGCTGCCATATTGGCTCTCTCCTTACCTCATCTATTCATAACCACTCAAACACAACATCATGAAACGCTTCCAACTTTGTCAAGATATTCCAGGGTTATTCTTACATATCCCAGCCTTGAGATTGTTTCAGATAAAGGTTATTTATTTATTTTATGTATATGAGCACACTGTAGCTGTCATCAGACACACCAAAGGAGGGCACCAGATCCCATTACAGATGGTTGTGAGCCACCATGTGGTTTCAGGAATTTAAACTCTGGATCTCTGGAAGAGCTGTCAGTGTTCTTAACTACTGAGCTATCTCTACTGCTCCAAGATTGTTTCAGTTTTAATATCAGGCAAACCAATAAATATGACTTTCATTCACATATATATATATATATCTCCAGAAATGATACAACAGGATATAATATGAAGGGAGCCAGATAATTATACCTTATACAAGAAATTAACCAATTATAGAACATCAATAAACTTAAGCTTTTAAAAGCTAAAAAGCTAAATGCTACTATAGCAAATATGATTAATGGTAAGTTATGGTATGATTAAAACAAAATTTATAATCAGAGAAGACATGCGTAATTTGAGCAAAGACAGCACAGAATTCACCCATAGAAAATGAAACCCAGCTTTGCTTTGACTGTTCATTTTTATGAGTTTTGTATTTTATATTGGGATTTTATCTCCTTCAGGTATATGTGGAAACAGATCATACCTGAATATTTAAAAAAAATCTACAAGAAGGCATTTTATTTAGGAAATAATTGCTTTAAAAATAGATTTTGGTGGAAAAGAAGCGTGTAAGAGGGCCTAAAAGGCTGGGTGATTCCAGGAATACAGCACATTAGACTGCAGCAAGATCAATATTAGTTGAAATGTCATTTTAAATTATTTTGATAAAACTAACACCTGTGTCTTAAATATTTCACCTGGCAAAATATTCCAATGTTATATCTAAGAATAATAGCATCAGGCTGGAACTCCAGACTACTTGGCAAAACCTAATTCCCTTATTCTGAAACAAAATGCCTTTGTGATTTCCATTGAAAATTGCTTCTTTACCACCTGACGTTCTCTGGGCTACCCAGTGACTGTGGTGTTACAGAGCAGAAGCTATGGCTATGTGAGGGGAAATCGAATGAATGACTATAGAAATGAAAGCATATGTGCCCAGATTTTCTGCAGTAACGAAGTTCCACGTGATGCCACATCTCTTCTTAAGACATTGTAGGGCTATGATATCCAAATTGTAGCCACAAGGTGAT
The DNA here is from genome assembly GCA_019843965.1 of Rhynchomys soricoides. Classification (NCBI taxonomy): domain Eukaryota; kingdom Metazoa; phylum Chordata; class Mammalia; order Rodentia; family Muridae; genus Rhynchomys; species Rhynchomys soricoides. Next base: position 12,239,395 of record JADRCH010000011.1, read on the forward strand.
AATTCCCCCTTGCTGTTTTGTGACAGTTGTCAGCCTCTAAATCTTGGCATGTGATTGGCTTTCAGCCTCAAGAAGCTGGCATAGAGGAAACAATTCAGAGTCCACCTTGGTCAGCTTAGACAATCTGCAATGGGTCTGTGTGCATCTGTACACATGAATGTCCAAGTTAGGATCCATTACCCTGTGCTGCTGGTTAGCACTTGTGACAAGCATAAGGATCTATACAATCTACATATACACACATGTTTTGTGAGAGGATGTCTTGGTCCTTTTTTCCTTTTCTTCCTACATCTTGAGTAACTGGAATTTCAGGGTGCGTTGTTACTTCTGGCATAGCTCATTGCATTTTTACAAGCAAGACGAATGTAAATGTTTCCTGGAGGCCCTGCTATGCTCTTAATGCCTATCTGTACTGTCCATCTCTGAACAAGTGTTTTTCAATGCAATCTGTTTATGGTATGGCCAGTTTCGTGGAAAAAAAATTCTTGGTGCTTTTAAAAGTTGAGTAGGACACAGTGCTGTGTGATGGCAAATCTTTAAATCACATACCCACACAAACAAAGAAACAAAATTCTTTCAAGGGTAAGTTTTTGAAATTCCAGATATTAGCAAAAGTACCAGAAAAGTAGGATTGCTTCTTCAGGAATAAATTTTACATTCATAAGAGCAATTTGGCTCATATCATTTGAATGTTTCAATTATAACCTTTTCCTTTACTCTCTCTCTCCTCAGCTTGCAGAATCCATGCACGCAGCAGCCTTCAAATCGTAGTATCTGTGGAAACCAGAAGCTATACAAATACAGAAAGGGCAAACCAGGTTCAGGTCTGGGAAAAGCCCATCTGCAGAGCATGGGCACTATTGACCTGTTAGCTCCCTGGAAAAGCCTGCTCATAGGATCATGTCATTATTCGATCTGTCTGGGAACTCCCTCTGCAAGAAAAGACCTATGTTTGTAGAAAGCATTCAGCAAAAAACCTTGAACATTACAGCTGCCTAAGGCTGCAATACCAGTTCAAGTAAGCAGCAGCCTAGATAAAAAATTTAAAGGGAGATCTGGGGTATACAAGAAGACTGTGGGACTTTGAAAAGTTCTGACAGTCCCAGGGTGATATAAAGACATGTACGTAGGCACAGCTAAACATACTCCCAGGTGAGGACAGGCATGGCCTCAGTCTCTAGCCACTGGCTGATGGAGACTTTTCCAATGCACCATGAGGCAAACATGAGGTTATACCATCCCTGTGTGCTATGCTAGACCTCAGATAGATTCTTCAATCTAGAATGAAAGGTAGCTGGGGAAATATGACCAATAAACTCACAGATCATGACAATTACCACAGAGAGATATTTTGCTACATAATACAGAGAAGACAAACTTAATCCAAGAGAGTAAGCACATAAAACAGTGACAACACCAAACCACAAGGGAGAAAGGGTAAGATGACATCTATATTTATCATGTGATAGAGTTCATATCTGAAAGAATCAGACATTGTGACTGGGGATGGTTTGTAATAGTAGAGAGCTTTCTCTCTCCTATTCCTTCACTGATTGTGAAGGAATTTAAATATCAGCCTAAATAGCAGATCCACGAATAAGCAAGAACCATGAAGGACCGAAAATGGACGCTAGAGTAAATGCACAATCAGTTAAAAATTGTTAGGCATTCGACTTCTCAAACCCGAATTTAAAATTTAGATTAAAATTACACCTTCCAAGTCTCAACATATCTAGAATAGTGTAAATGTAAGATATTTATGAAACTGCTCTTGTCAAAGCTGAGAATCATAAAAGCAGAAAAGCAAGGAAAGCACTACTCAATAAAAGCAACAGTTAAGGTCTCATCAGAAGACAGGGAGGCAAACGAAAGCGGATGATACATTCACGATGAAGTAAATGACGAGTCGTCAGCCAGCAATTATATCTGTAGCAAAATCCCCTGGTATCCGAGACACAAGGTCATAACTAGAAGACCCACATGATGAGAAATACTCAGAGAAGTCCTGTAGACTGAATAGAAAAAGCACCAGATTGCAAATTCTCCCAAAATATTACAGGACCTAGTAAACTTAACTGCACTGGTAGATCTGCATGGCAGTACAAATACATTTGATTTGTTTGTAATTCTCTTATGGTTTAAAATCAAACTCAGCAAGGAAACATTTATAAGTATGTGTGGACAGGATTATAATAAATACATTTGCAATTTATCACAAACGTGTAAACAGAGCTTCTATGTGCTTCTACCAGTGAATACTAACTGAAAGGAGATTGTTCTGAATTTAAGACACCCCAATGTAGTCTTTAGTCAACTATTCACAAAATTAATAAAATCTAAAGATATAAGAATATTGCTGCCGGGCAGTGGTGGCACACACCTTTAATCACAGCACTTGGGAGGCAGAGACAGGCAGATTTCTGAGTTCGAGGCCAGCCTGGTCTACAGAGTGAGTTCCAGGACAGCCAGGGCTACACAGAGAAACCCTGTCTCAAAAAACCAAAAAAAAAAAAAAAAAAAATAAAAAAATAAAAGAATATTGCTAAAGTGACACACTGGACAATGTCTAGTTAACACAAAGTAAGGAATGGAGAGAAGAGATGTTAAGTGTGGAAAGCAAAAGCAAAACTGCAGGTGTGAAGCCCAGCATGAGAAGCTGTATTAAGTATAAATATATTAAAGACACCATTAAAACAGATTTAAAAAATAAACAAAACCCATAGATATTACTTTTCACATTAAGGAAAGGAGAGGATTAAAAAGAATGATTAGGAAAAGTTATACCACGGATATTAACCACTGAGTGGAATACTGAAACTAGTAACAAAAGAGACAAGGGATTTACTAACACAGACATTTATAAGATCAATCAACTCTGTTATAACGATAGACTGGAGCCTAGCATAAGCATCCTCATAGAGGCTTCATCCTGCAACAGATGGGAGCAGATCCAGAGACCAAGAGCCAAACATCAGGTTGACCTTGGGCTATCATGCAGTAGTGGGAGGGAGTAGAGTGGTGTACAGGATTGTAGGAGCCACAGGGTCCAAGGAGATCACAAGACAACCCATAGAATCAACTAATTTGGTATCATAGAGGCTCACAAAGACTGACCAGACCATCAGGGAGGCTGCATGAGTCTGATCTAGGTCCTCTGCATATATGTTATGGTTGTGTCGATTGGAATTCTTTTGAGACTCCTGACAGTGAGAATGACTGCTGTCCCTAACTATTTTGACTGCTTTTGGGACGCCTTTCCTCCTCTGGGTTGACTTGTCTAGCCTTAATACAAGAGGATGTGCCTGGTCTTACTGCAATTTGAAATGGCATATTTGGTTAATATCCCTGTGTAGCCTGCTCTTATTCTAAAGGGAACTGGAGGACGACAGGATCTATGGGTGAGAGGAGGTGGGTAGGAGGGACTCAGAGGGAAACAGGGAGGGGAAACTAAGGTCAAGATGTAATATATGAGAGAGAAATAAATTAAGAATATTAACAGAAGATTTTTCGAGATGAACGGTTAAGGTTGATGGTTTAGTAACAGTTATGGGTCAAATTGAAAAAGAGAAAGAAAGGGATAAATACTGTCTTCCATATATATAGTTATATATATATATAACATCTCATAATGCATACGTATATTATTATATGTTAAAAATATATATGATAATCAGTATCTAAGTCATGAAAAACATAGTTTAAAATCAGACCCCTAATATGGCTTCAAGAAAGAAATGACTACACTGCAAAGAGAGATAGGCAAATTAATGACAATTGCTAAAGGCCCAGACACTCCAGCTTCAAGCGTCCTTATAATTAGGCACAAGTTCAGCAAATATATAGACATCATCCAGAACTGACAGGTATCTATTGACTCTGAACTAAAGAAGACCATTCCATAATAAATGCATGTGGGAAAGTGTTTTAGGTTGATAATGTGCTCTGCCATCAAGGTCCCTTTCATAAACCAAAAATGGTTGAGATCATTTAGGGTGCCTTTTTCTAAAGAACAGTGAAATTAAATAAGAAATCAGTAATAGAACAACATAAGACATTGCAGTGAGATAGCTTCCCAAATAATCAGCAAGTCACAGAACAGATCACTAACATATTGGCATGAAAACTGACAAAAATAGGCAAGCATAAAACTCATGAAACGTATGGGTATTACTAAGTATGTATGGCTGAAAGTAGAGCTGTGAAACTAAAATGGATGTACCTTATATTAATTCGCTAAATGTCCACCTTAAAACTGCCTAAAAAAGACAGTCCAGGATGAAGAAAATAGCTAATATTAAGCAAGAGTTAACCCAGATGAGATTAAAACAAATGAACACTGAAAGTGTCTTTGCTGATGCATAGAAACCAAGTAAGAAGAAAGAGGGGCTCAAATAGCAAAGCAACTGGGTTGGGTGTTCAAGTTCAGAATAGAACACTTGCTTAACATGAACTTACTTTCAACTCCAGCCTGCATAAATAGGCCAACATACAAGGGAATTTAAGGCCCAATCTTTGATTGAATGATTTAATGCTCTATCAAACATTAAAACAGAATACAGTTAAAAAGTTATTCTTCATTGCATCATTATTTTATATACAGACCACACAAATGTATCACAATAAAATCCTGACTATTCACAAATCATGTTTTTCATGAATACGTACACAAAATTTCTCAACAAAATATATAATAAATATGTTATCTACCAAATCCAGAGGTTCATCTCAGGATCGTAATTCTGAAAGTTACTTTGACACTCAAATATTAATCAGCATATTATTCCACATGTCATGGGCTCAATATTTGTCCTCCAATATTTTTGTACATCTAGAGCCTGTGAATTCAACCTTATCTGGAAAGCGTCTGTGCAAATAAATAAGGGATATTAAGTTAATGTCTTAGTGGATTAACTGAGTAGCTTCTAATTATAGGTGTAGAACAGAGGAAATAAGAATATAAATGCTAGTCCACAGAGTCAGATACTGAGATTATCTAGCCACAGGCATAGGGCAGATGAACTTGCAGGAGCTAGAAGAACCATGCAAGGAAGCCTTCCTTCTGAGAACTTTTGGAGGATGTGTAGTTCCCTGGCATATTTTTTCTTAACTTTGGCCTTGAAAACAGAAAAATTTCTATTGTCTCAAACCAAAAGGTGGGTTCATAGGAATTTGCTACAGCTACTGCAACACTAAGGAAATAACAAACAAAGCTACAATTGATCATCTCAATAAATACTGAAGAAGGATTTGAATTAGATAGCTTATATATATATATATATATTCATCAATCTAGGAAGAGAAAAGAAATTCCCCAATTAATAAGAGTTGTGAAACATGCAAGTGGTGACAGGCTCTGTTGTAATGACTAGGTGTTTTGCCTTTAGGTTTGGGGACTGGATGGAGCATCTGATTCTGTTACTTCAACTTAACATCAGAGAGCAAGTTCCAGTTTGGGGCAATTACAAACAATATTATTTTGCTTTTCAAAAGATGTATTCTGTAGAGAAAGTCAAAGGTAATCAACCGAAGACCATTAGAACTAAAGCAAGTTCAGCACAAGCAAGGCATGAGATCATTACATACGATCAATAGTATATGTGTCCGCTGAACTATTTCAATAAAAAAATTTAAAAACTACCATTTACAGTAGCATTTATAATGAGCTCAGTAAAAAGTACACAACATTGCTGAAAGAACCCAAAAAGTCTACTCAGAAAACTCATTCCATTTTCCTGGATCTGAGAACTTAGTATTGTCAAGATGCCAATATTCTCTAAATTGAGTTATAAGGGTAATCAGCCATTTTATAATTGGATTCAAGGACTGCTCCACAGGAGGAATTTCATGTCTGGTACCAGAACATGGTTAAGAACCCATGACTGGAGAGCTCATAGACCCTGGGGAGAGTATACTGGTGATATTTTGCCCTCCAAATATTTATATTATTTTCTATTTGTTTGTCAAAGAAGCTCTTTTTGCAATGAGTAATAGCTAATACGGAAACCCATAAGTGGTCAAAGTTCTGAGAGACTAGATATTGTGCTCACTGAAAGACAGGTCATTGACCCTTAAGCACATGAAGGCGAGGGCCTTATAATAAATGGGCAAGTATGAAATGCTGTCTTCTGGACATGACATGGATAGTGAACATGTCAACTCACAGAGTGTGTGCTTGCCTTCACAGGGGTGGGAAGGGGATCTTGAGGCCCCATAGTGAGATATTGGTAAGAGAGATGAGTCACTTTTCTTTGGAGATTTGATTGCTGGTAGTTTCCTCTTATCACAATTGATATAGTCAATATTACCTGGACTCATGGTAGTAATAAAATAATCTGTGATGGAGAACTAGTTCAGTGGTTATGAGCATTCACCACTCTTATGGGGGACCAAACTTTCTTTCCCAGCACTCCTATCTGGCAGCTAATATTTATCTATAACTTCATCTCTGGGGGTTGGATACCTTCTTCTGGATTCTGTAGGCACGTGCATTCATGCATACCTACTCCTGTCCAGACAGAAACATATGAACACTTAAAAATAAAATAAATCTTTAAAAAATAAGAGGAGATAAAGTCAACAGTTTTCAGGATCTGAAAGGCAGTGGAAGGGATGCGATGACGGGGTGGTTATAATCAAAATATACTGCCTTCATTTGTGACATTTTCATCAGCAAATATTTTAAAGGTTTCTATAAAGAGAATAGAAATAAAGTGAATTTAACGACTTCGGGGTCTGAGAAAAATCCGATGTACAAAAATATTGATATACCATGAAAAGAAGGTACAATGTTTAAAACTAAACACCCACTCCAAAACATCTTAAAACATCACACACTTAGAAATCTTTAATTTTTCTGTTTTGACCTAGTCTTAGTTTGTACTTTCAAAGCATGACATCACACCTAGCTTTTTACTGGTCCTTAGCCTTTCACTTTTTAGAATATTTTTGTTTTACAAACATCAAATACGCCATGTCTGAAATGTCTTGGCTCTGTTGATATACATTTGTTTGTGGATTCAAATACCTTAATGCTTTAATTTTTTAAAAAATTAGAAAGATGTATGTATTATTTTATGTGTATGTCTGTGTACCTGAGTGTATGTGTTTGCTGTGTGCAGATGCCTACAGAGACCAGATGAAAGTGTCCAGTTCCCTGGAAGTAGAGTTATAGGAGTTTGGGAGTGGCCATGTGGGTTCTGGAAACCGAACCCAGATCTGTGAGATTATCAAGTACTCTTAAACAATTTGAAATACGTAATAATTTTAGATGCATTAATAAGAGCACGAGTTCTTGGGTAGTCACTAAACCAGACTATTGAGAGGGAAATTTCAGAGTTTTGGTGAATGAAGATATACCTAACAAACTGGCTCAGTAAAAATGCGTCAGTATGAAGTGATGGAAAAATGAGCCTCAGCACACCAGAATGGATGGAGAAAGTGCATATTTATGCACCCGTCATGAGTCATTTGTGTGAAATTGCTCTGTGAATGCCTTTAGAATTAGCTTTAACTTCAAAGTTTTCCAAATTTTAAAAAACAGAAAGAGCTGAAACCTTCTATGACTTACAAGAGGGAAACTATCAGCTTTGATTATCTAAATATAGTGAATATGATTTGGCTTAAAAATGACTTATTACATGGAGAGTCAATGAATGGAGTGAATGAGGCAGAAGCCAAATTTAATAAGGAGGAAATTAAGTTCAAGGAATTTGATAAGTACCAGGAAATAGTTGTACTGTATTGTCTCCACAGATGGATTAAATTCAAGAGAAAGAAGACAACCACCATAATGCCCAAACCAGGAAGCTAATAAGACAAGCAGCTTGTGCCATGTGCAATTAGTGGCCTGTCGGACTTCATACAATGTATGCCTTTAATCCCAAAGCCTTTCCAAACCTTTAGTCCAAAGGACATGGGTTAAATAGAGATTCATGGGCTACAATAACTCTGAAATACAGAAAGGAAGGCTAATCCCACTTGACTCTATGTTCTGATGTAAAAGGCTGGATCCAACTATCAGGTAAAGATGATTCTCCATATCTTCAGGAAATAGCTCTTTAATTGTGCAGCAGGAATGATGTAGTGAGAAAGTGATGCTAAGAAAGCCAGTTTCATTCATCTCATGGAATTATGCTTTATTACTTACTGTGTAAGGCCATGTAATGACTCTGTGGTGGTATTATGAAGCTTAGTTTATAAGTGCATAGAAGAGTTTTTAATAAATTCCCAATCCAAATGTGATGTTATTTACCCATTTAGCAAACACTGTCAAACAGTTTGTCGGGTTCAGGTGTGAATACTTTAAAAGCATTATTTCTTAACACCAGTCAGTTAGATGAGTACTGTAGCATTGCATTTGAAGGAGAGACTGTGCAAAACGTTTCAGTAGCTTGCTAACATAGCAGTTGGAGCTGAGTTTGTGACTTAACTGCTAAAACATTGCATATATCAAGTCTATACAGCAATGTGTTGCTTGCCAGTGAAACCTGGGTAGCAAGTATAAGGGAAGATTTGGGAGGAAAATGAAATGAGAAGTCAGAGCAAGAGAGCAAAAGAGAAGACAGGCATGATGGAGGTAGGCATGATCCTGTTTTATTTTGGCATGTTTACAAGCAGTTAAAATCAAGCCAGGAAATACACATTCAACTGTGGACCCTAAAATGTTTGAATATGAAACTTAAATGTTTGCAGTAACTTCAAAGGGAAAAAAGGCTGATCTCATCTTGAGTCATGGAAAATCGTATCACCCACTCACAATTGAAATTTAGCTATGTAGTAGCACACTCTAACAAAGTCTTTCCCTGTCCCTGAATTAATGTTAGATGCAGCTTTTAAATAACTCATTAGAATTACTGTAATTCAGAAATACTTGGAAGGTCTAGTACATGAGGAAGGCATTAAATGTTTCAGAAACCACCCAGCCAAACAAAGCTATTCATTATATCCAGATTCTCTCATAATAGTAACATAAACTACAAATGTCACATCAATGCTCATCAGTAGCCAATGCACCATTCTGTGGCAATGCCATGTTCCTGAGGGAATGAAGCTCTTACTTCCACAGAACTTTCAGGAAGATAAGCTTGAAATCATGCTTGCATGAGCTAAGGATCTCCTCAAAAGCAAACAGCACATAGTTGGTTGTATGTCATAAAAATGAAGGCTGAGAGAAATGCATAAGTCTAGAAATGGAAGTGTCATTTAATAAAGGAACTGATCTAAGCATTGGAAGAAACAGTATGTTGGGATAGCAAGGATGGAAGAGAAGACATTTCTAGATAGTTAGAAAAGGTTTATATAGCCATTAACAGTGGAGACCCCCAAATCTGACATCCAGGTTCTGGTGCTGTGCACATGAGGTTGAATAAGCATCTTCCAAAAGCATAACAAGCACAAAGATTTAAAAAATATATAGACAAGGTTAAATGGGATTGTTTTAAAACACTATTCATTTTTATTAATAATTTATTTGATAACATTAGAGAATTAGGTTTCATAAAAGCATATTTCAAATCAAGTTAGTCACCATGCTTACCCACTGCCAGTTCATTCTTCTCTCCTCTCCTTCTCTTAGACTCTCCCAACCCATGGCCCGAGTCACACTTTAGTGTTACCTTTGACTTCCCCCTTCTCTCAACATCTTTCATTCCTCTCTTGTGGCCTTTTACCTAGTTTCCTAGTCTGTATTTCTGCATCACAACTTCTTCTTTACACACATGCAAACAGTACAAGTTAGTATCTGTGTAGCATTTTATTTTTATCTTTTTGTGATGTCAGAGTTCATACCAAAGGTTTTGAGAATGCTCCACAACTGGTCTTTATCAGGTAAACTTAATATTGACAATAAACTGTAGTGACTTTAAAGAAGGGTAAGAAATGAATTAACATAAAGAAAAAATTAGATGGTCTGAAAAATTATTACCTTTGATACATATCAATAATTTCCAAGGTAAGTGGAAACTCTATGCTGTTAAAAGTAATATAATAATTATAGCAAAGACCTAATGCAAGGGAAAATTAAATGACCAGTTTATAACCATTTATTCTTTATTCATTCTTCAACTTGAGTTTCTTCTTTGTGTGAGCAGAGAATTTCTGTTCTAAGGTCGGAAGAAGGATGTGTGGCACAGAGAGGAAGGATGGGCAATAGCTTTAAATAGCTAGTAAATATTGTGCAATGCTGAATGGAGTTTCCAAACAACTGTCAAAAGCACAAAAAGCTTTTTTTATTAACCAGATGCTACCAGGTCCCAAAAAAATGCAGAGAAGGACCCTGCTCGGAGCACTGTGTGGTTTTGACAGGCCTGATTTATGAAACAGCTGATTTGTTATTTATTGATCAGAGACCTATTCTCTTCACCCAGTTTAGACACAGCTCGATAGAAAGCAAGCATAGCTCTTGTTTGGTTACAAGCAGAAAGTGCCTATTGCCTTAATCTGTGGACTGGCTTTGACACTATGGCATCCAGATGTTCAGCAGGAACACACTTCAGAAGCAAAATAAACTGAAACAACGAAACTTTTAAAAAAGAGCAAAACATTCAAAACATGTTCCATGAAGAAAGGGACTCATCAGTACCGCACAACAGAGTCTGAAACATTGTCTTAGAAAATAAAAGACCGTCATTGAGTTATTTCTTACTCATTTGCTTATTAAATAATGTCTTCTACAGAGTCATGTAAAAGGCATTTGGGATAACATGTCACCAACAGTTTAGACATGCTACAAGTGAGTTCCACCTGTATTAACAGAGCTATAGGAATGAATCAATTCAGTAAAATTTACCAATACCTTGAAGCAACTCTAATGCATTTTCATCGGCCACAGTACCGAAGCTGCCATTTAGACAATTACTCCCTAATCTTAATATTATGACCCGATTGTCATTTGTCCTTAGTGAGGAAGTGGCTTTACTTTGTTCTCGTCCTTAGTTATATGGACATAAAAATGTGTTTTCAGATAACACAAGGGGCCTGCAGTCCAGTAGTGTAGATGAGCTCATACTCCATTTTAGAGCATTTAAAGGTGATGCTGGTACTTCTGTAACATAGATTGTGCCATGTGATGATTTTATGTTTTTCCTTTAGTTCTTCAGTTACTGAAAACATGAAACCCTACACTATCATTTGGGCAATTTATGAATTTTCCTCCTTTCTTTAGAATTTTCAAAAGGAGAAAAATAATGACTATCTCCACTGAAGTCAGGAGGAAATTGTTTCCTTTCAACAAAATTTCTGGAAATGACTTTGTCCATTGTGGAATAATAAATATATTTGTTGGTAACTTATCCTGTCCTCCATTGGGATTTGAAGCAGATTTTCTTTTTCTACTTACTTTTGTCTGAGGAATTGATAGCATTATCACCCTTGGCATTTAGTGTAACGAAACACATCATGGATTCTGCAGTCATTATTCAGAGAACATTGAGGTGTAAATTTGCTCATAACACTTGCTTGGTGAGGCTCATAATGAGCTGCCTGCCATTATCTGTAGTCATATCCCAGAGGGGTGTCTTCTGAATCAAACTCCCTAGAAACAAGAATCCCTCAGTTTGCTCCCTTGGCTTATAAAGTACAATGGAGTTAGTGTTCCTACAAGAGTTGTGGGATTAAACATTCAGATTGATTTTCAGGTTCTCTTCTTATAGAACAGATTGACCGTTCTGAGGCTTTTCCATGTCCATCTGGACTGTGGCTCCAATCCCTAAGTCTCATTGAATTGATGTTGGCTTTAGAACAGGCACTTTGTAACAAGTTACTTTTATGGAATGGCTGTTCTATGCTTGCTAACTACCAAGAGAAAATTAGTCTCAGGGTTTTTTCCCTGGCTGGCCTTTTGAAGGGGTGGATGATAAAGGGAAAAAGGAAAGAAGGATTTTAAAGAAAACCCAAAGTAGTTGGAATGGTTTTCATTCACTAGAGAACAGCACATAGAGAAGGTTCCCATTGGATATGTTAAAAATATTAGCCAGTTTTCATAATGTAATTCTTGCAAGGGAAATAGAAATTTTTGGTTTCTTTGGAGACTCAGTTGTGTCATGTGATGATTTTTCTGGAAACTGTCATATAAGAGGATTTTTTTCTTTACTTTTACTTTTTCTTTTCTTTTCCTTTCTTTTCTTTTTTTTTTTTTTCTGATGTTTTGCTGAGAACAGCCATGTGTTTTTCTGGAAGCAGCCTAGAAAAAGGGCATGTGATATTTTGCTAGAGCATATACTTGAGAGAACAAGTGATGTTTGGAAAGGGTATAAATATAACCCAAGAGAGAGTGGACAACACTGTGTGGTATTGGTTTGCCTTGCCACACTTTTCTGGTCATCATTTGTCATGACTTCATAGAGAAAGACGCACCAAAGACCTTCTGGTAGTTTGCCTGTGGCTTCTTGCCTCTTCCAATTTCTTCTGGATTAACAGCCATTGCTGATTCTTGAATGGTGTTTGCCAGTGGATATAGCTATTGCTGCTGCTTTGTGTGAAGTGAACTAGATATGCTAACAACACAGATTGAATTTGTCCCAAAAAACTATTTCTAAACAGGTCCACATTCTCTTTTCCCATTTACTATGTTTTCTCCCCTAATTTTTACAGTGGGCTAGAAGGGAGGTCAAAGCATTTGAGAATGCTTATTAAAAGTAGGGTTTTTTTTTTTTTTTTTAAATCTAACCATAGATCACCTTTCTAGATAATAAAATGACACATTTATTTCTCTTTCAAAAGTTTAAATTCTGCACAATATTATTTGGTCCTTTTGTAGCTTGAGTGAAATAAACTTGGTGGTCAATCTAGAACAATATAGCTTTGCATGTGATCACAGCTGACCATACCCACTTATACATTTGTTTATGTAGAAAATTCATAGTACCTACTTTACACCAAAGAGAATAACAGCATTACCACCCCCCCCAAACATTGAAATAGTGTTTAAGTGATGGGAATCTCAGCTCAACATGAGCACATTCATTTTACAGCACTGTAGACTGAACAAGTGCCTTGGTCATAATGGAAGGTCTCACAATGCTTGTTGATCACATACTCTCTTCTAATATTTTCACATCAGTTCTACAACCACAACATCACATCCACATCTTTGAGTTAAAGGGGAGAAGTTTAGTCTTGCTAAGTTTTACATGTCTGAATTCAGAGTTACTGAAGCTAGGTTTGATTCTGCTGAAAGCACAAAATCCATATTGCTTTTTTGTTCTCACCATGTGTGAAAAGTAGAGATTCTCTGGCACGGTGATATGGTTGTAGTATCTTCAGAAATAAGCTCTTAGACTTTCAGAGAAGTTAAAAATGAAATGAATTGGAAAAAAATCTAAACATGAAGTAAAACCTTCAAAACACTAATGAAATGAAATCATTTAATATTTCTTTAAACTACATTTTCTCATAATTTATCATATAAATACATTCCCATATGCAGGGTTTGGTATAGGGCCATACCTTAGTAAATGTCCATTGACTATTATGGGATATTCCATATATCAACATTCTAAATAATAATTATCGGAAAAAGACAAAGATTTTTGTTGTATGAGCTGAGAATATTTTCTCTGAGTTCAAAATTTCTTCATTTATTTACTTAGAGCTTTTTTATCTGGAGGCTCGAGACACAGAGTAAGCCACTGCCTAAAACATGTGTGGCATGTCTGTCCTTTACTCTTAGCGACAAGTTTATGTTTTGCAAAATAATTCTAAATTTGGACTTAGAGTGACTCAGAATTACCATCATGACTCACAAGGGTCGCCAAAGTTAGTATGAACTCGTGCTTGGCCAATAGATAATGTAAAACAATATAAGGGCAGAATATGCCACCAGGAAGCTCATCACTAGAAAAAAATAGAATTTTACGTTAAATACACAAAATGCCATTTCAAGGATGGAGATTTTAGTTTCCATCTTTCTTCCAACTGCCTTTCTCATGCTCCTTGTTCCTTCTGTTGTAACTGTTTGTAACATGATGGTTTCTTTGACTAGACTTGGATCTGTTAGAGGAGAAACCATACTCTACCTCACCTGTTTCCATTATCTAGCATTGTATGAAGGTTTAGGTTGTGTTTTGTACACATAGAATCCCGTCAGTGATTACCCACTGGCTTGACATTTAGTGAAACTAGAGACCATGCATGAAGTCTGTTGTGCTTCACTCTAAATTCCAAGTTCTGGGACAATTTTTGGAGATATTAAGTGTTTATTATGTATAATGAATCTATCATAGCCATTGAGATGGCTCATTAAGATTAGCAAGCTATTAAGAACACATGATACCCATTTTGCTTCCCTGTTTGACCTGGTATTAATCACATCACAGGAGTTCTAGTAGCCCAGCTTACTTTCTTCTCAAAAGTTATGGATTACAAAAGAATTATTTAAACTATTATTAATTTTAAACATGCTAACAAGTGAAATTTCTGGTAGTCATAACTAATGAGCTTCTAGCTTCTAAAAGGGCAGAATGTGTGCATAGAAAAACTATGCCCTGAAGAGGTAAGTTTAATTTTGATTCAAATCTTGAACAATAGAAAATAAATGAGTTTAAAGGAGTCAAAACGCCCAGAAAGCTCCATTTGTCGTGTCATAATGTTCTACTCCAAAAGAAAATGTCACAAAATGAAACATCACATTTATATTCCTGAGAATAGCATTACCATATAAAATTTGATCCATTTTTAAAGTATTTGTGAATTAGATCAAAGGTAAAAATTTAAAATAGCTTTTTGCTAAGGAAAAGGACGGATTCTGCCTCCAGTCAAAACATTCACTTTTTAAAGAACAAATTAGCAGAAACTGAAGGCATAATAGCATTTTTTTTTTTTTGTGGCACAAATTGGCATCTCTAGTAAATATTCTTCATATGAGTGGTGGAAAAACATTCAGTCTCAGGCTATTATTAAATATTACCTTAAATGAGAATCAAACTAATCTAAAACATACATTGGATGTCAAGTTTAACCAAAACAATGTCATCACAAATTCAAAACATGGCCAGAAAAACGTCTGGCTTGGTAGTACAATAAACCGTCATTCAGGGAGTTCTGTACATAAAGCAGATCGCCAACTCTAAGAGAATAAAGCAAACAAGACAGGCAGCTCTGACAGGTTTCTTCCACTTTAATGAAACAAGTTTCAGTAGAAAACTTAAAAGATTAAAAACTCACAACAAAATAACTCCCATACATTTTTCTTAGGGCTGTCTTCAGAGCCCAGATGAAGCACAGACTTGGCAGTTCTCCTATAAAGGGATCAGAACAGACAGTCAAGCTAAATGAGACGCTAAAGAAACTGCATTTTCTAGATTAGTTGTCTAGCCTGATCAAATAAACTATAGATTGGCTAAATTTCCAGTTCATGATATGCTGGGTACACACACAAATCCCAGCTCTATTTGGCTCCAGAGTAATAATCAATTTTCAGAAATAACACATCCACCTTCAGCATGTCTTTGGCAATGCTTCCATCTTATTATCTTGGAATTATGCTATTTTTCATGGCTTATGAAAATCTATGAAGGATATCCAAACAGTTCTTTTATATTGGAGATTTGTACTAAAATGTATATTGAAATTTATACTCCTTATTATGTTCAACTTATTGACTAATTCATTACCAGACAGTACACTAAGAGTGCCAATTAAACGCAGTGACACTATTATGGGAAACTGTAGTGGTTTTAAAGAAGGTGATTATCACCGATTGCTCACATGATAAGATCATTTTTGTCTCTCATCTGATGTCATCACAAACCACTTAGTTTTCATTAAAAAACATATTGCTTTGGCTTTTCCTACTTAAAAATGATTTTTGTTGTTAATCTCATGTATGAACAATTGGAAATACTCCATCTTACAAAGCACAACTGACTTTGAATGATGTTTAGGCTCATTATCAGGATCACACTAAACTGTTTTCTAAAAAACAATTTAAATATTACGGATGTATGTTTTCATCAGTAAATATAAATTTTCAGTGCCTAAATGAGGTACCCAGTTGCCTCTAAGCTGATAGGCAGAACACAATGACCACTTTCTAACATTTTATCTACATAATTTGTCAAGCTGATGCAACTAGATTAAATAAACTGTACTTGGCCAGCCATGGATATCAGAAAGCATATTTCTGAATCTTTCTAGCAATGAATTTGATCTTATGAAATTCTACCATGAAATTATACTCTTTCAGATTGTTTACTTTTTGCTTGTTTGCTTTTAATGAAAAAAAAATAAAAAAGCACTGAATACTCTATCCCTACTAATTATAGGGTAGAGGTAAGCCCTAATAATGAGTGAAGGACCTCAAATAGATGGTTCGTACTATTTGACTCTGGCTGACTAATTGAGTGGAAAACTATTCATTTAATTGAATTTAGATAGTTTAGAAAACACATTTGGTAAAATTCAAAGCCAAAAAGAATAAATGGATAAATAAAAGATATTGTGCTTCAGCTATGTCATGGCCTCATCTGTTCTGCCTAAATACAATTAACATGCTCTTAAATCATTTATTGCAACTTCATTGGGTATGATTGACTAAGACTGTTATGAGTAAGCCCTGGCAAACATCGGAAGCTCCAAGTTCGAGCCATTTTGGGTAAATATTGATAGTGTGGTGTTGTGTGCATATGGAAAACACCAAACACATGGGGCACTGCATTCCCATGGGCAAAGACACCAAACACACGAGGCACTGCATTCCCACGGGCAAAGACACCAAACTCACGGGGCACTGCATTCCCACGGGCAAAGACACCAAACACACAGGGCACTGCATTCCCATGGGCAAAGATTTATTCCCAAAATATACACGAAAATAAAGCAAGTTGTAAAGTATGAGATAAATCAGATTCTGTTCTTACTTCCTAGTTCTACTCACTGATGCCTGTGTGATTCTGAATTGGTGACAGGACTGTATGCACCAATGTGTGTTTTGTTTCTGGCTTATTGGTAGACAAGCAAATTTAGGGACATTGACATTTTAAACCCATTAGTAATAAGGTATTTGCTGGACGTGTAATTTATGTGATTCAATTTGTATGTAGAGTAGTCTTAACCATGCAGGAGGAAGCAAGTTGCTCAAGAGGGGAAAAAGACAAATGACGGCACAACTCTTGTCAAAATTCTGTAGAGACCCACATGAAGGCCAAGCTGCACATCTGCTACATATGTGCAGGGAGGCTTAGGACCAGTCTGCGTATGTTTATTGGTTGGTGTTAAGTCTCTGAAAGCTCCAAGGATAGTCTAGAATATAATAAAGCAAATGGAGATAGATTTAAATGATATGGAAGGTAAAATAGAAGAAATATTTTGAGAAACAAAGAAAAGAAATGGGCTAGAGACCTAACTGAGGTTATAGAGTATTTGCCTTTGCACAAATCCCTTGGAATTCAATCCTCAGCCCTGTATAAAACTGGAGGTCAGTCACTGATACATAGTAAAGCTATAGGTTACCATCTGGAGTAATTTCAGTTTCTTTATGAGATGTAGGTTCCCCTTTATTTAGTTTTCAACTGAATGATTAACCTTTTGTCAAAAATATGGTAGAGATATCACTTTTTTGAGATCTAGGAATCCTGTACCATAATTTTTCACAATAAAATATTATTAAGACATATGATTTCAAAGTTAGCCAAATTGTTTATGTTTAGAAAACTCCAGAGATAAAAATAGAAAACAAGTTTAGTTATCAAGGAAATGTCTTATTTGCCATTTACTTTTTATTCACACAGAAATTCTGTGAAAGATATTATTTCATATGAATAGTAGATCAACTAGGCAAAGTGTATCCAAGGACCTCATGCTTAAGATAAACATTATACTTCTATTGATATATTAGTGGACCTGAATGCTTACTGATATTGTTATTAAGAACCTTTAGGCTTTGAGTATATTCTTGTGCCTTGTCCAACACAAATACAAAACCTGCCACTATTAACTGGCTAGTTAGAAAGGAAAATTGAAACATATAAAGAGCAAACTGAGATAAAACACAAGATTATTGCTTCTTTTTAGGAGAGTGTAGTGGTGTGAATGAGAATGGATCCCATTCATACATTTGAATACTGTAAATGAGAATGGATCCCATTCATACATTTGAATACTGTTTTCCACTTGGTGGACTCTTTAGGAAGAAGTAGGAGGCGTGTCCCTGACAGTTGGCTTTGAGGTGTCCAAAGCCCACAACAGGCCCAGTCTCACTGGTTCCCTACCTTTGGTTTGTGGGTCAGAAATAAGCTCTCAGCTACTACTCTACCACCATGACTCCTGCTTGCTGCCATGCTTCCTGTCATGATGAACATATACTAACCCTCTGAAACATGCAATCAAGACTCGAGCTTCATGCTTTCTCTTAGAAGTTGCCTTGGCCAAGTTGTCTCTCCACAGTAATAGAAAAGGAACTAAGGGAGGCTGAACTATATGAATTGGCAGACCTATTCGTTTTTGCTGTTTTTATCCCTACTGTAATGTGTGTGCTCTTTGAAATGGGAAAGTCCCTCTCTTATTTAAATAAGTACATGTCGACTTGACAGAAACTAGAGTTATTTAGAAAGACTCTCAATTGAGAAAATGTCAGTGTAAAATTTGTCTACAGGCTCATCAGTAATGTCTTCTTAGTTGCTGATTGGTATGGGAGGGCCCAGTTCATTTTGAGTGGTGTTACCACTGAGCAGGTGGTTCTGGGTGCTATAAGGAAACAGGGTGGACAAGCCATAAAGAGCAAGATTTCCATGGCCTCTGCACCAGCTCCTAACTCCAGGTACCTGCTTTGAGTTCCTGTCCTGACTTTGGACTGTAATGTGGTGGTGTCAGCTGAAATAATAAACCATTCCTCCACAAGATGTTTTGGTCATAGTGTTTTATCCTAGCAATAGAAGCCCTAACTAAGACATAGAGTAAAGAAACATATGCAATTTTTTTTCTTGGTTCAATACGTAGGTTAGAAATTCTAGAGGAAAAAACACTCAAAACTGTCTTAGATTTAATCCTTTAAAAAAGGTAATCACAGATCACACCACTGGGGTTTAGAAGCTGGGAGTAGAAGTGCAAGTTGCTAGAACACATGCCACGGTGTTTCTCTATACTCTTAAACCTATGTGTATGGTGTTTTCAATAGTAGGTTGTTATCAACTACTTTTAATGGGCAACAGCGAAGAGTGGCAAGAACCTGAATTACAGTTCGTGTTTTATAACCTGGCTTTCCGGAACTGCAGCATCTAGATATGCAGGATATCTCCCTTATAACTTGTTTTTGAAACTTACCTATCGTTGAATTCTATAAACTACAATATCAATTTACCAAGTAAGATGGCTTTATTGGAACAATAGTGGCATAACCATTTTGGGATTAACCAATGGCCTTTGAGTGTGAAGCCTGATCCACAACAGGGAATTCATTCCTAGTATTGTAAACTTAGTTAAAAACCCATGGCTGAGGAGGTCTTAGGTCCTCTAAGTGAACATACTACTGCTGTTGAGCTGTCATAGAAGCCAAGCTACCTTTTATATATTTATTTTTATACCCCTCACACACATGGCATTTCCAAAATTAATCAGAGTCACTTCTTTTTGCAATGAACTCTGGAACAGGTAGAGACACAGGTCTATTCATGGTGCTGAGAATGAGTTACAGTTAAGTCCTCATCCCTGAGCGGGACAGTTACACCATATCCTTAGTGCTCAGGGATCATTGAAGAAGCTTCCCGCTCTTCCTGTTAAACTTGGCTGCTGATGGCTTCTGGGAAAGGAGCAGTCGTTTTCCTCAGTTGTGTACCCTGAGGAGACCCACAGATTCCAAGGGATATTTTTATGCCCATGGTCACTTAGATGATCTTGCAAAAACTCAGGAAGTCTCTCCAAAAGACACAAATATGAGACAAGGATAAGATTAGGGATACAGAAGATAGAGTAGGATATTAAAGATGGTTGGGTTTACAGAAAGCAGAATGTATTTATATACATGAATTAAGTTGTCAAAGAGTAAAGTCAATGAAAGTTAAAAACAGTTTTTCAAAAT
Source organism: Rhynchomys soricoides (assembly GCA_019843965.1). Classification (NCBI taxonomy): domain Eukaryota; kingdom Metazoa; phylum Chordata; class Mammalia; order Rodentia; family Muridae; genus Rhynchomys; species Rhynchomys soricoides. Next base: position 12,259,403 of record JADRCH010000011.1, read on the forward strand.
AGGCAAGAATGTTTTTAAACTATACTGCCTTTTTCTATTTTTATGACATTAGATTCTGTTATTGTGAGCTTTAAAAACACACATATGACTTTCACAGCTAAGAATCAGCAAAGGACGGTTGACATGACATTCCCCTTCTATCTCTGTGAGCCTTTCTTGGCAATTCAAAGTGGAAACCCACAGGGAAGCCACAGGAGGTAACACCTTCCTGGATCAATATTTGTGCATCAGATGTTATAAGAATGTTTTATAAGGTTCATAAATAAAGGGCTTTTTTTATTTTTCTAGACCAAAAGTGAAATTAAAAGAAATTTGGTTGTCAAGGGATTTGCCTTCTCCGAAGCAAACAACCTACTAAAGGAAGGCTTTAAATTTGTCAACTAAAGGCAAATATCCAGTGAGAAGAATGGTAGAAACATTTCTGATCTGAGGGGTCTCTTTTTCCCCCAGTTAATTGGACGTTTCGTAAAAACTGTGTCATATCAAATAAAATCAAATACAATCTTTTACAAACTGTCAAGTTTGATTCAGTTCCACTTAACACTCATTAAATACTCAGATTTTATGAAGTGCAATAATGCTATGGGCTGCCTGTGCACTGGTGAAGAATACATAAGCCTGGTGTTCTAAAGAACTTATGATTTGGTGAGGAAACTTGGCCAACAACAAAAGCAACCAACCAACCAACCAACAACCAACCAACCAACCAACAACCAACAACCAACCAACCAACCAACC
>JADRCH010000011.1:12267971-12279144 GCA_019843965.1 Rhynchomys soricoides
TCTATGAGAGTAGAGGATGGAAGCCATCTTTGAGGGTTCTATGAGAGCTCCACTTCTGGTCTAGCTCTTGTTTTCTGCTCTGAGAAACTCTAAGGAGATTCCATTTTCAAATACACAATGAAGTTGGAAATAATGCTAAGTTGATGATATGGAGAAAATATAAGTGCAAAGATTAGACGTTTAACACAAATACTTTAATTAAAATAATACCTTGTATGCTGGAAATTTATTAAGAAAATAGTCCATTTTAATTTCTTTTATCACAAAAAACCAAGGCCAATAGTTTAGGTGATTGCCATATTAATTTACTTGACTAAGGCAAAATTTTACTATGTGTAAGTAGATAAAAATATTTCTAAAGCCCCTAAATATATACAAAATATCCATTATTAATTTGGATTATTTCCTATTTTGACAAATAAAATGATTTCATTACAGAATCACTGTCAAATTCTCAGCTGTTTATTTGTTAACTAATGTGTTTTGGGGAGAGACTCATGCTTTGGGCAATCTAATCGAATAGAATGTCCAAATATATCAACGAAATTTACAAATAAAGCTAGGGAGAATATTTGTTAAATACTTGAAAATTATTATTCATAACTAAGGTGTAAATCCTGCAAAACTTTGAAGGATAAGCAAAAATTCTGGAGGCCTCAGAGCATTATGAGTGATTCTTTTGAAAAAACTAATATTTTCCCCTATTTTAGACATGTAGTTTATATAGAAATGCATATTTAACTCACTTGATCACTTCTAGTTAAACTGTGGGTATTTTTATTGCCAATGTAAGGCCAGTTGAATGGCCTTATGAGCAAACGCAACTAAAAGTGAGTGTTGCAAAAGGCAGTGGCATCTTTAGTCACTGCAGTTACAGGGCATCACCAGTTTTCTTAATTGAGTAACCAGGTGATTCTCAAGAGGAATTGCTAACTTTGAGGGATTCACAGACAGAGGTTGTATTTCCCAAACTCATCCTCAGAGACCAGCTGTGGTATCTTGCTGTATAATTGATTGTAATAAACTATATTTTAAACCCGCTGCAAAATCCAAGGGAATACTTAGTCATCATAACAACGGCTTGCCTCCAAGAAGACAAATCCTCAAACCCATTTCATATGATGGCTCTGAAAAATACATCCTTCTAATTTCTTGAATCTCTAGAAATACAAATCCCATCAGATTTCTTGGAGTTGCAATGGAAAGTGATTAACTCTCTCTTCTTTTCAAGACTGGATATTTGCATAGGTCACTTTTTAATTTAAACTGCTTACCTAACCTATAAAGTGCAGTTAAACTGAGTGCTTGTTATCAATCATGACTCCAGAAATGTAACCTTTAAGTTATTTTTATTACTTGTTCAAAATGTAAAACTTTATTCAAATGTCACAGCTTCCCTACCTCCGTCATGAAGAGAAAACTCATTTAACAAAAGAGTATGAAACCTTTGATCAAAGCTATTTACTGCAGAGACCATGTGGGGTTCACCCTCAGTTTCAAAATGTGCAGCTTCTTTCTCTTGAACATTTATCCACATGTGGTCCATACATGCACTTTTACTCTGGAAATTATTGTCATTAAAGTATGTAACTGAATCATAAAGTGCAATTAACACAATATTGTGAAGTAGGTTTGAACGATAATTTTACAATACACATGTGCAGTCCAGTGGAAATGTTTGCCCTTTTTTCACTTTTTGAAAAAAGGTTTTTAAATATGATTTCTAAAACTTGGGTGTCTAATACCTTAAATGTAATTTATTGTTCCAAGACAGCATTATGCAAATCAAGAAGTATGTCCTTATTATCATAAAATGGCTCAGATTTTGGGAAAATTGCTTGAGTGCACACGCACACACATATACCCAAAGTAAAAATAGTACATGAGATTTGAAAATAAATACAAATAGCAACATCATTTTTTGTGGTTCAGAAGCAAAAACAAAATAAAGTTTTCAGAAAAGGTGTCGCATTGTGAGACAGGAAGCTATGTGAACTATTTTATTGATTAGATGTAGACAACAATAGTAAGAAGCACAATGTCCTCAGAACTAGACAGTAAAAACTTCCTAGTCTGGCTGGATCACCTCACTAGAATGCTCACTACATGATCCAGTAATACGGAAAATGTTGGCATACTCTTCCTAATGCCATAAAATTGTTTTTGAGAACAAAATAAGAAAGTGACTGTAAACTCTTACCTTGTTATGCTTTCTCTACACTGAAGAGGAAAATCTACAGTTTATTTGTAAATTTATTGGCTACTAGATATTATTTGCAGAAATTGTTTTCTATTGCATAGATTCATCAATAAGCATCTGTTTACTAAAACTGATTCTCTTAACATGCCCTTCACAGTCTTAAAGCCCCTGAGTGCCCAAAATTCTCAGGAACATTTGGAAGACCACAGTGAACAAAACAGACTTTGTTTCATAAGCTTACAGAATTTACATTCTAGTGGAAGAACAGAAAATTTTGAAGGGATTGCAGCTAAAACTGTAAATTAGATTTCTAGGACTGACCTTACTGAGAAACTCAACCTTGAGTAAATATCTAAAGCCAGGGAGCAAGCAAACATCTGGTTATCTAGAGAATACATGCTTAGATGGAAGAGTGAGTTCCAAACTTCTAAAGCAGAGATGCACTTGTGAAATTGGAGGGACTGCAAAATAACTGCAAAAGAGAGAAGAGAGAGACAGAGAGAGAGAGAGAGAGAGATTAATAAGAGATGGGGTCCAATATACCAAATCCTATAGTGCTTGTAGGTTTCAAGGAGGATGCACATCACCTTCCAATCAAGGAACATGCAGAGAATATTGGATGGGTAGGAAAACATGGCATTAGGTGTAACCTGGTTTGACCTGCTATGACAGGTGAATTCTAAGGGTGCAAGTGTTGAGTGAGGAAGCTGACCTAGGAAGAAAGTGAGCAAACCCAGTTGAAACACATAGACACTAAAATCAAAATGATATTAAGGCAGTGTGATGGATCTTTAACTTCTTGACAGATATTTAAAGATAAATTATGCAAATGTCCTGGTGGCTCTGAGGCAGCTTGTGAAGCCACGCAGGAAGCCAGTAGACTCCAAACAAGCCTTCGGATGTTACTTGTCAGCGTTTACCAGGAAAGAACTAGCCACCTAGGAAGCTGGTCTACAGAAAATACTATATGATATGTATCATATGTGATGTCTTCAGTACCAAATGCCATTATAGTATACTTCAGGACACTGGTCTAGGAAAAATATTAGCATGACTCCAAAAGTACAGATTACAAAAGCAAACATTGATAAGTGGGATTCTAACAAACTGCAGAGCCTTTCCAGTGCAGAGGAAAACAACATGGCCAGGAGATAAAAATGGGAGAAAATACTTCAAATTCTTTACCTTCTTCAGTACTAATAATCAAAATACAGAGATAATTCAAACAACAACATAGCAAAATATTGTTTCTGCTTTTACTAACTGGGGAATCAGCATTCTTCTTACACATGGACATGTAAACTGTTTATTCCCTGACCCTTTAGTATTTTCATAGGACTTCTAAAATTTCTCTTTCCCTTTTTCCCACAACCAAATAATTTTCATTCCACAGAGACAATTTTCAAAGTTCTGCCCCTTAATTCCTTTCTCTTTTATTCTAAATGCAGCAGAGATTTCACAGATATCAATCAAATAGATATCACACATGAAAATATTACATACAGTATCTTACTGCATGAGAATATTGGATCGGCTTCTATGAACTCTCCTTCACCCAACACACGCACTTAATGGGCAACCTGAAATAACATCAACCATGCCTTAAGTCGGTCCTTCAGTTATAGGGAATGTGTGACCACCTACTAGAGAACCATATAAAAGCTAAAAAGAGGTCCTATATTTTCTCAACATTGCATTTTTTTTTTTTTGGCAAATTAAAGAAACTAGGCCATATATAGCTTAGAGTTTTATATACATATATATGAATCAAATAAAATAAATAGCAGTCTATTTCCACACCAAATCAATCCTAGGCAATTTAACTTTGGGCTTTGAGTATTTCATAGATAATCTCTGATGACCAATGATTCATGGAATATAAATGACTCACTTCATACCTCCCTGGTCCTGCTATACTCCTTTTCTGAAATTAGGTTTGGCTATTCCAGGCAATTCCCTCTGACAATTTTATTTGAAAGCTTAGACTGACAGAATACCTCATCTCAGCTCCCACATTTACTTTGGGGTTTAGGATACAGTGATTCCATTCACACTAAATATTCAGACCTGTCACTGTAAAATATGCCCAGGGTGGCTCTGCTTCTCTTTTGCTGTGGCTCAGAAGCCTTTCAAAGGCCCATCAGAGTAGAAGCACTCGAGTGAGTACATTTTAAAGTGACAGTTCTATATCCAAACTCTATGGTCTTAATGAAATCTTTATTCTAAAAAGTGAACTTCTAACTCAGCAAGAGGCATTGTGGTCTCCTGTCTCTCTCTCTCTCTGTTTAATTATTTCCAAATCAAATTCACAGACACAGAAAACATTTTCAGGGTACTCAGGAGACCTGGCTGAACTCAGTAGTCAGTGGAATCAGGTACCTCTGAGAACATAGAAGGGCTTTCTCAAGTATCACAGGTTTGCAGTTTTGAAGTGCTTCTTTGGGCTTTATTTAGTATGGGGAAGGAGAGTGGCTTTAGCTTGCCAGTAGATGTTTTCAAAGGCACTTGACATTACTAGACCACAAACAAAGTTCAATGTGGAACCTGGTGGATATTTGTACAGTTCTTAGATTTGGGCATGCTGTAATTAACTTGGCAGACTCTGATGGCTAAACACCATGGCCACTGGCAGCAGAAGGATGGCAGGTCAGCATCCTGATTCACTGCCAGACTCTCCTTGGGAATGCTTCATGATGCTTGGATTAGGTCCAGATAGATAGTCCCTGAAGAAGTTTCCATGAATGATGCTCACCCCCAAATTAACCTCAACAATTTAAAGCTGTAGCAATGGAAATAGTTAATTCAAGAGAACTCATGCTATCGTCTGAAGTACTGCCAGTTTCCAATTGCAACATTTTTGCTCTTTGCATAAAAGTGATCACACTTGTGAGCTTTAATAGCGTGTAAATATCCAGGTACCCTTTTGAGAGGAAACCCAATATGTTTGTTGAAGCTATAAACCTAACTTAACTATGTAAACAGTTTGAGTCACTATAGTCAGAAGCTGTGTGAAATAGACAAATCACTGTCACAGCTTAGTCTTCCAAATTTACTATCTAAGGCTCAGTAGTAGATAAATGCTAGATTGTTTTTGGATGCTTGGTGATTGATAGAAAGAGGCAAGCTAAATCCGTGACCCACTTGGTCTCACCTCTGGTGTTCTTTATAATATCAACATTGAACTTTTCTAGTCTTCTTTTATTTGGATTGGTACTATTGATTGGAAGTTGAGGGTGAGCAGTAGAGCAATATAGATTTCACCTACTGCATTGGATAATTTTACTATTAACAAGGTATATTTATGCCACAGTTTCTTCATCTATGAAATAGGTTGGTTATGTAGCATGTGTAAAAAGCACTTAGAGAAGTTTCCAGTACATTCTATGTGTCATGGATATGTTAAATTTTATTGTTCAGTGTTAAGGATCATTTAGTGATTTCCACAAACATAAGAAGGAAAACAAACCTGCAATGATTGGAGGTAAACATATTCAAAGCTGTTTATGAATGGCCAGAGATTAAAATTAATTCACTAAACCTTGAGTGTCTTATCTGCTTGTCACAGAAGATTGCTGTGGCAAACTAGTGCATTTAATATCATCTGCACTGTTTTAATTGCTAGTATCTTCTGCTACTGGGTCTGGGAAAACAAAAGTAAACTAGCATCATGTACCTATCTAGAATAGTTTCCAAAAATCCAGATCCTTTCCCTCAGTCCTGAATGCTCTTCTTAGATCTGTAATAATCAACTTATTTATATTTTTACTTAGTATGTATCACAGATTTTCTGTCAGTCATATCCTTAAAATATCTGGAAAGTTCACATGATAGAGAGAGTGGCCAATGCTACTCTTTCAGATAGCAATTTTTTTTTTTTTGGTGTAATCATTCTCCAGTTATAAATTCTTCTAGCTCATCTGGTCCATTTTGTGAATTATTACAAAGTGACACAGAAGTCTTGGGGAATATTAGTCAATGCTGCTCCTGTAGCACTTTCCTGATTTACTCAGAGTGACCTTAATATTACATCAAACAGAAAGAAAAAAACAAAAACACTCCTGGAGAGATGGCTCAATGGGTAAAGCACTTGCTTCTGTAAGTACGAGAACCCGAGTTCAGATTTCCTAGTCCCACAGGAATCCAGACATATCGTGGGATCTTCAATCCAGTACTCCCATGGCAAGATAAGAGGCAAAGACAGGCAATTCCTGAGTGCCTGTGAAGTAGCTAGCCTGGAGAAGACACAAAGACTCTCTGTGAACAAGTAGAAGTTCAAGTGCTCCTCTGATTGTCACACTTTAGAAATTTTGGTCATCCTGTTTTCCATGAGCAGCATCATCCCCTCTACCTAGAGACCTGGAGCTCTATCATCTCCTCCACCTAGAAAGCAGGAGAGGACTTTGGAGCTGGTTCTGTGCATTCTACTTCTCATGCCATTCAGCTCACATCTCTGCCTTAGGAAAGAAAAAAATTAAAAGAAAGAAAGAAAGAAAGAAATAGACATTTACTTTATTCTGCATGCACACAGGGGACTCAGCTAGAGACTCCCATGAATTTTCACAAAGTAACATGCCTTACCTGTAGAATTACATTTTTATTGTGACCTACAAGAGGGACACTGAAACCTATTTTGTAGTCTGGGATGATGACAGACATTCTCATTATGGTGTGTTCTAAATTTCTGAGAATGAGGTTAGACATTCCTTCCTTAGAGAATGTGATCTTTTTTTTTTTTATCACAGTCAGGGAAAAGTCACTTCAAATATTTCCCATCTTATATCTTAAGGTATTCATTCATTTGGTAGGCACATATGGAGTTCTGATGTGTGTATACACATATATTTTAAGTTCAACTTTGTCTGTCTCTCTCGATATATACCTACTTTTGTTTGTTGAGGTGGAATCTTATTACACAGCCTTCTACCCCAACTCTAAGTCCTGGGTTCAAGCTGTCCTCTGCTTCAGCCTCATTATTAACTGAGATTGCAGGTGCACATCCCTTAATCCAGTAGCATATCTCACTTTTTTAATACAGGAAAAAAGTTTTTATAAAACAATATTTTGTGGAGTTGGTCTGCTATCTGGGAAGAAGACACACAGAAAAGTTAGTACAACTCAGCGATTTGTGTAATAACCTGCAGAAAACATAAATGGATGCCAGGAAAGCTAATTGCACCTGCAAAACCATAGAAGAAATAGCCTATAATCTCAATATTGAATAATAAGTGAACTGCAGTCAGAATTTGTGGCTAGCTGATACTCAGAGTTTAATATTGCATCCTACGAAGGATAGCAAGTAGCTCAGTAACACACTGGCTCTTCTGCTGTCAGTCCAGGAAACTGTTCTACCATCAATTCTCCACTCAGATCTTTGAAATAGATTTGATATGCTCTCAACCTTCTACATGGTGTTATGAGCACAGTCGCCAGAAAGGTCCTTACAAAGTCTCCTTCAAACCCATCATGAAAACATTTCGAATTTTCCAATGACTCTCCTGACAAAATCAGAGAATAAATGCCACAAAATAAAATCAAATAACAACAATAACATAAAAGAATGATATCTCCAATAAAATCAGACTCATAAATGTGGTCTCCCAGGTCCTGCAAAATCTTCCACTATTAACATAAACCATAGCCCAACAACACAGCTTTGGATATAGGTCCTGACAGCACTGTCTGCCTTCCTGTGGTTGAGATGCTTCAAGCAACCTTCACATTAGGAGGGCTTCCTGTGTCTTATGCACTCTTTCTACAGATAGTAATGCATTTCATTTCTTCTCAACGCCTATGCTCAAACTTCCTGTAATTCCCAAGGACACCTAACAATGTCATCTAGTACACAAGGCCACTCCTAGCAATACCATCTAGTACACAAGGCCACACTAACAATACCATCTACTACAGAAGGCCACCCTTATTAATAACATCTTGTACCCCAGCTTCCGATTCTCTTGACTGTCTCTTTCAGCTCATAGAAACATCCCTGACAGTGTATATCACTAGGGTTCCTTCTGTATAGTTGCTTGGACATTCACTACATAGAGACACTAAAATGTGAGCTCTATGGGTCCATAAGTTTTAAATTGATTTATTTTTGTTATAAACTCAACTTGTGAGGATTTCCATAGCACTTAAGTATATGAAACAGAATTAAAGAGCCAAAAGTTGAATTGATGACATTTTCTGAAAAAAAAAAAAAAAAAAAGCTAAGATAGCTTAGGAAACATGTCATTTCTCTTATAGGCAAAGAGGGCCCACTGAATGGAATAGAGATCTTTGGAACAGTAAGTGGCATCCCTGTATTTTACATACCTCTGGGTGAACTACCCTTGCACTCTAATATGAACTCCAGATGTGTGATCCCTGACGAGGATGCTCTTCTTCAAATAACTGGGGATGTAAGACTTCCAATTCTAACATGCAGGCAACAGAGTCTGACTGGACCTGCTCTCTTCTGGTAAGAGCTATTAAAAAAATTAATGAAGCCTGTGAAATTGGAATTATGGGTATGTACACAATTGAATGGAGAATGGAAAATTAAAAGCATCATATGATAACATGGCTTTCTAATATAGTAGGCCCTCTTTTGTTAATGTAGAAAAACATGAAAGAGGAATTTCCACAGTTCAAGGTAATAATCAAGCTATATAGCAAATTTCTTGGGTCAATGTGGAGATTTTCAAATAAACAATGATGCACATGTGATTATGAGTTAGAGTGCAGACTTCATTGTGTGTGTTTTTATAAAATATGGGAAATGAAACTCTGAGAACAAGGTCCTGTGTGGTGGTATTCTGCAGTTTTAAACAAAGAAGATGCCAAGTACACTATGGAAAAAGTAGAAGTCCAAATACAAAAGCTAAGCAAAGTTGAAGGTGAAATTCTAGGAACAGATAAGATGTTTCTATAATTTGAAGGCTGTTATTTACATAAATTATGAAAAGGTTTACTTGGTTTTAGAAATAAAACAAACAAACAAACAAACAACTAAGAAATACTCCAAAATTTCACTCATGAATACATTTTGGTCATTCGGATCATTAGTTTAACGGTCAGTATTGAGTGGCTGAGCAATCACATCTCATGATTTACTGCTTCATTTGGCAGATACTAAACCAATCAGGAATATTCCTTATTATAACAAAGGTAAATAACTGTATGGGTAAACTATATTGTAACTTGGGTAACTAATTATGATTTTAGCCAACCACAAGCTGAAATAAATACCAGCTGCAAGTTTCTTTCCATTCCTGTCAAAAATGTCAATCCATTTTTTTTACTTGCTAGAGGTATGAAATATATAAAAGGGAAAGAAAGCAATAAAACGGAAGAATTTTATTTAAGCAAGAAAAAAATTTTTTTGCCTTAAAGATACTTTTTAAATAAAAAATGTTTTCTTCCTTTAAAATATGGTCATGTCACTTATTTTGACTAGACTGGAAGAACTAGTGAAGTGAAGAACTATGTTATTTTATTCTTTACATAGCATTAATAGGTTGATAACAAAATCTCATTTTTAGTGATGGGATGGTAGAATTTAGGAATGCTTAAGTGATTAGGTGATTTTTCTGTTAATGGCTACAAAGCTTAAAAAGAAGCAAAACAGACAGGAATTCAAATCTATCCCACTAACATTGTTGAACTCTAATCTGTAGTTAACATATTATGAAAAGCACATATTTTTTTAGTAAACATTGATAATTTTCACTGAAGTTTTACTGACCAATTGATAGTGAAAGATTTAATAGTATTACTTTTCCTAGAATCTTTGTGTAAAGGAGCACAGATAGAAAACAGTTGGGCTAGCTCAATTTCATTGGCCTTAGATGCAATCCAGTCTAACAGAATATATAGAATAAGTTCTGAGGATTCTCTCCTATGACTAGGTCTAATTTGATGCAGGAGAGCCAACTACTGAGAACTAGTGAAGTCATAGGTCTCAAAGAAGAACCTACAATCTCTATTTTCTAAGATGGCATAGTCCCCTACTATATCCTAAATATCTGTTTACGTGCCCATGAATAAGTGTATTCCTCACACTTCATCAGACATATGAACTGAACAAGGGCATCAACAGTAACAATAACAACAACAACAACAATCTTACCAAAGTGGACAGGAGACTGGCCATGAGGCCTCAACTAAAAACAAGAACTAGATCACTAAGGAATGCCAAGAGCTAGAAAAGTTTTCCCCAGGGAATAGCATACCAATTGGTTATCCAATGTCAAACGGTCATCCCTGAAAGCATACATACAAGAAGCATTATAAAGACTGGACAGAATATATTATTACATTTATCTATTTAGGAATATATAAATGAATATGTACAATCCATGAAAAAGAAAATAAAGTCCATGGATTTGAAAGCACGAAGTCAGTGGGGTTATATGGGAGGGTTTGGAGGAATAAAATGAAACAATTTTATTATAACCTCAAAGCAACAGTTATTTTTAAAACAAGCCCTGATATCTGCCTCATACTCTGGTATAGGAACTACTTGCTCTGACTGGCTGAGTGTCCATTCAAATGACACATATGTTTGTTCTGAGTCATGAATGCTTCTGCCATACTCACAGGAGACCATTTTGAAAACAATGTTTTCTCAAGTGTTCAACAACACAAGCACATTCTGTATTAAGATTATCATTTCTGGTTAATCCCAGGCTGCACCTGTCTATCACTATTGAGTTCTTTTTATCTCTTTCTTCATTGATGTCCTAGCTCATCCAAGGGTTGCATGGCTCTCTTATAACATCATTTATTTGGTCAATATTCATTTAAAAATCCCTGGGTAAATAGCAGTATAGCAGTTCCTGTTATCTGGCCCAGCTAATATTTCTGAGAAAAACAGCTTACTGCTGACTCATTTATTAGACTACCCAGCATAGTGTGTATGTGCATATCTCTCTCTCTCTCTCTTTCTCTCTCTCTCTCTCTCTCTCTCTCTCTCTCTCTCTCTCTCTCTCT